>JACEFO010001999.1:0-15837 GCA_015342445.1 Digitaria exilis | reverse complement strand
CCACTCCGAAATTATTCCAAGTTAAGTACCTCGGGACCACTAATCAAGTAGTCAGGCACTTAATCCGGAATAAGCTGGAGCGCCGTCGGATTAAACCCGATTAACCACGTTCTTTTCTCGATCGAAACAACAGCACGCCCACACGGAGAACCATTCGATGTGCCAGCCAGTATAAAAGGGGGAGTTCAACCTAACGACGGTAGCCTGCCAACTCCTCCCGTCAAAGCATCGATAGGCCAAGTCAAAGTCACATCAACATGGTACCTGTAAATCAATGCCACAAGCAAGGCTGAGTATACTAATACTCAGCAAGGCTTACCCGTCGGGTGAAATCTACATCACCGACATCTAGACAATGAGAGGCTTTTGGCTGGTGGGTTTGTTTGCCAAAAAGCAACTAAAAGTAGGTCCTTGCTTTCAAGTTTTAGCATCATATTCTAGTAAATTTAACCATTCTAGATTAGCATCCTCTCTAAGCATACAAGTGGTGCAATACAATTTAATTCATAGAACAAGTTTATCAATCTCAAAGTTCCACTTGTTACTCAATGTAGCAAGGCGGTCAAGCAGTCTCATTAACCGCGAGAAGCGGACAGTTCGAACCGAATTTCTGCTACCTGGCCAGGGGAAACCCAACATACACGGATACTATGCTTGCTATAAAAGGTACAAGCGTTTCCCAACCTTTCCCATCGATCCACAATTCGGAACCGGGTCCATTTCCTTAGGATAAAGGTTTACTGCTTCACTCACAGTCTCACGCATATATCCACAAGTGTACGGCAGGGGAAAACAAAGTTTCCAAGGAGAGATGGCTATCGGCCCTAGCTGCTTCAATCTGGTACCTGGGGCTTACCAGCTCCCATATATCGGCATGCATGTGGTACGTTCAAAAACTTGACACACCTCATCCACACATTTCGACCTTAAATCAATTATCATACACGGACGGGAGATCTACATCTATCATCCCGCCCGTCAATCCTTATGATTCCAACATAAGTAAAGACAAGCAATTCCTATGTCTCGCGAGTGACAGGAAATCACTCGACTTGTAACGGACCTGAAGCAATGCCCTATCGATCCTTTCATACTAGTGTTGCAAGTCATAGGTACTAGGAAATGTGCAGCTAAGGTATTCAATCAACTCCTTGAAACGTAAATGCACAAGCATAGGAAATTCATAGATGCATCATTGGTAAAGGTTAGGTTATGCTCCGGGGCTTGCCTTCTTGCTCAAGCTGGGGGTTAGCCTCCGGGTTGGTCGATCCTGCACCGGCACCTTCCTCCGGGACTCCTTCCTCGTCAGCGGGGATGAGGTGGTAGTTGCCGTCCGGGATAGCGCCTTCTACATGAGATGCATAGTTTAAGGTGGCTGCCTATTGATCCTAAGTATTAAGGCCTTGAAGGCCATATTCACCTAGACATGCTTAAGCACTACTATTTTCTTCACAAAAACAGGGTGTAGGTGTGGAAAATTTTTATTTGACTTCGATGGTGATTGTGTACATATATAAAAGAATTCTATTTATTACTTCACAATTTAGGGTGCTGTTCTGGAATTTCAGATTCCCTTTATTTTATTCTAACTAATTAACAAAAAGGTTTATCCTTTATATATATCAATTTCCACCTAGATTACTTCTCATTTTTGTTTCTCCTTTTCTGTTCATCATTTTTATCTATAAACTTTATGACAGCTACTGGAGTATAAGAGCTAAGCTCACTCCAAAATTTAGCTAAATCTGAGCTACACATAATTTATTAAAAAAATAACAATCAGCTGTCTGCAGAAATGAAATAAATTCATATAAAATTGAAAATTCATCCAATTCAGGAGATTTTCCTACCAAAGCTAGTCCTAAGCATGAGGAGGGCTCTGGCCAAGTGGTGGCTCAAAATAACCCTTGGACAGTCCTCAATAATTTTCTATCCAAAAACACATATTTATTTATTTGCTAGTCTAAACAGAGCAAAAATTAAGTTTCTAGTCCTCTGGAGCAAAATGGTGATTTTTCACTGCACAGATTATTTTTAATGATTCTGCACTGCAAAAAGACAGGAAACACATTTTAATTCATAACTGGAGCTACACTGCATATTTTTAGGTCCCCTTTGGACACAAGCTGTCCAAAGTCACTACAAACAACATATCCAAAGATCAACCCTAGCGGAGCTCTGGATTTGAAATGGTGCACAAGTTTCAATTTCCACAGTTTGAATTTTAATTCAAAAACGGTTCATCAAAAGTATATACATGCTTAAAGGAGATTGGAGTTTACAACCTCACGAGTCCAGGGAGTATTTTTAACTCATTTTTCTGATTTTTGTACGATTTTTAACGGATTTTACAAGATTCGGGAAAAATAGATCTAGGTTTAAGAATCTTTTACGCCGGGAACCCTAGAACTTTCAAAACCTTACGAACAAGTCCCTGGTTTTTGCGCAGAGGCCCCTAGAAAAACTAAGACGATGAAAGAAAGGCCCTCGGGTCGTCGGCGTTGTTACGTCGGCCAAACGACGGCGAGCTAGGGTCGGGAAAGTGGGGAAAACGCACTAGGGGCTCACCACGACTTGATTGGTGACGGGTTGGGAGGCGGGGAAGCTCGGAGTTTCACCGGCGACGATGTAGTGGCGGCGCGGCCGCCGCGGCTTCTACGCCGGTGAGGTCGGGGGCGTTCGTCGAGGTTTGAAGGGTCCTAGAGCACCAGTGGAGCTCGAGGAAGCTAATGGCGTGGCTCGGTTGACCTCGGGGACGGCCGGAGTAGGGTCTCGACGTGGGGGTGCTCCGGCGGCCGAAAATCGCGATTTGGGGGAAATCGTGATTTCTCGCCGGAGAAGCGACAATAGCTCGGGGGAAGTGGGGGGGTTTTGGAAGCTAGGGTAGAGGTCTAGCTTCGTGCGCGATGAATTTGGGAATGGTGGAGTGTGGAAGGAGAATTTCTCGGTGAAGGCTCGGTTCGGTTCGTGTGGCGCGAGGAAGAAGATGACTGGGAAGCGCGCGAGGGGTCGAACTGGTGGGGTGAGCGAGTGAGTGGAGTGTGAGAGGGGTTCGGTGGAGGCTTGGGCATGCGAGAGTGGCACAGTGCTGCCTTGGGAGCGTGCGAGCGCGTGCGTGGCTGTCGCGGTCGCCATTGATGGCGCGACGAGCTCGAGCAGAGCGCACGCGCGCTGTTGGGCATCAAAGATCGTCGCGTGATGGAGTGGAGATCTTCAGCAGGGTCTTTGGCGCGACGCGGACGGACTCTACCGCCTGCAGGGCGCGCAGCGCGGCGCGAGCGCGCGTGCGGCCACGGTGGCGCGCGACCGGCATGATGACGCTCCGCGGCGCGAGGCGAGGCGACTCGACGGCGGCGAAGTGATGGCTCGGGAGGGGCTGGACAAGTGCTAGGCGACAAGCGCCAGCGTCTGCCACGGCTCGGCCAGCCTGGCGCTGCCTGCGCCGCTCGCCGGCCACGTGGCGGCCGAGCTCCGGCCAGCGCAGGGCGCGCCAGGGCACTGTAGGCGCCCCGTGGAGCTCCGTTTTCAAATTCGAATTTTCTCCCAAAAATTTGAACTGAACTCGAAAAAGTGTGAAAATAAAAGTTGGAGTTTGGGAGATGGGACACAACTTCCTTTTTGGGTGAACCTGAAATTCCAAGCTTTTCGAGCTCAAACAACCCAAAAACAAAAAGGTGCCCAGATCGGTATTTCGAGTTTTTGAGGGACTAAACTGCAAAATTTTCAAAAGTGCCAAACAGTGACTAGGGTTTATTTGTGATGACAAACAACTTTTATTTTTGGAGATTTTCAAGTTTAGTACAAAAATCTCGAGTTTTCAGTTGGGTGTCAAACAACCCTTGTTTTGAATTTAAAAACTGAATTTTTGATGGATTTTTGAGTTTCAACCCATAATTCCCCGTTTGCATTGATTTTAATTGCATTTTTAATCAAGTTGACATCAGAGATGTCACAGCCCTACCCCCCTTAAGAGGAATCTCGTCCCGAGAAACACGAGGGGCAGTAAATACCTCGGCTTACGAAAGAATGTCGGGGAAGTTCTTCCTAAGATAGTCCTCGGTTTCCCACGTGGCTTCATCTTCGGAGTGATGACTCCACTGAATTTTGTACATTTTCACTCCTTTCCTTCGTGTTTGTCTTTCTTTCTCGTCGAGAATCTTGACGGGATGCTCATCATAGGAGAGATCCTGTTCAACCGAGAGTTCCTCTTGTTCAACAACTTCGGTCGGAACACGAAGACACCTCTTGAGTTGAGAAACATGGAATACATCGTGTACGGCTGAGAGCTTCTCGGGAAGCTTCACTTGATAGGCCACTGGTCCACATTGTTGAATAATTTCATATGGGCCGATATAACGAGGTGCAAGCTTTCCATTTAATCCAAATCTCTGCACACCTTTGGTCGGGGAGACCTTAAGATACACGTGATCACCAACTTCAAACTGAAGTGGCTTCCGCCGTTGATCGTAGTAACTCTTCTGCCGTGACTGGGCGGTCTCAAATTTTCCCGAATGATCCTAACCTTTTCTTCTGCTTCCTTTACAAGGTCAGGGCCATAAGCATATCTCTCGCCTGCCTGGGACCAACACAACGGGGTCCGACATCTTCTACCATAAAAGGCTTCGAAAGGTGCCATTTTAAGACTCGCCTAGTAGCTGTTGTTATAGGAGAATTCGGCCAGAGATAAACATTTCTCCCAATTCTTCCCATAATGAATAACACAAGCTCGAAGCATATCCTCAAGTATTTGATTTACTCTTTCCGTCTGCCCATCGGTCTGTGGGTGATATGCTGAACTACGGATCAGTTTGGGTGCCTAGGGATAATTGCAATTGTTCCCAAAAGCGTGCTACGAACGGAGCACCACGATCTGAAATTATCGTCTTGGGTACTCCATGTAGACAAACGATCCGCTCCAAATAAATCTCCGCGTACTTCTTAGCGGCATAAATGGCATTGACGGGAATAAAATGTGCGGTCTTGGTAAGACGATCCACAATTACCCAAATGGAGTCGTGTCCATGAGGGGTTCTGGGAAGTCCAACAATGAAATCCATGCTTATATCTTCCCACTTCCATGAGGGAATAGGTAGAGGTCGAAGCGTGCCTGCTCCCTTCAAGTGGCTAGCCTTAACCCGCTGGCATGTGTCACATTCCGACACATACGTGGCAATTTCTCGCTTCATTCGAGTCCACCAAAAGTTTTGTTTCAAATCTTGGTACATTTTGGTGCTGCCGGGATGGATAGAAAATTTGGAGAGATGTGCCTCATCCATAATCTTCCTCCGGAGTTCCGTGTTTTTGGGCACCACGAGGCGATGTCCAAACCACATCACTCCCTGCCCATCTAGCCGGAAACACTTGTACTTCTCTTTCACCTTCTCCTTTGACAATTTCTTTTAAGAATTTTAATGCTCGCGTCATTCAATTGGGCTATAACAATCTGATCGTGCAAGGTTGGTTCCACTGCAATATGGCTGAAGTACCCGTGTGGAACAATCTCTAAATTGAGCTTTGCCATTTCATGACACAGGGTGTCAGCGTAGGACTCCAAGGAAAGACAATGACAATGAGCCTTGCGGCTTAGTGCATCCGCAACTACATTAGCCTTCCCGGGGTGATAATGCACACTAAGGTCATAGTCCTTTGCTAACTCCAACCATCTTCGCTGTCTCATGTTCAGATGTGCCTGAGTGAAGACATATTTGAGGCTCTTGTGGTCTGTGTATATGTTGCAGGGAACACCCATCAAATAGTGTCTCCACATTTTGAGAGCATGAATAACCGCTGCTAACTCAAGATCATGCGTGGGGTAGTTTTGCTCATGAGGCCGAAGTGCTCGAGAAGCATAAGCAATGACTCGGTTCTCTTGCATGAGGACACAGCCAAGTCCGGTGCCTGATGCATCGCAATAGACATCATAGGGCTTGGTGCAATCGGGCTGAGCCAAAACTGGGGCTGAAGTTAAATGTCTTCGCAAGGTGTGGAAAGCTTCATCACATTTGTCATTCCACTCAAATTTGAATCCCTTCTTTAAGAGTTCGGTCATGGGCTTCGCAATCCGAGAGAAGTCCGGAATAAAACGGCGGTAATAACCGGCTAAACCCAGAAAACTCCGAATCTCGTGGACAGAGGTAGGTGGTTGCCAATCTAACACCTCTTGCACTTTGGTTGGATCCACGGATATACCATCCTTGGAAACCGTGTGACCTAAGAACTTCACGCTCTCTAACCAGAATTCACACTTGGAAAACTTGGCGTAGAGCTGGTGATCTCTCAACCTTTGAAGAACAATGCGAAGGTGCTCGGCATGCTCTTCCTCATTCTTAGAATATATAAGAATGTCATCAATGAAAACCACCACAAACTTGTCTAGTTCTGACATGAAGACCGAATTCATGAGGTACATGAAGTAGGCTGGGGCATTGGTGAGTCCAAAAGACATAACCAAGAATTCATAAAGTCCATAACGTGTGGAAAAGGCAGTCTTAGGAATGTCACAAGGCCTGATTTTGATTTGGTGATAGCCAGAGCGAAGGTCAATCTTGGAAAACACTCTGGCGCCAGCTAGTTGGTCAAACAGGATGTCAATACGGGGGAGTGGGTACTTGTTCTTAATAGTTACCGCATTGAGAGGCCGGTAATCAATACACAACCTCAAGGAATGGTCCTTCTTCTTCACAAAGATAGCGGGACATCCCCAAGGCGATACACTGGGACGAATGAAACCCTTGTCTAGCAATTCTTGGAGTTGAATTTTTAATTCAGCCAGTTCATTGGGTGGCATTCTATATGGTCTCTTTGATATAGGTGCTGTGCCAGGTTGAAGTTCAATCACAAATTCAATGTCCCTATCTGGCGGCATCCCAGGTAAGTCATCCGGAAATACATCGGCATACTCACATACCACCGGAATGTCCTTTAGTTGGGTTTCTACCATTGTATAAGCACACGCATTGTCGCAACCTTATGTTGAGTCATCCAATTGGCTCCTAACACAATGTCGATTCCTTCCATACCAAGCAGAATTAAATCAGTAGGAAATGTTTTACTTCCCAGCCTGATTGGAACCTTTCGGGTGACTTGGTTGGATGCAATTTTACCTCCCGCAGTTGATATCACATATGATGATTTGGTATGGTACGATTTTAGTCCGCATTTCACATGAAATCTTGTGCTTATAAAACTATGTGTTGCCCCGGAATCAAACAATATCACAGCAGGTTGAGTGCAGATAGGGAAGGTACCAGTCATGTCTGGGGCTCCCTCGGGTAGGTCGGCCAAAGTGGTGTAGTTGAGCCGTCCTTGCCGAACCTGCACACGCTGCTGCTGCTTGCCCTTGCCTTGCTGATTTCCCGGGCGCTAGTTCTGCGGCTTGTTCT
This sequence comes from Digitaria exilis, assembly GCA_015342445.1. Classification (NCBI taxonomy): domain Eukaryota; kingdom Viridiplantae; phylum Streptophyta; class Magnoliopsida; order Poales; family Poaceae; genus Digitaria; species Digitaria exilis. Next base: position 8,455 of record JACEFO010001999.1, on the reverse strand, counting down.
GCGGGCAATCCTTGATAAAGTGATCTTTACTTCCACACTTGAAGCACTGATAGCCGGCTCCAGGGCGAGCTGGCTGCTGTGCATTCTACCTTGGCGCCTGCTGCTGCTGCGGCGGTGCCGGGAAACGGGGCGCGTTAGGCTATGGTGGCCTAGCAACCCATCCACCTCCCTGAGGCGCCCTGGACTGTCCTTGCGGTGCAGCCGGGGGAACCAAGCGGAATCTCGGCGGATGCGCGCTCGAAGGTCCAGCGGGAGTCTTCCTCTTCTTCTCCGCCTTGTGCACCACATTGGCGCCTTCCTGGGCAATGGCAAGGTTCACCAGGTCGCCGTACGTGGCAGCACGGGTGGTGGCCAACTATGCCTTCAACTTGGTGTTAAGGCCACGTCGGAACCTCTCCAGCTTCTTTTTGTCAGAGTCTGCGTGATGACCCGCGTATGGGCACAGACCATTGAAGGCCTGGGCGTACTGAAGCACTGTGCGGGTACCCTGGGTCAGCGCCAAAAATTCATTCAATTTCCGCTCTACCAGACCGGCCGGAATGTGATGAGCCTTGAATGCAGCCTTGAACTCATCCCACTCAACCACATGACCCTCCTGCTGCAGGGCCAGGTAGTTCTCCCACCATAGGAGAGCTGGCCGCGGAGCTGCTGCACCGCGAACACGACCTTGCGGTTGGAGGTGCAAGGCGTCGCCAGGATGGTGAACTTGGACTCGATGGCTCGAATCCAGGTGTCGGCCTCCAAGGGCTCATCAGCTCGTGAGAATATCGGCGGGTGCGTCGCCAGAAAATCCTCATATCTGGCCACCTGAGGCTGAGGGGCCCGTTGACCTCCCTGCTGAAGCATCTGCTGCTGCATCATCTGCTGCTGATGCTGCAGGTTCCGGAGAATCTCCGTTTGCGTGGCATATAGCTGCTGCCACGTCGGAGGTTGCTGCGGTGGAGGAGGTGGCGGTGGCTGTTGCTGCCCCTCTGGCCCCTGCTGGTTAGCGTTGGAGCCACTAGCATCGTGACCGCTGCGGGTGATTGCCATCTGCAGTAGGTACTTGTATTAGCCACATTTCATAAGCTTGCATAATGAATGACAAGATAGAACGTGACAATATATTGAAGTGTACTGCGCAGAATGACAAGTCAGCACGCAGTTCGGGAGAAAAATCCTATCTCCCAACAGGAAACAAGTCAAATGCTCCAATTTGGTCAGTAGCTTGAAAATTTCATGTTCTACAACTTTCATGTTGGTCTCGGATTCAAATTCGGACTGGCACTAAGCCGAAAAATTCAATCTTTAGCTCTCTGCATTTGCTGTTTTTCAGCAGGCCGAGCTGTAGTGTTTTGGTTGCCATTTTTATTTCGCTTAACCAATATGGTTGCAATTGGGTGATCATTTTGTTTGACAAATTCCAAACAACTTTGTAGTTCACATCACAGCCCAGAAATGAATGGAAAACCCATCAATAATTAAAACAAGGTTAGCTGCAGAATGTTTTCAACACAGCTAATACAACTTCCTCAAGTTTTGATCACAAACCCACATCATTAATTTACATTGCCACCAAAAGATAACAAGGGGAGCTCAACTCCATCTAGCCTATTACAATCATGAAGCCAAAATCTAGGCCTAGCGGAGGAGTAAACTTTCTACTACCACTCTAAAAATCATCTAAGTTGTTAGCGGTAGCCTCGCTGCCCATAGGTGAAGGTGGAGCTGGAAGGGGCGGCATGTCGTCCTCGGTGTCCATGTCGGAATCGGGGGCCTCTCCTTCTCCATCCCCTCCTTCTTGCTCAAGAAGGTGCTGAGCGTCATGGGCGGCAAGCATAGCATTGGCATGCTCCAAGGTACCGTGTACCTCCTCAAGCTCATCTCTAGTTTGTGCTAACTCATTTTGGGTGTTGTTGTGTGCAATGTGGAGGTCATTCAATTGCCTCTCCAAGTCAGCAATCATGGCATCTCTTGTGGTCACCTCAATGGACAAGGAGGTCCTCTCAACCCCTATGTCACGGGCACGGGCGGACATGTCCATGGCAAGATTAAGCATCTCGCTCTGCGACCGTCCAAGAAGTGCCTGCAAACGGTGATACGCCCGTATCCACCTCATCATCAGCGCGGCTGCAGCGACGGGGTTCTCCGCCATCCTCAAAGGGGAGCTAAGGTAGTGTCTCATCCAATGGGGATCGTCCGGCTGAGTCGGTGGGAATAATCCAAGTAACTGATGCTCAACCAACTCCTGGTTTTGAGCCACAAAAGAGCTAATGCCATTCAAGGCAGCTAGCTCGCACGTCGTGTCCATGTGGTGTCCATGCACTTCCACCGTCCAAGTGGGGGAGCTAGGACACGGCGGGTGGCGATATACCACCAAACGCACACGGGAACGAACCACACCACGGTCTCGAATAATAGTCCTCTCGTACTGTGGCGGTGTAGGGTAGTCAAGCGCCTGTAAAACCGACCACAAGATACTAGGGAAATCTTCCCATCCCAAGCAATCAGAGAAGGACACGTCGTTGGGGTAGCTGGCCAGGTCAGCGAGGGCGTCCATTCTGAACCAAAAGAAAAAGGGCAAGGGTGAGAACCGGTTAGCGCCAAAGGAAACAAAAGCAGATGCTGGAGAGTGTAGTAAAAATTGTAAAACTCAAAATCTACAAGCTCAAAAATTCCTAAATTTGGCCAGGACATTGTTTAAGTATTTCCTAACAAGTTTCATGTTGGAGGTTTGGGTAGAAACTGTCGTCAAGATGGTGTAAAAATTCAATTTTTATCTCACTGTCCCCAGAAATTTCCAGCAGACAGGGGGTTACCATTTTAAGCATGACTCCAGTTTTACTGAACCATTTTTGTTGAAATTTCTTCAGCATAACCCTTATAATATTTATGACATCTTTCATGTTGAACACTTTTTCATTTGACAGAGGTTTCAGTTTCGAATTAAGGGTGCAAAGAGACTGGTCTCAGCAGGATTTTTGGGTTGTGATTTGAATTTTGACGGCGGTTCGATTTGGCCATGTGTTTAAAATTCGATATTAATTCAGTGAGATGCAATGCATGAGCGGCCTATTCGTTCTCACCAACACACATGCCAATAACTTTTGGCCTACGAAGTTAATGCCGGTGGCTAGGCAACATTCGTCTCTCCCTATATTATCTAGCCGAACTTTTCTAACCGTTTCAACATACGGATTCGCGGTTAGTGTACCTGCAGAAAATTCCATTCCAGAGCATGTATAATCAACCTTTCGTGCCAGCACTCACGAAAGCGTCTCCATTCATTACCACCCGCTATAGAGGTGGCACCCGAACGTTTAACATTGAACGGGCAATGTTATATGTCACCAAAGCAACATACTGACAATTTCATACGCTCATAAGATAGCGTATTGACTTTGTGCCGCCATCATATTTGCATATGATGCCGTGGTACGCTACAGCAATCGCCGTACCTTGCGCCCACCATGCTATTCTAGTTTCATACGCCGTCACAACGTATTGACTATGTGCCGCCACTATATTTTCATATAGTGCCGTGGTACGTTACAGCAATCGCCGTACCTTGCGCCCACCATTGCGTAAAGTAAATGACAGAATGGAATGTGCTGGAAGTCAGTATAATATACTATTTGCCACCTATCATATCGTGATCCCTTAACCCACATAGGCTTCACGCTCTAGGTAACATCCTTAGCGGTCCTAATAATAACCTTCCTTCGCAAAGCGCGTCGGAAGCACGAGTTGGCAAGTTTTATTCAAAAATGTTTATTAAAGGTTTGTTGCTCTCTCCGGTGCGCTGCTTCGGCTCTGATGCCAGCTGTGGCGGACCACTCCGAAATTATTCCAAGTTAAGTACCTCGGGACCACTAATCAAGTAGTCAGGCACTTAATCCGGAATAAGCTGGAGCGCCGTCGGATTAAACCCGATTAACCACGTTCTCTTCTCGATCGAAACAACAGCACGCCCACACAAAGGTGAGTTCCAGAGATTACAACATTCCACAGATTGACATACACAAATAGAATCTCAAAGTTATTACAAACCGAGTTCAAATTTAAAACAGAGTATTAAAGTCTTGCAGCGGAAATAAAGTTCATTGCAGCGGAAGAATCTAACGATGATACAAATAACACCATGCTGAAGCCTGCCACGGTGCTACTCCTCCCGATCCTCGGCAGAGGACGGAACCCATTCGATGTGCCAGCCAGGGGGAACCTGGGTAGGCCAAGTCAAAGCATCGACGACCACATCCAACATGGTACCTGTAAATCAATGCCACAAGCAAGGCTGAGTATACTAATACTCAGCAAGGCTTACCCGTCGGGTGAAAGCTACATCACCGACATCTAGACAATGAGAGGCTTTTGGCTGGTGGGTTTGTTTGCCAAAGAGCAACTAAAAGTAGGTCCTTGCTTTCAAATTTTAGCATCATATTCTAGTATATTTAACCATTCTAGATTAGCATCCTCTCTAAGCATACAAGTGGTGCAATACAATTTAATTCATAGAACAAGTTGATCAATCTCAAAGTTCCACTTGTTACTCAATGTAGCATGGCGGTCAAGCAGTCTCATTAACCGCGAGAAGCGGACAGGTCGAACCGAATTTCTGCTACCTGGCTAGGGGAAACCCAACATACACGGATACTATGCTTGCTATAAAAGGTACAAGCGTTTCCCAACCTTTCCCATCGATCCACAATTCGGAACCGGGTCCATTTCCTTAGGATAAAGGTTTACTGCTTCACTCACAGTCTCACGCATATATCCACAAGTGTACGGCAGGGGAAAACAAAGTTTCCAAGGAGAGATGGCTATCGGCCCTAGCTGCTTCAATCTGGTACCGGGCTTACCGGCTCCCATACACCGGCATGCATGTGGTACGTTCAAAAACTTGACAGACTCATCCACACATTTCGACCTTAAATCAATTATCATACACGGACGGGAGATCTACATCTATCATCCCGCCCGTCAATCCTTATGATTCCAACATAAGTAAAGACAAGCAATTCCTATGTCTCGCGAGTGACAGGAAATCACTCGACTTGTAACGGACCTGAAGCAATGCCCTATCGATCCTTTCATACTAGTGTTGCAAGTCATAGATACTAGGAAATGTGCAGCTAAGGTATTCAATCAACTCCTTGAAACGTAAATGCACAAGCATAGGAAATTCATAGATGCATAATTGGTAAAGGTTAGGTTATGCTCCGGGGCTTGCCTTCTTGCTCAAGCTGGGGGTTAGCCTCCGGGTTGGTCGATCCTGCACCGGCACCTTCCTCCGGGACTCCTTCCTCGTCAGCGGGGATGAGGTGGTAGTTGCCGTCCGGGATAGCGCCTTCTACATGATATGCATAGCTTAAGGTGGCTGCCTATTGATTCTATGATTAAGGCCTTTGAAGGCCATATTCTCCTAGACATGCTTAAGCACTACTATTTTCTTCACAAAAACAGGGTGTAGGTGTGGAAAATTTTTATTTGACTTCGATGGTGATTGTGTACATATATAAAAGAATTCTATTTATTACTTCACAATTTAGGGTGTTGTTCTGGAATTTCAGATTCCCTTTATTTTATTCTAACTAATTAACAAAAAGGTTTATCCTTTATATATATCAATTTCCACCTAGATTACTTCTCATTTTTGTTTCTCCTTTTCTGTTCATCATTTTTATTTATAAACTTTATGACAGCTACTGGAGTATAAGAGCTAAGCTCACTCCAAAATTTAGCTAATTCTGAGCTACACATAATTTATTAAAGAAAAATCAAACAGCTGTCTACAGAAATGAAATAAATTCATATAAAATTGAAAATTCATCCAATTCAGGAGATTTTCCTACCACAGCTAGTCCTAAGCATGAGGAGGGCTCTGGCCAAGTGGTGGCTCAAAAAGACCCTTGGACAGTCCTCAATAACTTTCTATCCAAAAACATATATTTATTTATTTGCTAGTCTAAACAGAGCAAAAATTAAGTTTTTCATTTTTAACAGGTGTGCTAACAAGTTTCTAGTCCTCTGGAGCAAAATGGTGATTTTTCACGGCACAGATTATTTTTAATGATTTTTGTACTGCAAAAAGACAGGAAACACATTTTAATTCATAACTGGAGCTACACTGCATATTTTTAGGTCCCCTTTGGACACAAGCTGTCCAATGTCACTACAAACAACATATCCAAAGATCAACCCTAGCGGAGCTCTGGATTTGAAATGGTGCACAAGTTTCAATTTCCACAGTTTGAATTTTAATTCAAAAACGGTTCATCAAAAGTATATACATGCTTAAAGGAGATTGGAGTTTACAACCTCACGAATCCAGGGTGTATTTTTACGCATTTTTCTGATTTTTGTACGATTTTTAACGGATTTTACAAGATTCAGGAAAAATAGATCTAGGTTTAAGAATCTTTTTACGCCGGGAACCCTAGAACTTTCAAAACCTTACGAACAAGTCCCTGGTTTTTGCGCAGAGGCCCCTAGAAAAACGAAGACGATGAAGAAAGGCCCTCGGGTCGTCGGCGTTGTTACGCCGGCCAAACGACGGCGAGCTAGGGTCGGGAAAGTGGGGGAAACGCACTAGGGGCTCACCACGACTTGATTGGTGACGGTTGGGAGGCCGGGGAAGCTCGGAGTTTCGCCGGCGACGATGCAGTGGCGGCGCGGCCGCCGCGGCTTCTACGCCGGTGAGGTCGGGAGCGTTCGTCGAGGTTTGAAGGGTCCTAGAGCACCAGTGGAGCTCGAGGAAGCTAATGGCGTGCTCGGTTGACCTCTGGGACGGCTCGGAGTAGGTTCTCGACGTGGGGGTGCTCCGGCGGCCGAATATCGCGATTTGGGGGAAATCGTGATTTCTCGCCGGAGAAGCGACAATAGCTCGGGGGAAGTGGGGGGTTTGGAGCTAGGGTAGAGGTCTAGCTTCGTGCGCGATGAATTTGGGAATGGTGGAGTGTGGAAGGAGAATTTCTCGGTGAAGCTCGGTTCGGTTCGTGTGGCGCGAGGAAGAAGATGACTGGGAAGCGCGCGAGGGGTCGAACTGGTGGGGTGAGCGAGTGAGTGGAGTGTGAGAGGGGTTCGGTGGGAGGCTTGGGCATGCGAGAGTGGCACAGTGCTGCCTTGGGAGCGTGCGAGCGCGTGCGTGGCTGTCGCGGTCGCCATTGATGGCGCGGCGAGCTTGAGCGGAGCGCACGCGCGCGGTTGGGCGTCAAAGATCGTCGCGTGATGGAGTGGAGATCTTCAGCAGGGTCTTTGGCGCGACGCGGACAAACTCTACCGCCTGCAGGACACGCAGCGCGGCGCGAGCGCGCGTGCGGCCACGGTGGCGCGCGACCGGCATGATGACGCTCCGCGGCGCGAGGCGAGGCGACTCGACGGCGGCGAAGTGATGGCTCAGGAGGGGCTGGACAAGTGCTAGGCGACACGCGCCAGCGTCCGCCATGGCTCGGCCAGCCCGGCGCCGCCTGCGCCGCTCGCCGGCCACGTGGCGGCCGAGCTCCGGCCAGCGCAGGGCGCGCCAGGGGCACTGTAGGCGCCCCGTGGAGCTCCGTTTTCAAATTCGAATTTTCTCCAAAAATTTGAACTGAACTCGAAAAAGTGTGAAAATAAAAGTTGGAGTTTGGGAGATGGGACACAACTTTCTTTTTGGGGTGAACCTGAAATTCCAAGTTTTTCGAGCTCAAACAACCCAAAAACAAATAGGTGCCCAGATCGGTATTTCGAGTTTTTGAGGGACTAAACTGCAAAATTTTCAAAAGTGCCAAACAGTGACTAGGGTTTATCTGTGATGACAAACAACTTTTATTTTTTGAGATTTTCAAGTTTAGTACAAAAATCTCGAGTTTTAGTTGGGTGTCAAACAACCCTTGTTTTTGAATTTAAAACTGAATTTTTGATGGATTTTTGAGTTTCAACCCATAATTCCCTTTTGCATTGATTTTAATTGCATTTTTAATCAAGTTGACATCAGAGATGATGTTTATCTCTGGCCGAATTCTCCTATAACAATAGCTACCAGCGGTCTTTAAAATGGCACTTTCGAAGCCTATATGGGGAGATGTCGGACCCCGTTGTGTTGGTCCCAGGCAGGCGAGATATACCTATGGCCCTACCTTGTAAAGGAAGCAGAAAAAAGGTTAGAATCGTTACTGTGAAAATTTGAGAACCGCCCAGTCACGGGCAAAAGAGTTACTTTTGATCAACGGCCGAAGCCACTTTCAATTCGAAGTTGGCGATCACGTATATCTCAAGGTCTCCTCGACCAAGGTGTGCAAAGATTTGGGTTAAAAGGGAAAAACTGCCACCTCGTTAACATCGGCCCATATTGAAATTACTCAACAATGTGGACCGTAGCCATACCGTGTGCAAGCTTCCCGAGAAGCTCTCAGCCGTGCACGTTTTCCACCGTTCTCCCAACTAAAGAGGTGTTTACGTGTTCCGACCGAAGTTGTTGAACCGGAAGAACTCTCGGTTG
>JACEFO010001998.1:0-51677 GCA_015342445.1 Digitaria exilis | reverse complement strand
CATTTGAACTAAACTTGAAAAAGTGTGAAAATAAAAGTTGGAGATTGGGAGATGGGACACAACTTTCTTTTTGGGGTGAACCTGAAATTCCAAGTTTTTCGAGCTCAAACAACCCAAAAACAAAAAGGTGCCCAGATCGGTATTTTGAGTTTTTGAGGGACTAAACTGCAAAATTTTCAAAAGTGCCAAACAGTGGCTAGGGTTTATTTGTGATGACAAACAACTTTTATGTTTGGAGATTTTCAAGTTTAGTACAAAAATCTCGAGTTTTCAGTTGGGTGTCAAACAACCCTTGTTTTTGAATTTAAAACTGAATTTTTGATGGATTTTTGAGTTTCAACCCATAATTCCCTTTTGCATTGATTTTAATTGCATTTTTAATCAAGTTGACATCAGAGATGTCACAGCCTACCCCCCTTAAGAGGAATCTCGTCCCGAGATTCGATTAAACTTAGAAACAACGAGGGGAAGGAAATACCTCGGCTTACGAAAGAATGTCGGGGAAGTTCTTCCTAAGATAGTCCTCGGTTTCCCATGTGGCTTCATCTTCGGAGTGATGACTCCACTGAATTTTGTACATTTTCACTCCTTTCCTTCGTGTTTGTCTTTCTTTCTCGTCGAGAATCTTGACGGGATGCTCATCATAGGAGAGATCCGGTTCAACCGAGAGTTCCTCTTGTTCAACAACTTCGGTCGGAACACGAAGACACCTCTTGAGTTGAGAAACATGGAATACATCGTGTACGGCTGAGAGCCTCTCGGGAAGCTTCACTTGATAGGCTACCGGCCCACATTGTTGAGTAATTTCATACGGGCCGATATAACGAGGTGCAAGCTTTCCTTTTAATCCAAATCTCTGCACACCCTTGGTCGGGGAGACCTTAAGATACACGTGATCACCAACTTCAAACTGAAGTGGCTTCCGCCGTTGATCGTAGTAACTCTTCTGCCGTGACTGGGCGGTCTTCAAATTTTCCCGAATGATCCTAACCTTTTCTTCTGCTTCCTGTACAAGGTCAGGGCCATAAGCATATCTCTCGCCTGCCTGGGACCAACACAACGGGGTCCGACATCTTCTACCATATAAGGCTTCGAAAGGTGCCATTTTAAGACTCGCCTGGTAGCTGTTGTTATAGGAGAATTCGGCCAGAGATAAACATTTCTCCCAATTCTTCCCATAATGAATAACACAAGCTCGAAGCATATCCTCAAGTATTTGATTTACCCTTTTCGTCTGCCCATCGGTTTGAGGGTGATATGCCGAACTACGGATCAGCTTCGTGCCTAGGGACAATTGCAATTGTTCCCAAAAGCGTGCTACGAACAGAGCACCACGATCTGAAATTATCGTCTTAGGTACCCCATGTAGACAAACGATCCGCTCCAAATAAATCTCCGCGTACTTCTTAGCAGCATAAATGGTATTGACCGGAATGAAGTGTGCGGTCTTGGTAAGACGATCCACAATTACCCAAATGGAGTCGTGTCCCTGAGGGGTTCTGGGAAGTCCAACAAGGAAATCCATGCTTATATCTTCCCACTTCCATGAGGGAATAGGTAGAGGTTGAAGCGTGCCTGCTACCTTCAAGTGGCTAGCCTTAACCCGCTGGCATGTGTCACATTCCGACACATACGTGGCAATTTCTCACTTCATTCGAGTCCACCAAAAGTTTTGTTTCAAATCTTGGTACATTTTGGTGCTGCTGGGATGGATAGAAAATTTGGAGAGATGTGCCTCATCCGTAATCTTCCTCCGGAGTTCCGTGTTTTTGGGCACCACGAGGCGATGTCCAAACCACATCACTCCCTGCCCATCTAGCCGGAAACACTTGTACTTCTCTTTCGCCTTCTCCTTTGACAATTTCCTTTTAAGAATTTTAATGCTCGCGTCGTTCAATTGGGCTACAACAATCTGATCGTGCAAGGTTGGTTCAACTGCAATATGGCTGAAGTACCCGTGTGGAACAATCTCTAAATTGAGCTTTGCCATTTCATGACACAGGGTGTCAGCGTAGGACTCCATGGAAAGACAATGACAATGAGCCTTGCGGCTTAGTGCATCCGCAACTACATTAGCGTTCCCGGGGTGATAATGCACACTAAGGTCATAGTCCTTTGCTAACTCCAACCATCTTCGCTGTCTCATGTTCAGATGTGCCTGAGTGAAGACATATTTGAGGCTCTTGTGGTCTATGTATATGTTGCAGGGAACACCCATCAAATAGTGTCTCCACATCTTGAGAGCATGAATAACCGCTGCTAACTCAAGATCATGCGTTCATGCGTGGGGTAGTTTTGCTCATGAGGCCGAAGTGCTCAAGAAGCATAAGCAATGACTCGGTTCTCTTGCATGAGGACACAGCCAAGTCCGGTGCCTGATGCATCGCAATAGACATCATAGGGCTTGGTGCAATCGGGCTGAGCCAAAACTGGGGCTGAAGTTAAATGTCTTCGCAAGGTGTGGAAAGCTTCATCACATTTGTCATTCCACTCAAATTTGACTCCCTTCTTTAAGAGTTCGGTCATGGGCTTCGCAATCCGAGAGAAGTCCGGAATAAAACGGCGGTAATAACCGGCTAAACCCAGAAAACTCCGAATCTCGTGGACAGAGGTAGGTGGTTGCCAATCTAACACCTCTTGCACTTTGGTTGGATCCACGGATATACCATCCTTGGAAACCGTGTGACCTAAGAACTTCACGCTCTCAAACCAGAATTCACACTTGGAAAACTTGGCGTAGAGCTGGTGATCTCTCAACCTTTGAAGAACAATGCGAAGGTGCTCGGCATGCTCTTCCTCATTCTTAGAATATATAAGAATGTCGTCAATGAAAACCACCACAAACTTGTCTAGTTCTGACATGAAGACCAAATTCATGAGGTACATGAAGTAGGCTGGGGCATTGGTGAGTCCAAAAGACATAACCAAGAATTCATAAAGTCCATAACGTGTGGAAAAGGCAGTCTTAGGAATGTCACAAGGCCTGATTTTGATTTGGTGATAGCCAGAGCGAAGGTCAATCTTGGAAAACACTCTGGCGCCAGCTAGTTGGTCAAACAAGATGTCAATACGGGGGAGTGGGTACTTGTTCTTAATAGTTACCGCATTGAGAGGTCGGTAATCAATACACAACCTCAAGGAATGGTCCTTCTTCTTCACAAAGATAGCGGGACATCCCCAAGGCGATACACTGGGACGAATGAAACCCTTGTCTAGCAATTCTTGGAGTTGAATTTTTAATTCAGCCAGTTCATTGGGTGGCATTCTATATGGTCTCTTTGATATAGGTGCTGTGCCAGGTTGAAGTTCAATCACAAATTCAATGTCCCTATCCGGCGGCATCCCAAGTAAGTCATCCGGAAATACATCGGCATACTCACATACCACCGGAATGTCCTTTAGTTGGGTTTCTACCATTGTATAAGCACACGCATTGGCGCAAGTCCGTTGTGGCAGATATAGCACACTAGGGCCATGCGTCGGCGAGTTTATTTCAACAACTCGTTCCGCAACATCTAGGACAACCTTGTGTTGAGTCATCCAATTGGCTCCTAACACAATGTCGATTCCTTCCATACCAAGCAGAATTAAATCAGTAGGAAATGTTTTACTTCCCAGCCTGATTGGAACCTTTCGGGTGACTTGGTTGGATGCAATTTTACCTCCCGCAGTTGATATCGCATATGATGATTTGGTATGGTACGATTTTAGTCCGCATTTCACATGGAATCTTGTGCTTATAAAACTATGTGTTGCCCCGGAATCAAACAATATCACAGCAGGTTGAGTGCAGATAGGGAAAGTACCAGTTATGTCTGGGGCTCCCTCGGGTAGGTCGGCCAAAGTGGTGTAGTTGAGCCGTCCTTGCCGAACCTGCACACGCTGCTGCTGCTTGCCCTTGCCTTGCTGATTTCCCGGGCGCTGGTTCTGCTGCTTGTTCTGCGGGCAATCCTTGATAAAGTGATCTTTACTTCCACACTTGAAGCACTGATAGCCGGCTCCAGGGCGAGCTGGCTACTGTGCATTCTGCCTTGGCGCCTGCTGCTGCTGCGGCGGTGGAGGGAAACGGGGCGCGTTAGGCTGTGGTGGCCTAGCAACCCATCCACCTCCCTGAAGTGCCCTGGACTGTCCTTGCGGTGCAGCCGGGGGAACCAAGCGGAATCTCGGCGGCTGCGCGCTCGAAGGTCCAGCGGGAGTCTTCCTCTTCTTCTCCGCCTTGTGCACCACATTGGCGTCTTCCTGGGCAATGGCAAGGTTCACCAGGTCGCCGTACGTGGCAGCACGGGTGGTGGCCAACTGTGCCTTCAACTTGGTGTTAAGGCCACGTCGGAACCTCTCCAGCTTCTTTTCGTCCGAGTCGGCGTGATGACCCGCGTATGGGCACAGACCATTGAAGGCCTGGGCGTACTGAAGCACTGTGCGGGTACCCTGGGTCAGCGCCAAAAATTCATTCAATTTCCGCTCTACCAGACCGGCCGGAATGTGATGAGCCTTGAATGCAGCCTTGAACTCATCCCACTCAACCACATGACCCTCCTGCTGCAGGGCCAGGTAGTTCTCCCACCATAGGAGAGCTGGGCCGCGGAGCTGCTGTGCCGCGAACACGACCTTGCGGTTGGAGGTGCAAGGCGTCGCCAGGATGGTGAACCTGGACTCGATGGCTCGAATCCAGGTGTCGGCCTCCAAGGGCTCATTAGCTCGTGAGAATATCGGCGGGTGCGTCGCCAGAAAATCCTCATATCTTGCCACCTGAGGCTGAGGGGCCCGTTGACCTCCCTGCTGAAGCATCTGCTACTGCATCATCTGCTGCTGATGTTGCAGGTTCCAGAGATTCTCCGTTTGCGTGGCATATAGCTGCTGCCACGTCGGAGGTTGCTGCGGTGGAGGAGGTGGCGGTGGCTGTTGTTGCCCCTCTGGCCCCTGCTGGTTAGCGTTGGAGCCACTAGCGTCGTGACCGCTGCGGGTGATTGCCATCTGCAGTAGGTACTTGCATTAGTCACAATTCACCAACTTGCATAATGAATGACAAGATAGAACGTGACAATAGATTGAAGTGTACTGCGCAGAATGACAAGTCAGCACGCAGTTCGGAAGAAAATCATATCTCCCAACAGGAAACAAGTCAAATGCTCCAATTCGGTCAGTAGCTCTAAAATTTTATGCTCTACAACTTTCATGTTGGGCTCAAATTCAAATTCGGACTGGAACTAAGCCGAAAAATTCAATCTCTAGCTCTCTGCGTTTGCTGTTTTTCAGCAGACCGAGCTGTGGTGTTTTGGTTGTCATTTTTATTTCGCTTTATCAATGGGGTTGCAATTTGGTGATCATTTTGTTTGACAAATTCCAAACAACTTTGTAGTTTACATCACAGCCCAGAAATGAATGGAAAACCCATCAATAAATAAAACAAGGTTAGCTGCAGAATGTTTTCAACACAGCTAATACAACTTCCTCAAGTTTTGATCACAAACCCACATCATTAAATTACATTGCCACCAAAAGATAACATGGGGAGCTCAACTCCATCTAGCCTATTACAATCATGAAGCCAAAATCTAGGCCTAGCGGAGGAGTAAACTTGCTACTACCACTCTAAAAATCATCTAAATTGTTAGCGGTAGCCTCGCTGCCCATAGGTGAAGGTGGAGCTGGAAGGGGCGGCATGTCGTCCTCGGTGTCCATGTCGGAATCGGGGGCCTCTCCTTCACCATCCCCTCCTTCTTGCTCAAGAAGGTGCTGAGCGTCATGGGCGGCAAGCATAGCATTGGCATGCTCCAAGGTACCGTGTACCTCCTCAAGCTCATCTCTAGTTTGTGCTAACTCATTTTGGGTGTTGTTGTGTGCAATGTGGAGGTCATTCAATTGCCTCTCCAAGTCAGCAATCATGGCATCTCTTGTGGTCACCTCAATGGACAAGGAGGTCCTCTCAACCCCTATGTCACGGGCACGGGCGGACATGTCCATGGCAAGATTAAGCATCCCGCTCTGCGACCGTCCAAGAAGTGCCTGCAAACGGTGGTAGGCTCGGATCCACCTCATCATCAACGCGGCTGCGGCGACGGGGTTCTCCGCCATCCTCAAAGGGGAGCTAAGGTAGCGTCTCATCCAATGGGGATCGTCCGGCTGAGTCGGTGGGAATAATCCAAGTAACTGATGCTCAACCAACTCCTGGTTCTGAGCCACAAAAGAGCTAATGCCATTCAAGGCAGCTAGCTCGCACGTCGTCTCCATGTGGTGTCCATGCACTTCCACCGTCCAGGTGGGGGAGCTAGGACACGGCGGGTGGCGATATACCACCAAACGCACATAGGAACGAACCACACCACGGTCTCGAATAATAGTCCTCTCGTACTGTGGCGGTGTAGGGTAGTCAAGCGCCTGTAAAACCGACCACAAGATGCTAGGGAAGCCTTCCCATCCCAAGCAATCAGAGAAGGACACGTCGTTGGGGTAGCTGGCCAGGTCAGCGAGGGCGTCCATTCTGAACCAAAAGAAAAAGGGCAAGGGTGAGAACCGGTTAGCGCCAAAGGAAACAAAAGCAGATTCTGGACAGTGTAGTAAAAATTGTAAAACTCAAAATCTACAAGCTCAAAAATTCCCAAATTTGGCCAGGACATTGTTTAAGTATTTCCTAACAAGTTTCATGTTGAAGGTTTGGGTAGAAACTGTCGTCAAGATGGTGTAAAAATTCAATTTTTATCTCACTGTCCCCAGAAATTTCCAGCAGACAGGGGGTTACCATTTTAAGCATAACTCCAGTTTTACTGAACCATTTTTGTTAAAATTTCTTCAGCATAACCCTTATAATATTTTTCACATCTTTCATGTTGAACACTTTTTCATTTGACAGAGTTTTCAGTTTCGAATTAAGGGTGCAAAAAGACTGGTCTCAGCAGGATTTTTGGGTTGTGATTTGAATTTTGACGGCGGTTCGATTTGGCCATGTGTTTAAAATTCGATATTAATTCAGTGAGATGCAATGCATGAGCGGCCTATTCGTTCTCACCAACACACATACCAATAACTTTTGGCCTACGAAGTTAGTGCCGGTGGCTAGGCAATATTCGTCTCTCCCTATATTATCTAGCCGAACTTTTCTAACCGTTTCAACATACGGATTCGTGGTTAGTGTACCTGCAGAAAATTCCATTCCAGAGCATGTATAATCAACCTTTCGTGCCAGCACTCACGAAAGCGTCTCCATTCATTACCACCCGCTATAGAGGTGGCACCCGAACGTTTAACATTGAACGGGCAATGTTCATATGTCACCAAAGCAACATATTGACAGTTTCATACGCTCATGAGATAGCGTATTGACTTTGTGCCGCCATCATATTTGCATATGATGCCGTGGTACGCTACAGCAATCGCCGTACCTTGCGCCCACCATTGCGTAAAGTAAATGACAGAATGAAATGTGCTGGAAGTCAGTATAATATACTATTTGCCACCTATCATATCGTGATCCCTTAACCCACATAGGCTTCACGCTCTAGGTAACATCCTTAGCGGTCCTAATAATAACCTTCCTTCGCAAAGCGCGTCGGAAGCACGAGTTGGCAAGTTTTATTCAAAAATGTTTATTAAAGGTTTGTTGCTCTCTCCGGTGCGCTGCTTCGGCTCTGATGCCAGCTGTGGCGGACCACTCCGAAATTATTCCAAGTTAAGTACCTCGGGACCACTAATCAAGTAGTCAGGCACTTAATCCGGAATAAGCTGGAGCGCCGTCGGATTAAACCCGATTAACCACGTTCTCTTCTCGATCGAAACAACAGCACGCCCACACGAAGGTAAGTTCCAGAGATTACAACATTCCACAAATTGACATACACAAATAGAATCTCAAAGTTATTACAAACCGAGTTCAAATTTCAAACAGAGTATAAAAGTCTTGCAGCGGAAATAAAGTTCATTACAGCGGAAGAATCTAACGACGATACAAATAACACCATGATGAAGCCTACCACGGTGCTACTCCTCCCGTTCCTCGGCAGAGGACGGAACCCATTCGATGTGCCAGCCAAGGGGAACCTGGGCAGGCCAAGTCAAAGCATCGACGGCCATATCCAACATGGTACCTGTACATCAATGCCACAAGCAAGGCTGAGTATACTAATACTCAGCAAGGCTTACCCGTCGGGTGAAATCTACATCACCGACATCTAGACAATGAGAGGCTTTTGGCTGGTGGGTTTGTTTGCCAAAAAGCAACTAAAAGTAGGTCCTTGCTTTCAAGTTTTAGCATCATATTCTAGTAATTTTAACCATTCTAGATTAGCATCCTCTCTAAGCATACAAGTGGTGCAATACAATTTAATTCATAGAACAAGTTTATCAATCTCAAAGTTCCACTTGTTACTCAATGTAGCATGGCGGTCAAGCAGTCTCATTAACCGCGAGAAGCGGATAGTTCGAACCGAATTTCTGCTACCTGCCCAGGGGAAACCCAACATACACGGATACTATGCTTGCTATAAAAGGTACAAGCATTTCCCAACCTTTCCCATCGATCCACAATTCGGAACCGGGTCCATTTCCTTAGGATAAAGGTTTACTGCTTCACTCACAGTCTCACGCATATATCCACAAGTGTACGGCAGGGGAAAACAAAGTTTCCAAGGAGAGATGGCTATCGGCCCTAGCTGCTTCAATCTGGTACCGGGCTTACCGGCTCCCATATACCGGCATGCATGTGGTACGTTCAAAAACTTGACACACTCATCCACACATTTCGACCTTAAATCAATTATCATACACGGACGGGAGATCTACATCTATCATCCCGCCCGTCAATCCTTATGATTCCAACATAAGTAAAGACAAGCAATTCCTATGTCTCGCGAGTGACAGGAAATCACTCGACTTGTAACGGACCCTAAGCAATGCCCTATCGATCCTTTCATACTAGTGTTGCAAGTCATAGGTACTAGGAAATGTGCAGCTAAGGTATTCAATCAACTCCTTGAAACGTAAATGCACAAGCATAGGAAATTCATAGATGCATAATTGGTAAAGGTTAGGTTATGCTCCGGGGCTTGCCTTCTTGCTCAAGCTGGGGGTTAGCCTCCGGGTTGGTTGATCCTGCACCGGCACCTTCCTCCGGGACTCCTTCCTCGTCAGCGGGGATGAGGTGGTAGTTGCCGTCCGGGATAGCGCCTTCTACATGATATGCATAGCTTAAGGTGGCTGCCTATTGATTCTAAGATTAAGGCCTTGAAGGCCATATTCACCTAGACATGCTTAAGCACTACTATTTTCTTCACAAAAACAGAGTAGAGGTGTGGAAAAGTTTATTTGACTTCGATGGTGATTGTGTACATATATAAAAGAATCCTTATTTATTACTCACAATTTAGGGTGCTGTTCTGGAAGTTCAGATTCCCTTTATTTTATTCTAACTAACTAACAAAAAGGTTTATCCTTTTATATAAATCAATTTCTACCTAGATTACTTCTCATTTTTGTTTCTCCTTTTCTGTTCATCATTTTTATTTATAAACTTTAGAGCTAAGCTCACTCCAAAATTTAGCTAATTCTGAGCTACACATAATTTATTAAAAATAAATCAATCAGCTGTCTGCAGAAATGAAATAAATTCATATAAAATTGAAAATTCATCCAATTCAGGAGATTTTCCTACCAAAGCTAGTCATAAGCATGAGGAGGGCTCTGGCCAAGTGGTGGCTCAAAAAGACCCTTGGACAGTCCTCAATAAATTTCTATCCAAAAACACATATTTATTTATTTGCTAGTCTAAACAGAGCAAAAATTAAGTTTTTCATTTTTAACAGGTGTGCTAACAAGTTTCTAGTCCTCTGGAGCAAAATGGTGATTTTTCCCTGCACAGATTATTTTTAATGATTTCTGGACTACAAAAAGACAGGAAACACACTTTAATTCATAACCGAAGCTACACTGCATATTTTTAGGTCCCCTTTCGAAACAAGCTGTCCAAAGTCGCTACAAACAACATATCCAAAGATCAACCCTAGCGGGGCTCTGGATTTGAAATGGTGCACAAGTTTCAATTTCCACAGTTTGAATTTTAATTCAAAAACGGTTCATCAAAAGTATATACATGCTTAAAGGAGATTGGAGTTTACAATCTCACGAATCCAGGGAGTATTTTTACGCATTTTTCTGATTTTTGTACGATTTTTAACGGATTTTACAAGATTCGGGAAAATTAGATCTAGGTTTAAGAATCTTTTTACGCAGGGAACCCTAGAACTTTCAAAACCTTACGAACAAGTCCCTGGTTTTTGCGCAGAGGCCCCTAGAAAAACGAAGACGATGAAGAAAGGCCCTCGGGTCGTCGGCGTTGTTACGCCGGCCAAACGACGGCGAGCTAGGGTCGGGAAAGTGGGGGAAACGCACTAGGGGCTCACCACGACTTGATTGCTGACGGTTGGGAGGCCGGGGAAGCTCGGAGTTTCGCCGGCGACGATGCAGTGGCGGCGCGGCCGCGGCTTCTACGCCGGTGAGGTCGGGGGCGTTCGTCGAGGTTTGATGGGTCCTAGAGCACCAGTGGAGCTCGAGGAAGCTAATGGCGTGCTCGGTTGACCTCGGGGACGGCTCGGAGTAGGGTCTCGACGTGGGGGTGCTCCGGCGGCCGAAAATCGCGATTTGGGGGAAATCTTGATTTCTCGCCGGAGAAACGACAATAGCTCGGGGGAAGTGGGGGGTTTGGAGCTAGGGTAGAGGTCTAGCTTCGTGCGCGATGAATTTGGGAATGGTGGAGTGTGGAAGGAGAATTTCTCGGTGAAGCTCGGTTCGGTTCGTGTGGCGCGAGGAAGAAGATGACTGGGAAGCACGCGAGGGGTCGAACTGGTGGGGTGAGCGAGTGAGTGGAGTGTGAGAGGGGTTCGGTGGGAGGCTTGGGCACGCGAGAGTGGCACAGTGCTGCCTTGGGAGCGTGCGAGCGCGTGCGTGGCTGTCGCGGTCGCCATTGATGGCGCGGCGAGCTCGAGCAGAGCGCACGCGCGTGGTTGGGCGTCAAAGATCGTCGCGTGATGGAGTGGAGATCTTCAGCAGGGTCTTTGGCGCGACGCGGACGGACTCTACCGCCTGCAGGGCACGCAGCACGGCGCGAGCGCGCGTGCGGCCACGGTGGCGCGCGACCGGCATGATGACGCTCCGCGGCGCGAGGCGAGGCGACACGACGGCGGCGAAGTGATGGCTCGGGAGGGGCTGGACAAGTGCTAGGCGACAAGCGCCAGCATCCGCCGCGGCTCGGCCAGCCCGGTGCCGCCTGCGCCGCTCGCCGGCCACGTGGCGGCTGAGCTCCGGCCAGCGCAGGGCGCGCCAGGGGCACTGTAGGCGCCCCGTGGAGCTCCGTTTTCAAATTTGAATTTTCTCCAAAAATTTGAACTGAACTTGAAAAAGTGTGAAAATAAAAGTTGGAGTTTGGGAGATGGGACACAACTTTCTTTTTGGGGTAAACCAGAAATTCCAAGTTTTTCGAGCTCAAACAACCCAAAAACAAAAAGGTGCCCAGATTGGTATTTCGAGTTTTTGAGGGATTAAACTGCAAAATTTTCAAAAGTGCCAAACATTGACTAGGGTTTATTTGTGATGACAAACAACTTTTATTTTTGGAGATTTTCAAGTTTAGTACAAAAATCTCGAGTTTTCAGTTGGGTGTCAAACAACCCTTGTTTTTGAATTTAAAACTGAATTTTTGATGGATTTTTGAGTTTCACCCATAATTCCCTTTTGCATTGATTTTAATTGCATTTTTAATCAAGTTGACATCAGAGATGTCACAGTCCCTAGGCACAAAACTGATCCGTAGTTCAGCATATCACCCTCAAACCGATGGGCAGACGGAAAGGGTAAATCCAATACTTGAGGATATGCTTCGAGCTTGTGTTATCCATTATGGGAAGAATTGGGAGAAATGTTTATCTCTGGCCGAATTCTCCTATAACAATAGCTACCAGGCGAGTCTTAAAATGGCACCTTTCGAAGCCTTATATGGGGGAGATGTCGGACCCCGTTGTGTTGGTCCCAGGCAGGCGAGAGGTATACCTATGGCCCTGACCTTGTAAAGGAAGCAGAAGAAAAGGTTAGAATCGTTCGTGAAAATTTGAGAACCGCCCAGTCACGGCAAAAGAGTTACTTTGATCAACGGCCGAAGCCACTTCAATTCGAAGTTGGCGATCACGTATATCTCAAGGTCTCCTCGACCAAGGGTGTGCAAAGATTTGGGTTAAAAGGAAAACTTGCACCTCGTTACATCGGCCCATATGAAATTACTCAACAATGTGGACCGGTAGCATACCGTGTGCAGCTTCCCGAGAAGCTCTCAGCCGTGCACGTTTTCCACGTCTCCCAACTAAAGAGGTGTTTACGTGTTCCGACCGAAGTTGTTGAACCGGAAGAACTCTCGGTTGAACCGGATCTCTCTTATGATGAGCATCCCGTTAAAATCCTCGACGAGAAAGAGAGACAAACACGAAGGAAGGGAGTTAAAATGTACAAAATTCAGTGGAGTCATCACTCCGAAGACGAAGCCACGTGGGAAACCGAGGACAATCTTAAGAAGAATTACCCCGACATTCTTTCGTAAGCCAAGGTACTTTCCCCACTTTGTTCCTAAGTTTAATCGAATCTCGGGACGAGATTCCTTTTAAGGGGGGTAGGCTGTGACATCTCTGATGTCAAAAGAATTAAAAAGTACACTTAAAACCAATGCAAAAGGGAATTATGGGTTGGAACTCAAAAATTCATCAAAATTCACTTTTAAATTCAAAAACAAGGGTTGTTTGACACCCAACTGAAATCTCAAAAATTTTGTACTAAACTTGAAAATCTCCAAAAATAAAAGTTGTTGGCCGTCACAAATAAGGCCTAGTCACTGTTTGGAACTTTTAAAAATTTTGCCGTTTAGCCCCTCAAAAACTCGAAATACAGTTCTGGGCACCTTCTGGAATTTGGGTTGTTTGAGCTCGAAAAATTTGAAATTTCAGGTTCACTCCAAAAAGAAAGTTGTGTCCCACCTCTCAAACTCCAACTTTTATTTTCACACTTTTTCTTGTTCATATCAAATTTTTGGAGAAAATTCGAAAGAGGCACAGAAGCTCCTCGGGCGCCAACAGTGGCCCTGGCGCGCCCCTGCTCTGGCCGGAGCTCGGCCGCCACGTGGCCGGCGAGCGGCGGAGGCCACGCCGAGCTGGCCGAGCTGCGGCGTCGGGTGGCGCTTGTCGCCTTGTGCTTGTCTGACTCCTTCCCGAGCCATCACGTCGCTAGCAACGTCGCGCTTCGCCTCGCGCCGCGCGAACGCCATCATGGCGGTCGGAGCGCCGCCGTGGCCGCGCGCTCGCGCGCGCGTCGCGCAGAGCCGCCTCGCGCGATTCTCCATCCCGCTACACGCCACGAGCACTGTGGAGGATCCCTAAAGCGTATCCCAGCGCCCACGCCACGATCCTCCTCGCCCAACCGTTGCGCGCGCTCTGTTCGAGCTCGGGCGGGCTTCAATGGTGCGTCGCGTCGCTGTCGCTCCGCTCGCACGCTCCCGAGGCAGCACGACCCCGCTCTAGCGTGCCAAGGCACTCACCCAAGCCACTCACACACTCCACTAGCTCGCGCACTTCTCCAGTTCGCTCCCTCGCGTCTCGCTCCGTCGTCTTCAACCTCGCGCCGCGCGGACCGAGCCGAGCTTCGAGACGAAATTCGCCCTCCACTCTCCACCATTCCCAAATTCCTCGCGCTCAGAGCTAGACCTCTACCCTAGCTCCATTTCCCCCCACTTCTCTCGAGCTATCATCGCTTCTCCGGCGAGAAATCGAGATTTCCCCCAAATCTCCATTTTCGGCCGCCGGAGCACCCTCACGTCGAGACCCTACGCCGAGCCGTCCCCGAGGTCAACCGAGCATGCCAACAGCTTCCCCGAGCTCCACTAGTGCTCTCGGACCCCTCAAACCCCGACGAGACCCACCGACCTCGCCGGAATCAAGCCCGCGGCGGCCGCACCGCCACCGCACGTCGCCGGCGAACTCCGAGCATCCCCCGGCCTCCCAACCGCCACCAATCGACTCGTGGTGAGCCCCTGGTTCTTTTCCCCCACTTCCCCGACCCTAGTTCGCCGTCGTTTGGCCGGCGCAACTCCGGCGACGAGCCGAGGACCATAGTTCATCGTCTTTGTTTTTCCAGGGTTCCCAGTGTAAAAGTCAAGGACCTGTTCGTAAGGTTTTAAAAGTTCTAGGGTCTCCAGCGTAAAAAGATTCTTAAACCTAGATCTATTTTTCCCGAATCTTGTAAAATCCACTAAAAATCGTACAAAAATCAGAAAAATGCACAAAAATACTCCCTGGATTCGTGAGATTGTAAACTCCAATCTCATTTAAGCATGTATATACTTTTGGTGAACCATTTTTGAATTAAAATTCAAACTATAAAATTTGAAACTTGTGCACCATTTCAAATCTAGAGCTCTGCTAGGGTTGATCTTTGGATATGTTGTTTGTAGTGACTTTGGACACCTTGTGTCCAAAGGGGACCTAACAATATGGACTGTAGCCTCGGTTATGTTTTAAAATGTGTTTTCTGACTTTTTGTAGTCCAGAAATTGTTAAAAATAATCCATTGAGTGAAAAATCACCATTTTTCTCCAGAGGCCTAAAAACTTGTTAGCACATCTGTTAAAAATGCAAAACTTAATTTTTGCTCTGTTTAAACTAGCAAATAAATAGTTGTGTTTTAGAATAGAAATTTATTGAGGACTGTCCAAGGGTTATTTTGAGCCACCACTTGGCAAGAGCTCTCCTTATACTCATAACTAGCTCTGGTAGGAAAATTTCCTGATTTGGATGTATTTTCAATTTTATATGAATTTATTTCATTTCTGCAGGCAGCAGTTTAATTTATTTTTTTAATAGATTCTGTGTTGCTCAAATTTAGCTAAATTTTGGAGTGAGCCTAACTCTTATACTCCAGTAGCTATCATAAAGTTTATAGATAAAAAGGATGAACAGAAAATGAGAAACAAAAATGTGAAGGAATCAATGTGGAAATTGAGTTATATGAAAGAATAAACCTTTTGATAATTAGTTAGAATAAAATAAGAAAAGTCTAAAATTCCAGAACAACACCTTAGCTTCAAAATAATAAATAGAAATTCTTTTATATATGTACACAATCACCATCGAAAATGAATAAAAATTTTTCCACACCACTACTTTATTTTGTGAAGAAAAGAGTAGTACTTAAGCATGTCTAGGTGAATATGGCCTTCAAGGCCTTAGTTCTGAAATCAATAGGCAGCCGCAATAAGTTATGCATCTCATGTAGAAGGCGCTATTCCGGACGGCACCTACCATCTCATCCCCGCCGACGAGGAAGGAATCCCGGAGGGAGGTGCCAGCGAAGGATCGATCGACCCGGAGGCTAACCCCCAGCTAGAGCAAGAAGGCAAGCCCCAGAGCATAACCCAACCTTAAAAGTTTATGCATCTATGAATTCCCTATGCTTGTGCATTTATGTTTCAAGGAGTTGATTGAATACCTTAGCTGCACATTCCTAGTACCTATGACTTGCAACACTAGTATGAAAGGATCGATAGGGCATTGCTATAGGTCCGTTACAAGTCGAGTGATTTCCTGTCACTCGCGAGACATAGGAGTTGCTTGTCTTTACTTATGTTGGAATCATAAGGATTGACGGGCGGGGTGATAGATGTAGATCTCCCGTCCGTGTATCATAATTGATTTAACGTCGAAACGTGTGGTTGAGTGTGTCAAGTTTTTGAACGTACCACATGCATGCCGATATGTGGGAATCGGTAAGCCCGGTACCAGATTGAAGCAGCTAGGGCCGATAGCCATCTCTCCTTGGAAACTTTTGTTTCCCCTGACGTATACTTGTGGATATATGCGTGAGACTGTGAGTGAAGCAGTAAACCTTTATCCTAAGGAAGTGGACCCAGTTCCAAATTGTGGATCGATGGGAAAGGTTGGGAAGTGCTTGTACCTTTTATAGCAACCATTATTCGTGTTTGTTGGGTTTCCCCTGGCCAGGTAGCAAAATTCGGTTCGAACTGTCCGCTTCTTGCGGTTAATGAGACTGCTTGACCGCCTTGCTGCATTGAGTAACGAGTGGAACTATGAGATTGATGAACTTGTTCTATGAAATAAATTGTATTGCACCACTTGTATGCTTAGAGAAGATGCTAATCTAGAATGGTTAAATCTACTAGAATATGATGCTAAAACCTGAAAGCAAGGACCTACTCTTAGCCGCTTTTTGGCAAACAAACCCACCAGCCAAAAGCCTCTCATGTCTAGATGTCGGTGATGTAGTTTTCACCCGACGGGTAAGCCTTGCTGAGTATTAGTATACTCAGCCTTGCTTGTGGCATTTATTTACAGGTACAATGTTGGATGTGGCAGTCGATGCCATGACTTGGCCTGCCCAGGTTCCCCCTGGATGGCACATCGAGTGGGTTCCGTCCTCTGCCGAGGAACAGGAGGAGTAGCACCGTGGCAGGCTTCAGCATGGTGTTACTTGTATCGTCGTTAGCTTTTATTCCGCTGCAATGAACTACTTTATTTCCGCTGCAAGACTTTGATACTCTGATTTAAATTTCGAACTTGGTTTGTAATAACTTTGTGATACTGTTTGTGTATGTTAAATTTGTGGAATGTTGTAATCTCTGGAACTCACCTTCGTGTGGGCGTGCTGTTGTTTCGATCGAGAAAGGTACGTGGTTAAATCGGGTTTAATCCGGCGACGCTCCAGCTTATTCCGGATTAAGTGCCTGGCAACTTAATTAGTGGTCCCGGGGTACTTAACTTGGAATAATTTCGGAGTGGTCCGCCACAGACGCCACGCCAGCGAACCACGTGCACCCGAAGCAGGAACACTTCCAGCAAGGGTGCCCGCGAGATCACGCCTCCGGGACACCCGAGGCGCGATCAGCGATGGCGACGCCCGCAACACGCTGAACCAAATAAGGCAGCGAGAGGGAGCCCGGACCCACCAACGCGGGCGCACCGACGTTGGGTGGAACTGGGATGCGGCCCCGGAGCCAGCGGGAACGCGGGTGTTTAGTCACAACATCCGCACCGCCCCGATTCCCCCCCGCTTCCGACAGCCTACCACCATCACCAAATACTCTGGGGAAACGGACCCCAGGGTATGGCTGAACGACTACCGCCTAGCATGTCAGCTCGGCGGCGCTACAGATGACGCCATGATCATCCGCAATCTGCCACTCCACCTGGCAGATTCCACGCGGACATGGCTCGAGCATCTGCCCCCCAACCGGATCCGCGACTGGGACGACCTGGTCGAGACCTTCGTGGGGAATTTCCAGGGCACCTACGTGCGCCCCGGGAACACGTGGGACCTTCGAGGGTGCAAACAAAAACCCGGCGAATCCTTGAGGGACTTCATCTGGCGCTTCTCCAAGCGCTGCACCGAGCTTCCCAACATCACCGACCATCAGATCATCCACTCCTTCCTTGTGAGCACCACATGCTATAGCCTGGTGTGCAAGTTGGGAGGAGCCCACCCCCCGACGCAAATCGGCTATTCGAGGTGGCCTCGAAGTATGCCTCAGGGGAGGAGGCGGCCAACGCCATTTTTCATGACTAGAAGGGAAAGCGTCCCGAGGAGGCGTCCGCTGAGGACGACAAGACAAAGGGTCCCTCGAAGAAGCGGAAGCACGGCAAGAAGGAAAAGAAGCTACGGGCGCCCCGCGGAGCGGGCGACGTCGAAGATGAGGCCCTCGCGGTCGACCCTAACCACAAGGGACCTCGAGGTCCCCCGCGTGGTGGGGGCGTTTTCGATGACCTCCTCAAGAAGCCATGCCCGTATCACAAGACCGCAGTCGCTCACACCCTCGAGCAGTGTGAAATGCTGCGGAAGTTTTACAACCGCATCCCTCGAAAGGATGGCGGTCAGCCCAAGGATGGCGGCGGCAAGGACGACGACGGATACCCCAAGGTGGAACATGTGTTCTTCATCACGGGAGGCCCCGCGGCCAACCTAAAACCTCGACAGCGGAGGAGGGAACGCAGGGAGGTCCTGCTGGCCCGGCCAGCAACCCCCTCATACCTCGACTGGTCTTCAGAGACCATCTCATTCAGTCGCGAAGACCATCCCGACCATATCCCGAACCCCGAACAATATCCCCTCGTCGTCGACCCCGTCATCGGCAACACGCGTTTCTCCAAGGTGCTCATGGACGGCGGCAGCAGCCTCAACATCCTGTATGCTCCAACCTTGGAGCTTATGGGGATCAGCACCAGCGAGTTGCGGCCCAACAAGTCCTCCTTCCATGGAGTCGCGCCCGGAAAACGCGTCCAAACTCTCGGGCAGATCGACCTGCCCGTCTGCTTCGGAACCCTGGCAAACTTCCGCAAGGAAGTGCTCACCTTCGAGGTAGTGGGCTTCAAAGAAGCCTACCAAGCCATCTTGGGAAGGCCGTGCTACGCCAAGTTCATGGCCATTCCCAACTATACCTACCTCAAGCTGAAGATGCCAGGGCCTCACGGAGTCATCACGGTCAGCCCGACGGTCGAGCACGCCTACGAGTGCGTCGAGAGCATTGAGCTCGCAGAGGCTCTCGCCCTCGATGAGACCCTCGTAGCTGATCTGGAGGCGATCGTCAACGCGCCCCCCGACGCCAACGAACGGCAGCCGGGGAGCTTCGCACCCGCTGAGGACACCAAGACTGTCCCCCTCAACCCCGACAGCCACGACGGCAGGGCGTTGAGGATCAGCTCTTCCCTCAGTAACAAATAGGAAGTGGTGCTCGTCGACTGTCTCCGCGCCCACACTGACATCTTTGCGTGGAGCCCCTCCGACATGCCAGGCATTCCGAGGGAGGTCGCCGAGCACTCTCTTGATATCCGCCCCCACTCCAAGCTGGTCAAACAGCGCCTCCGCCGTTTCGACGAAGTGAAACGGCGGGCGATCGGTGAGGAGGTACGCAAGCTTTTGGAGGCCGGATTCATCAAGGAAGTTTTTTATCCCGAGTGGCTAGCTAATCCTGTACTAGTGAAGAAGAAAAATGGGAAGTGGAGAATGTGTGTAGATTACACCAGCTTGAATAAAGCATGCCCGAAAGTCCCATTTCCTTTGCCACGAATAGATCAAATTGTGGACTCCACGACGGGATGTGAACTCTTATGTTTCCTTGATGCGTACTCCGGTTACCATCATATCAAGATGAAGGAGTCCGACCAACTCGCAACTTCCTTTATCACCCCTTTCGGCATGTACTGCTACGTTATGATACCCTACGGCCTTCGAAACACCGGGCCACGTACCAACGCTGTATGCTCCACGTCTTCGGGGATCATATAGGTCGTATCGTAGAGGCATATGTCGATGATATCGTCGTAAAAACCAGGAAGGCGGACGACCTGGTACGCGACCTCGAGGTCGTGTTTAGCTGCCTCAGGGCGCACGGAGTAAGACTCAACCCCGAGAAGTGTGTCTTCGGTGTGCCTCGAGGTATGCTCCTGGGCTTTATTGTCTCCGAACGAGGCATCGAGCCCAACCCCGAAAAGGTCACGGCCATCCAGCAGATGGAACCGATCCGCGACCTAAAGGGTGTACAGAGGGTGATGGGATGCCTAGCGTCCCTAAGGCGCTTCATTTCTCGTCTCGGGGAGAAGGGGCTGCCTCTGTATCGACTTTTGAGGAAGTCAGAGAACTTCGCCTGGACCACGGAGGCCCAGGAAGCTCTCGATCGACTCAAAACAGCGTTAACAAACACGCCGATCCTTACCTCACGGAAAGAGGGAGAACCTCTCCTCCTCTATGTCGCAGCGACCACTCAAGTCGTTAGCGCGGTCATAGTGGTGGAAAGGACCAAGGAAGGACACTCTCTGCCGGTCCAGCGACCGGTGTACTACATCAGCGAGGTCCTGTCCGAGTCCAAGACGAGGTATCCCCACATCCAGAAGATGATGTACGCCATCGTGTTGGCTCGACGAAAACTGCGACATTACTTCGAGGCTCACCCGGTGACCGTCGTGTCGTCATTTCCACTGGTCGAAATCATCCAGAACCGTGAGGTCTCTGGGCAAATCTCAAAATGGTCAACGGAGCTGATGGGGGAGACCCTCGCTTATGCGCCAAGTAAAGCCATCAAGTCTCAAACTTTGGCAGACTTCGTAGCCGAATGGACCGACACCCAGCTCCCCCCTTCGAAGTCCAGCCTCGATTGCTGGGAAATGTACTTCGACGGATCGGTGATGAAGACTGTGACATCTCTGATGTCAACATGATTAAAAGTGCACTTAAAACCAATGCAAAAGGGAATTATGGGTTGAATTTTAAAAATCCATCAAAAATTCAAACTTAAATTCAAAAACAAAGGGTTGTTTGACACCCAACTGAAAACTCAAAATTTTTGTACTAAACTTGAAAATCTCCAAAAATAAAAGTTGTTTTTCATCACAAATAAGCCATAGTCACTCTTTGGAAGTTTTGAAAATTTTGCAGTTTAGTCCCTCAAAAACTCAAAATACAGTTCTGGGCACCTTTTTGTATTTGGGTTGTTTGAGCTCGAAAAATTTGAAATTTCGGGTTCACCCCAAAAAGAAAGTTGTGTC
This sequence comes from Digitaria exilis, assembly GCA_015342445.1. Classification (NCBI taxonomy): domain Eukaryota; kingdom Viridiplantae; phylum Streptophyta; class Magnoliopsida; order Poales; family Poaceae; genus Digitaria; species Digitaria exilis. Next base: position 31,107 of record JACEFO010001998.1, on the reverse strand, counting down.
CCACCTCTCAAACTCCAACTTTTATTTTCACACTTTTTCAAGTTCAGTTCAAATTTTTGGAGAAAATTCGAAAAGGAAAACGGAGCTCCACGGGCGCCAACAGTGGCCCTGGCGCGCTCTGCGCCTGGCCGGAGCTCGGCCGCCACGTGGCCGGCGAGCGGCGCAGGCAGCGCCGAGCTGGCCGAGCCGCGGCGGACGCTGGCGCTTGTCGCCTTGTACTTATCCCTCCCCTTCCTGAGCCGTCGCATCGCCGTCGTCAAGCCGCTTCGCCTCGCGCCGCGCGAGCGCCATCATGCGGTCGGAGCGCCGCCGTGGCCGCGCGCGCCGCGTCGCGCTGAGCCGCTCCGCGGGCCGCGATTCCGTCCCGCTACGCTCCAAGACACCCTGTAGACGATCTCCCAGCGTCACGCAAGGATCTCCCTCGCCTATCGAGCCGCTCGCGCTCTGTCCAAGCTCCCAGCGCATCAATGGCGTGTCACGTCGGCCATTACTCCGCGCGCACGCTCCCGAGGCATCACGACCCCTCTCTAGCGTGCCAAGGCACTCACTCGAGCAACTCATTCACTCCCCAAGCATGCTCACCTCACCAGTTCGTCTCCTCGCGCTTCTCCCCGTCGTCTTCAACCTTGCGACGCACGGACCGAGCCGAGCTTCGGGACGAAATTCGCCCTACACACTCCACCATTCCCAAATTCATCGCGCACGAAGCTAGACCTCTACCCTAGCTCCATTTCCCCCCACTTCTCTTGAGCAATCGTCGCATCTCCGGCGAGAAATCAAGATTTCCCCCAAAATCTCGATTTTCGGCCGCCGGAGCACCCTCACGTCGAGACCCCACTCCGAGCCGTCCCCGAGGTCAACCGAGCACGCCATTAGCTTCCTCGAGCTCCACTGGTGCTCTAGGACCCTTCAAACCTCGACGAACGCCCCCGACCTCACCGGCGTAGAAGCCGCGGCGGCCGCGCCGCCACTGCATCGTCGCCGGCGAAACTCCGAGCTTCCCCGGCCACCCAACCGTCACCAATCGAGTCGTGGTGAGCCCCTAGTGCTTTTCCCCCACTTCCCCGACCCTAACTCGCCGTCGTTTGGTGTTTCTTCATCGTCTTCGTTTTTCTAGGGTCCTCCGTGCAAAAGTCAGGGACTAGTTTGAAAGGTTTTGAAAGTTCTAGGGTCCCCGGCGTAAAAAGATTCTTAACCCTAGATCTAATTTTCCCGAATCTTGTAAAATCCGTTAAAAATCGTACAAAAATCAGAAAAATGCACAAAAATACTCCCTGGATTCGTGAGATTGTAAACTCCAATCTACTTTAAGCATGTATATACTTTTGGTGAACCATTTTTGAATTAAAATTCAAACTGTGAAAATTGAAACTTGTGCACCATTTCAAATCCAGAGCTCCGCTAGGGTTGATCTTTGGATATGTTGTTTGTAGTGACCGTGGGCACCTTGTGTCCAAAGGGGTCCTAAAAATATGAAGTGTAGCTCCAGTTATGAATTAAAATGTGTTTCCTGTCTTTTTGTAGTCCAGAAATTATTAAAAATAATCCATGCAGTGAAAAATCACCATTTTTCTCCAGAGGGCTAAAAACTTGTTAGCACACCTGTTAAAAATGCAAAACTTAATTTTTGCTCTGTTTAGACTAGCAAACAAATAGATATGTGTTTTTGGATAGAAATTTATTAAGGACTGTCCAAGGGTTATTTTGAGCCACCACTTGGCCAGAGCCCTCCTTGTACTTATGACTAGCTTTGGTAGGAAAATTTCTTGATTTGGATGAATTTATTTCATTTCTGCAGGCAGCAGATTGATTTAATTTTAATAAATTTTGTGTAGCTCAGATTTAGCTAAATTTTGGAGTGAGCTTAGCTCTTATACTCCAGGAGCTGTCATAAAGTTTATAGATAAAAATGATGAACAGAAATGGAGAAACAAAAATGAGAAGTAATCTAGGTGGAAATTGATTTATATAAAAGAATAGAAATGGAGAAACAATAAGTTATGCATCTCATGTAGAAGGCGCTATTCCGGACGGCAACTACCATCTCATCCCCGCCGACGAGGAAGGAATCCCGGAGGGAGGTGCCGGCGAAGGATCGACCAACCCGGAGGCTAACCCCCAGCTTGAGCAAGAAGGCAAGCCCCGGAGCATAACCTAACCTTTACAAATTATGCATTTATGAATTCCCTATGCTTGTGCATTTACGTTTCAAGGAGTTGATTGAATACCTTAGCTGCACATTTCCTAGTACCTATGACTTGCAACACTAGTATGAAAGGATCGATAGGGCATTGCTTTAGGTCCGTTACAAGTCGAGTGATTTCCTGTCACTCGCGAGACATAGGAGTTGCTTGTCTTTACTTATGTTGGAATCATAAGGATTGACGGGCGGGGTGATAGATGTAGATCTCCCGTCCGTGTATGATAATTGATTTAAGGTCGAAACGTGTGGTTGAGTGTGTCAAGTTTTTGAACGTACCACATGCATGCCGATATATGGGAGTCGGTAAGCCCGGTACCAGATTGAAGCAGCTAGGGCCGATAGCCATCTCTCCTTGGAAACTTTGTTTTCCCCTGCCGTACACTTGTGGATATATGCGTGAGACTGTGAGTGAAGCAGTAAACCTTTATCCTAAGGAAATGGACCCGGTTCTGAATTGTGGATCGATGGGAAAGGTTGTGAAGTGCTTGTACCTTTTATAGCAAGCATTATCCGTGTGTGTTGGGTTTCCCCTGGCCAGGTAGCAAAATTCGGTTCGAACTGTCCGCTTCTCACGGTTAATGAGACTGCTTGACCGCCTTGCTACGTTGAGTAACAAGTGGAACTTTGAGATTGATGAACTTGTTCTATGAAATAAATTGTATTGCACCACTTGTATGCTTAGAGAGGATGCAAATCTAGAATGGTTAAATCTACTAGAATATGATGCTAAAACATGAAAGCAAGGACCTACTCTTAGTTGCTTTTTGGCAAACAAACCCACCAGCCAAAAGCCTTTCATGTCTAGATGTCGGTGATGTAGTTTTCACCCGACGGGTAAGCCTTGCTGAGTATTAGTATACTCAGCCTTGCTTGTGGCATTGATTTACAGGTACAATGTTGGATGTGGCAGTCGATGCTTTGACTTGGCCTACCTAGGTTCCCCCTGGATGGCACATCGAGTGGGTTCCGTCCTCTCCCGAGGGACGGGAGGAGTAGCACCATGGCAGGCTTCAGCATGGTGTTATTTGTATCGTCGTTAGATTCTCTTCCGCTGCTATGAACCTTTATTTCCGCTGCAATGAACTACTTTAATTCCGCTGCAAGACTTTGATACTCTGATTTAAATTTCAGACTCGGTTTGTAATAACTCTATATTACCCTTGTGTATGTTAAATTTGTGGAATGTTGTAATCTCTGGAACTCACCTTCGTGTGGGCGTGCTATTGTTTCGATCGAGAAAAGTACGTGGTTAATCGAGTTTAATCCGACGGCGCTCCAGCTTATTCCGGATTAAGTGCCTGACTACTCGGTTAGTGGTCCCGGGGTACTTAACTTGGAATAATTTCGGAGTGGACCGCCACAGCCGCCATCCTCGCCAGGAAAGAGGACGCCCTCGAAGTGGCCAACAAGCACTCACGCCGTTCCGTCAGCGGCAACATCGGCTTCCTCCATCGCCGCCACTGCCTCCTCGTCATTAAGGTCGTCGGCGATGACGTACCCGGCGGCGAGCTTTGAGAGGTCCGCTTGGTAGTGGGTCGTGACCACTCCAAGCGCCTTCCGAACCCCGAGCAGAAGGGCCTCCTTCACACGCGAGGTGAAGTGCCCCCCAAGCGCTCGAAGGCGACTGGCGAGGGAGCTGCCAGACTGCACATCGGCGCCAGCAATCTCGTTGCAGGCCGCCGAAGCGGCCTGCACCAGCTCATCGAGCTCGCGCTGGGTCGCCGAGTGTGCCACTAGCACGGCCTCCTTCGACTCCGTCTCGGCCTGGAGCGCCTGCTTCAACGCTGCACCAACAAGGCAGTCAGAAATGAAAAAGTAACAAAGCAAAAAAGATCGAAGCCCGAGCCAAATTGTCTTACCCTCGACTTGACCCTAGGCAGCCTCGAGGGCCTTCTCCCCTTCTCGAGCTTGCCGCTCCGCCGCAGCCCGAGCCGCGTGCTCCAGCTCGAGCTGGTCTCGAGCCTGCCGCTCCGCCGTAGCCCGAGCCGCCTGCTCCAGCTCGAGCTGGTCTCGAGCCTCGACCACGAGACGCCGTTCCTCCTCGAGCGCTGACTCTGCCGCACTGCGCGTGGCCCGCTCGTTGTCCAGCCAGGTGCTGCTGTTCGCGAGCTGCTTGCGCAGGGCGCTGACCGAGCCATCTAGGCGAGTGATGACTTCGCCCTTCTCCCGACACTCGGCGACAACCCGGTCCCGAGCGTCTTGGAGGTTGGCCAGCTGGTGGTCTCGAGTCTCGACCGCCCCCGACAAGCGGCGGAGCTCCAACAGCAGCGCCGCAATCTGGTCGTTCTTCGCGAACGCCTGCTGGCGGAGTTCCTGCGAAAGACGAGCTAAGCCTCTTTTGAAGAACAAATTACGACAAAAACACTAGCTGCACCGAAACGCACCTGGTGGATCTTGCCAGCCTCATCATGAAGACGGAGAACGTCTCGCAGCGCCTTGCGAACGTCTTGACCGTGCGCCGACTGAACGTCCCACAGACGCTCCTCCGCCACGGCTTCACCAACGAACTGCTCGGGAAGCTCGCTGCAGGATTGCCACATCTCAGAGGATCCACGGGCAGGCGTCCCGCTGGGTCCGGCCGACGCTGGCCCCAGCGGAGCCACGATGAGAGTCGACGGCGCGGCCCCGCCGCTCTCGCGCCCCTGCGTCACGGAGGATCCCACCCCCAGAGCCTCGGCCAGCTCCTTCAGATGGGGAAACCCACCGCCAAGGGTTCGTCCCTCTCCCCCTTCATGCGGGGGGCCACCGCGGCGTCCGCCTCCACGGGCGCCGCAGACGGTTCCTCGACACGAAGAGCCTCCCCAGGCGTGGGGGTGGCATCCTCGGACCGGGCAGCCTCGGCGCGGGGCTCGACAGCGCCCTCGAGGAGTTGAGGTGGCCTTGGCTCCTCAAGGGCCCGGGGCGCCTCCTCGCACGCCTGTCGCTCGACCTACAGCCCCGCCTGAGCGTCGAAGAAGGTGACGAAGTCCTGCACGACCTCGTTCGCCGGGCCCAGGAGCTGCGAGGACGAGTGAGGCGACGAGCTTGGCCCGACCTTGAGGGCCTTGGTCGGCGCAAGGGAAGGCACGCTCCGCCCCCCAGACCGACTACGACACGAAAAAAGCTCGGTCAGAAACAAAAATTAAGTATCAACGACAAGCGAGCAACGAAGAAAACTTACCGCATGATGGGGAGCTTCCGTTTCGGCCTCGAAGTTGAGACGGGAGCCACCCCCGGGACCTCGCCTCCCATGGAGGCGCTGGCCTCCCCTTAAGGAGCCATCCTCGAGGCCTCGCCTCCCGGAGAGGTGCCGGCCCCTTCTCGAGGAGCCGGCCCCGAAACCCCCTCGCCTTCCGCAGGGGCGCCGGCTTCTCCTTGCGAAGCCTCTATTCCTAGCCCACGGGCTGGGGCCTCCTCGACGGCACTCGGTTGTTCGGGTGCCTCGCCTCGATCCTGGGGTTCCTCGAGAGCAGCCGTCACTGCCCCCGACGGGCTCCCAGAAGCGGGCACCACGGTCAACGGCGGTGTCTCGAGGTCGACGATCTCTCCGCCGCCGCCCCCAGACGCTGCAACCTGGGCGGCCCCACCGGGGGAAGCCCGCGCGGAGATGGGAAGCTCGAGAGGAGATGGACTCCTCGCCCCACCGTCTTCCTCGGATCCCTCGGGATCAGGGGAAGACTCCGGCGTTGGGAGCGGTGAGAGCCCCTGCTTTTCCCGCTCGCGATTCTCCGCCAAGTGCTTCCTCCTCTTCCGATCCTTCCGCTTCCGCCGCGCCTCCCTCCGATCCTTGTCCTCTTTCGCCTTCTCGGCGAGGGTGCGGTTAACGGCTTTGTCCTCGGGGACAGGGGGCTTGGAATAGTGGCTGCGGGACAGGCCCTGCGAAGCACCAGTCGCAAGGTCAAAAACACGAAACCGAAACGAAAAGCAAAAACGAGGGACAAAAGGGTAGCTTACGAAGCTCAGGTGGCCATCCTCGGGCCGCATGGGCACCGCCCACGGGTCATCCGGCAGCTTGTCGACGGCGCGCCGCACCCGTTGAACGGCGGTGGTGACAGGCAATGGCTCCGCCGCCATCGCTGTGCCGGTGACATCGGCGCCAGGGGTCATCCCAAACAGCAGGAGCCTCCTCTGCATAAGGGGAAGCACCCGCCGCCGGTGGAAGTTGGCGATGACCCCACCGGCGGTGAGGCCGTGCCTCGAAAGGCGCTGGAGCGCCTCGATCAACGGAGCAAGCTTGTCCTTCAGCTCCGGCGGTGACACCCCGTAGGACCAGTGGTCCCGCTTGTTCGTCAGCAGCTTGCCGGTGTAGGGCGGCAGACGCCCTCCGTCGCTGCGGAGGTAGAACCACCCCTTGTCCCAATCTTGGTTGTTGGAAACCATGGAACAAGGGATGTAAAGATCCTTGCGGCTCCTCCGGACTTGGAGCACAAGGCCACCAGCACGAGCGGGGCGACGGACCCCCTTGGAGACGCCCTCCAAGAAAAGCTCGCCGAAGAAGAGGTGGCGCCAAAGGTCCCAGTGGGCTTCGATGCCCAGGTAACCCTAACAGACGGCGACGAATACCGCCGCCGCCTGCGAGATCGCGTTGGGCGAGAAATTGTGCAGCTCCACCTTGTAGTGGAAGCACAATGCTCGCAAGAATCTCCCCGTCGGAACGCCGAAGCCTCGCTCATGGAAACGAACGAGGCTGATGACGTAGCCCGCCGGCGGGTCGGGCTCCGCAGCGGCCCCCGGCGAGATCCAAACGGGCGGTTCGCCGTCGACGTTTGGCGGCAGCACTCCAACCTCCACAAGACTATCCAGACAGGTCTTAGTGGCATTCGATGGCTTCCACGGCGTGGGGTCGACGAGTTGGGCCATGGCGGCAAGGAGGAGTTTAGGCGAAGGAAGAAGATGATGCAAAAAGCTAGAAGGCAAAAGCCTGAAGGCAAAGATTAGAAGGCTAAGGGAGGCGTACCCTTGGCATGAGCACTGCCGTGCTATTTATACTCCCCCCACGGAGCGAGGCGTGGCAGGACCCCAGCCGTGACACGACAGCCCCCCAGGCTGACAGTCAGGCCCGCCCCGGGAGACGTAACGGTGCGCGCCGCGTCAACCGCACAACCGCTTTAACTACGCCGTAATATTCGAGGAGTCTAGCGCGGCAGACGTGCGGTCGTGTCGAACTGCGTGTGGCGGACCACTCCGAAATTATTCCAAGTTAAGTACCCCGGGACCACTAACCGAGTAGTCAGGCACTTAATCCGGAATAAGCTGGAGCGCCGTCGGATTAAACCCGATTATACCCTGGGGTCCGTTTCCCCAGAGTATTTGGTGATGGTGGTAGGCTGTCGGAAGCGGGGGGGAATCGGGGCGGTGCGGATGTTGTGACTAAACACCCGCGTTCCCGCTGGCTCCGGGGCCGCATCCCAGTTCCACCCAACGTCGGTGCGCCCGCGTTGGTGGGTCCGGGCTCCCTCTCGCTGCCTTATTTGGTTCAGCGTGTTGCGGGCGTCGCCATCGCTGATCGCGCCTCGGGTGTCCCGGAGGCGTGATCTCGCGGGCACCCTTGCTGGAAGTGTTCCTGCTTCGGGTGCACGTGGTTCGCTGGCGTGGCGTCTGTGGCGGACCACTCCGAAATTATTCCAAGTTAAGTACCCCGGGACCACTAATTAAGTTGCCAGGCACTTAATCCGGAATAAGCTGGAGCGTCGCCGGATTAAACCCGATTTAACCACGTACCTTTCTCGATCGAAACAACAGCACACCCACACGAAGGTGAGTTCCAGAGATTACAACATTCCACAAATTAACTTACACAAATAGTATCTCAAAGTTATTACAAACCAAGTTTGAAATGAAATCAGAGTATCAAAGTCTTGCAGCGGAAATAAAATAGTTCATTGCAGCGGAAGATAATCTAACGACGATACAATAACACCGTGCTGAAGCCTGCCACGATGCTACTCCTCCCGATCCTCGGCAGAGGACGGAACCCATTCGATGTGCCAGCCAGGTGGAACCTGGGTAGGCCAAGACAAAGCATCGACATCCAAAGGTGTACCTGTAAATTAATGCCACAAGCAAGGCTGAGTATACTAATACTCAGCAAGGCTTACCCGTCGGGTGAAAACTACATCACCGACATCTAGACCATGAGAGGCTTTTGGTTGGTGGGTTTGTTTGCTAAAAAGCAACTAAGAGTAGGTCCTTGCTTTCAAGTTTTAGCATCATATTCTAGTAGATTTAACCATTCTAGATTAGCATCCTGTCTAATCATACAAGTGGTGCAGTACAATTTATTTCATACAACAAGTTCATCATTCTCATAGTTCCACTTGTTACTCAATGTAGCAGGGCGGTCAAGCAGTCTCATTAACCGCGAGAAGCGGACAGTTCGAACCGAATTTTGCTACCTGGCCAGGGGAAACCCAACACACACGGATACTCTGCTTGCTATAAAAGGTACAAGCATTTCCCAACCTTTCCCATCGATCCACAATTCGGAACCGGGTCCATTTCCTTAGGATAAAGGTTTACTGCTTCACTCACAGTCTCAAGCATATATCCACAAGTGTACGGCAGGGGAAAACAAAGTTTCCAAGGAGAGATGGCTATCGGCCCTAGCTGCTTCAATCTGGTACCGGGCTTACCGGCTCCCATATACCGGCATGCATGTGGTACGTTCAAAAACTTGACACACTCAACCACACATTTCGACCTTAAATCAATTATCATACACGGACGGGAGATCTACATCTATCATCCCGCCCGTCAATCCTTATGATTCCAACATAAGAAAAGACAAGCAACTCCTATGTCTCGCGAGTGACAGGAAATCACTCGACTTGTAACGGACCTAAGCAATGCCCTATCGATCCTTTCATACTAGTGTTGCAATTCATAGGTACTAGGAAATGTGCAGCTAAGGTATTCAATCAACTCCTTGAAACGTAAATGCACAAACATAGAGAATTCAAAGTGCATAATTTGGTAAAGTTAGGTTATGCTCCGGGGCTTGCCTTCTTGCTCGAACTGGGGGTTAGCCTCCGGGTTGGTCGATCCTGCACCGGCACCTTCCTCCGGGACTTCTTCCTCGTCTGCGGGAATGAGGTGGTAGTTGCCGTCCGGGATGGCGCCTTCTACATGAGATGCATAACTTAGGGTGGCTGTTCTGGAATTTCAGATTCCATCCATTTTATTCTAACTAATTAACCAAAAGGTTTTATCTTTTTATATAAATCGATTTCCACCTAGATTCCTTCTCAGTTTTGTTTCTCCATTTCTGTTCATCATTTTTAGCTCTAAACTTTATGGCAGCTACTGGAGTATAAGAGCTAAGCTCACTCCAAAATTTAGTTAATTCTGAGCTACACATAATTTATTAAAAATATATCAAACGGCTGCTAGCAGAATCGAATTTAAATCATATAAAATCGAAAATTCATCTAGTTCAGGAGATTTTCCTACCAAAGCTAGGCAATAGCATGAGGAGGGCTCTGGCCAAGTGGTGGCTCAAAATAACCCTTGGGTAGTCCTCAATAAATGTCTAACCAAAAACACATATTTATTTATTTGCTATCCTAAACAGAGCAAAAATTAGTTTTTCATTTTTAACATGTGTGCTAACAAGTTTTTAGTCCTTTGGAGCAAAATGGTGATTTTTCACTGCACAGATTATTTTTAAAGATTTCTGCACTGCAAAAAGACAGAAAACACATTTTAATTTATAACTGGAGCTACAGTTCATATTTTTAGGTCCCCTTTGGACACAAGCTGTCCAAAGTCACCACACACAACATATCCAAAGCTCAACCCTAGCGGAGCTCTGGATTTGAAATGGTGCACTACTTTCCATTTTCATAGTTTGAATTTTAGCTCAAAAACAGTTCATCAAATGTATAAACATGTCTAATAGAGATTGTAGTTTAGACTCTCACGAATCCGGAGAGTATTTTTGTGCATTTTTCTGATTTTTGTACGATCTTTAATGGATTTTACAAGATTCGGGAAAAACAATCTAGTTTTAAGAATCTATTTTCGCAGGGAACCCTAGAACTTTCAAAACTTCGCGAACAAGTCCCTGGACTTTTGCACAGAGACCCCTAGACAAACGAAGACGATGAAGAAAGGCCCTCGGCTCTCGCCGGAGTTGCGCCGGCCAAACGGCGGCGAACTAGGCTCGGGGAAGTGGGGGAAAAGCTTCCTGGGCTCACCACGAGTCGTTTGGGGACGGTTTGGAGGCCGGGGGTGGTCGGAGTTGCGCCGGCGACGAGGTGGTGGCGGCGCGGCCGCCGCGGCTTCTACGCCGGTGAGCTCGGGGTCGTTCGCCGAGGTTCGAGGGGTCCTAGAGCACCAGTGGAGCTCGAGGAAGCCAATGGCGTGCTCGGTTGACCTCGGGGACGGCTCGGAGTAGGGTCTCGACGTGCGGGTGCTCCGGTGGCCGGAATTCGCGATTTGGGGGAAATCTCAAATTCTCGCCGGAGAAAGGACAATAGCTAGGGGAAAGTGGGGGGATTTGGAGCTGGAGTAGAGGGCTAGCTTCGTGCGGGACGAACTTGGGAATGGTGGAGTGTGGAGGGTGAATTTCTCGGAGAAGCTCGGCTCGGTTCGCATGGCGCGAGGAAGAAGAAGACCGAGCGAGCGCGGGGAAGTGGAAATGGCCAAGTGAGCGAGTGAGAGGAGGGGTGTGAGTGCTTGGTGGAGTGATTGAGCACGCAAGGGAGGCACTGTGCGGCCTCGGGAGCGTGCGAGCGCGTGGGTGGCTGTCGCGGTCGCACTTGATGGGCGGCGAGCTCGAACAGAGCGCACACGCGCGGTTGGGCGTCAAAGATCATCGCGTGATGAAGTGGAGATCCTCAGCAGAGGCTTTGGCGCGACGCGAACGGACTCTACCGCCTGCAGTGCGCTCGGCGCGGCGCGAGCGCGCGTGCGGCCACGGCGGCGCGCGACCGTATGATGGCGCTCCGCGGCGCGAGGCGACAGCGGCGAAGTGATGGCTCGGGAGTGGCCGGACAAGAGCTAGGCGACAAGCGCCAGCGTCCGCCGCGCCTTGGCTAGCTCAGCGCCGCCTGCGCCGCTCGCCGGCCACGTGGCGGCCGAGCTCCGGCCCGCGCAGCGCGCGCCAGGGGCACTGTAGCATGCCCGTGGAGCTCCGATTTCCAAATTCGAATTTTCTCCAAAAATTCGAACTGAACTTCGAAACGGGTAAAATTAAAAGTTGGGGTCTGAGGTGTGGGACACAACTTTCGAGCTTGGACCAGGCACTTCGACCAGGCGCTACGGCGCTTCGAGCTTGAACCGCGAGCTCGAGCTTGCCGAGCCTCGAATGGTCGGAAACGCCACTCGAGGGTGAGTGCCCCCCTCGAGCTTGGCTGCGAAGCCTCGAGCGTGACGGAACGTCGCTCGAGGGTAAGTCCTCGAGCTTGGCTGCGGAGCCTCGAGGGTGACTGAAGGTCGCTCGAGGGTAAGTGCCCCCTCGAGCTTGGCTGCGGAGCCTCGAGCGTGACGGAACGTCGCTCGAGGGTAAGTGCCCCCTCGAGCTTGGCTGCGGAGCCTCGAGCGTGCCGGAACGTCGCTCGAGGGTAAGTGCCCCCTCGAGCTTGGCTGTGGAGCCTCGAGCGTGACGGACGGCGGGGCCTCGAGGGTCCTATCGTGCGGCCTCGAATCGTGACGGAAACTACTGGCTAGGCTCGATCGTCACGGACATAGCTCGATCGTGACGGATATACGGCTAAGCTCGATCGTGACGGACATCCAGCTAAGCTCGATCGTGACGGACATCCCCGCTCGAGGGTCATCGAGCGGAACGAACGCCGAGGCGAGGTTGTCACGAAGGGCTGTAGGTGTAGGTGATGACAACTACTTTGGTCCGAGATTTTTAAGTTCAGCACCCAAGTCTTGAGATTTCAGTTGGGTGCCCAAGGTCCTTTGCTTTTAAAGTTAAATTTGAATTTTGATGTATTTTGAGTTCCAACACCACTTTTTTTTTTTAACCTGTTTTAAAAGTACTTTCAATATTTTTACATCAGGGATGTCACACTGCGCCCGCACGCCTCGCCTGAAAAGACGCACCCACTTCTCCCACGAAACCACGAAATTTTCATTGGTGGTCATCATGACCCGCGCAAAATAAGGAAGGGCGCATTCAAGGCACCCGCCCTCGAAGGAAAAGTCTCGAAGCTCGAAGGCTCGAGGAAGCCCCTTCGAGGGACAGAGGTCTCGAAAGCCTCGTTACCCCACGCGGAGCGGAACCCATAGAATGAATGCTCGAGGCTTCCTCCTCGAAGTGAAGAAGCCATCGTGCTACTGATTAGGGGTTCGAACCTTGGACCTTCGAAGGGTTTCGACAAGGGCCCCAGATCAGCTGAGTCAGGGATAATCGACGGTACCCTCGAAGCTCGAACGCTCGAGAAAACCAACCGATTATGTTCGAGGCCAGGCAAAGTGCCTAGATCGAGGGACTCCTCCAGGGGGAGCATCGAGCCCTCGACCTCTATCGAATGAGGTCGAGTCCCATCTAGCATACTTTTGCGAAAAGCTTTAACGGGCGTGTCCTATGACCACGAGCCTACCCTCATCGAACGGGGCAGGGACGTCCGCTCGAACCACCCGTTACCAACTCGACCAGGCATCCATGGCTCGATCCCATCGAGGGAAGCATGGGTCGCCTCCTCCTCAGTCCCCTCGAACGAGGAGTATGGGGTACAAAGAAAGCTTGAAATCTCTCCTACCATGCCAAACAAGGCTAGGATCGAGGACCTCAGGCGTAGTGGACGAACCCACACCTGAGAAAGCAGCGAATGCTCTTCACATCAAGTTGAGACCTTGAGAGAGTGTCAACCACTCTCCCAAGGCCTCGGGGGCTACACCCGCGGGTGCGCTAGCGCGCCCCCACGGATTCCCAGAACCCGCAAAAGGATAGAGGTCTCGAAAGCCTCAACAAGCACCAGCCTCCGCAGGATTGAACCTCACTCCCGCGCAGGCTCGGGGGCTACTGTCGGGTACCTATAAAAGGGGTACCCTAACTTAGGCCTAAAACTACTTAACGACAAGGCCCACAGCGACATTGGCCTGGCTCTACAGCCCAGCAAAGGCCCATCATCGCAAAACTCCTCGGCACCCATCCCGCTCGAGGTGGACGACCACCCTCGAGCGAGGATGTCCGCGACGATCGAGGCCCGGCGACCTCGAGGGAGACGTTCACCCTCGAGCGGGTGATTTCCGTCTCGTCCGAGGTTCGGCAGGCTCGAGCCTATAGTCTGAGCTCGAGTCAGCCACACCGGGAATGACGCCCAAGACTCTGTGACCCATCAATCCAAGTCATGATGACGCTCCTCTGCAGTCAAAAAGCAGGGGATTACTGCGCCACGCCACCACCCACTCCCCGGAGAAGACACCGGTCAAATCCACTCAAAACAGTGGACTTCTGAGCACCATGCTGCACGGCCAGACCTAACCTTGGCAGCAGCACTGTGCCAACCACTCCTTTGACTTCGCTCGCCTCGGGCATGCCACCATCCTCGAAGGCGACCCTCGAAGGAGGCTACAGAGACTCGATCTGCACGCCGTACGCAGGTTGCCACCCTCGACGCCGTGAGCCGTCACACGAAGGAAGTACATCACGTCAGCCACTGCAATGTCGTCAGCCGGAGTTGGAAGGCGCGATTCCCGCTCGCACAGTGCGCGGCATGGACAGAACAGTGCACCAACGTCAACACCACGAACACATGTACTCGCACCCTGCCCCTTGGTCTATAAAAGGGGAAGGGAAGCCCATGCAAAGGGCAGGGAGATGACCACAACGGTCAGACGCACTCAAGTCCACACGTACAAGAACACACACCACATTGCTGGGGACTTTGGAGCTCGTCTCCTTCTCCCACCTTGCTTGTAACCCCCTACTACGAGCAACACGTAATCCGGTGCACCGCACCACTGCTGGACGTACGACCCCATGGCCGGAACCAGGATAAAATCCCCGCCTCTTCTCCCGCCATCAGGGCAACGAGTAGATTAGCATCGCAATCACTTGTTGGTGCTGGTGCGACCAAATCAGGCACCGACAATACCTAAATGCATATTAGCGTTAAATTGCCACATTAACAAAAAAACAACATCATTTGTTGGCTCATCATTTTTATTATTGTCTAATACACCATATTCAACATTCTAATTGTCACTTGATTCATTTTCATTGTCGCTTTAACTATTAACATAGCAAATAGCGGTCTGAAATCAGCAATAGCGGCCCACAATAGCGGATGCTAAGTGCAATAGCAGGAAATAGCGGACGCTAAGTCCAAACATGCTATTTCGGGTCCGCTACCTAGTAGCGATAGCGGCAGAGGTCCGCTACCGCTATAGCGGCCGCTATTGCGGGCGCTACCAACGCTATTTAGTACCTTGCGGACACGAGAGGGTGGACGCGACGGTGTCGCACGCGGCGACGACTACCCATTCCCCGGCGACGGACGACGATTGCGGCATGGATCAGCTCATGCAGTCCTCCCGAGCTCCGGCGCCGGCGGCGCATGAATCAGCTCCTGCGGCATCGTCGCATGGTTCGGTGGCGTGGGCGACGTGGGCGTGCGTGGATTGGAAAGGAGCTAGGCAATTAATTGTGATCAGACGGGGGGCGACGCAATTCGAAAGGAAACAGCGAGGATGAGCAGTGGGGCGACGTGGGCAAAGAGTCGTGATGCGATGCAATCCGCACGATACGGCGACATGAGGGGGCGACACCATGATGTCCTCGGACGATGACTCGCCCTTACGGGCTCTTTAGGAGTAGAGATGAGAGATGTAGAATTTGTGAACATTTTTACTACCACTTTGTCCTACGAACAAATGACCAATATAAAAGTTTTACATCTTGAGAAGTTATAGAAATTTGTAGTTCAACACTTTTCAATTTGAATACGTTTAGGGCTTTAAAAATTGTATTTGCCAACTATAGAACCGGCTGCGTTGATCCACACAAACGGTTCGTGGCGCCAACCGGCTGCGATGAGTAGCATCGCAGCCGGTTCGTGGCTAGAACCAGCTGTGTTGATGAGCCCCTCAACGCAGCCGGTTCCAACCACCAACCGGCTACAATGAGTTGCAACGCAGCCGGTTCGTAGCTGGAACCGGCTGCGTTGACCTCACCCCTCATCACAGCCGGCTGGTAATACAAACCGGCTGTGATAAGAAGCAACACAATCGGTTCGTAATCCAACCGGCTGTGATGACCTTTTACAGTCGGTTGTCTCAAAACCGGTTGTAAATGCACGTTTGATTTAAGCGAATCTGTATTAGTGACAGGGCGTTGACAAGTTGCACATGCTTTGCCCGCAAACTGTTGTAATAGCTCCGACATCGGTTATAATAGCTCCGACGGTACCTACTTTCTAATTTGGAAGCAAGGGATGCTAACCCAAGGAAGCCAAGGCCCTCCGAGGATTATTGTGTCAGGTCGTTTCCCTGGGTAGATTTCCCTGGTTTGCCATCCTTGTTTGTTGCCACACGACCGCGGCTGTGGTGTCCAAGCGTCGCATGCTGCGTCTGTTGGTGGAGCATCGCAGGAAGGTAAGATTCTCTGAGCTAACAGATGTTTTGTTTTGGATTTGGTTTTGAGCGGGGTTTAGTGGTTGGAGCTAGCTTCGGAGGAAAGGAAGTTGAAGCCAGGTCACAAAGGCAGATTACTTCGCACGAGGCTAGGAAGAGGGATACGAGGATCTTCGAGGGTCAAAGAGGATCTTCAAGGGTCAAATGCCTCCACATTTAAGGAGGCGAGCCATCTATTTATGGAGGTCGGCTACTTAACACGACCCTACGAAATAGACGCCACTTGCAACGCTTGGGCATTTTCGGAGGCGGTTGTTTAAAACGTCTGTTTCCATAAATCAATTTTCTCAGGCGGACAATAGCAAACGTCTCCGAAAATAAAAAGTGTCTGCCTCCATTATTAACTCATGTCTTTCAAGCATTTTCTCAAGTGATATTTATTATCTTAATATGAATATGTTTTTGCTCTAGCATAGTATCCAAGCAAGTAGGGAACCTTTTTTATTTTTATCTTTTTAATAATATTATAATAATAACCGGTCCGGTGCAATATTTGCACTGGGTAGCCGGTTTGGCCGCGCTAGTGCAGCTGGTGCGGCAGGAGCTGCCTTGTTTATCCCGAAATTGATTTTTACTTGTCTTGCTCTTCCTGTGTAACTGTCGTGCCCTCGTGTAGAGGGATAAAACTTTGAACTTGGCGGGATCCCTGTTCTATGGGGCTCCTTTATTATGAATATTTGTAATTATTAGCTTGTTTCTTGCATCTTCGTATCACTTTTATCGCCGTTTTTGGCCCATATGCGCGGGCTTTCTTGTGATTTCTTTGTGGTTATACTCCCTGCTAGCCCCCCAGTGGTGCCTGGCTTCTAGTTTTTCAGAAACTCGTTGGGAGGTGCCACTAAGATAGCTTTGCCAGCGTGAAGGCCTCCAAGACGCCGCACACTAATGGTTGCTTCGCAAGGGCTCCGACGCGCTGAGGGATGCGGTGGAGCTCCTCAGGCAAGCGCGTGGGGTCACCACTTGTTGGCAGCTCGAGCTCCTGCATCACCGCGTCCGCCACCATGCACAGCGCCCCACAGCACTCCGCCGTGCGCTGACGGTCCCCGGGAGCCGCTCGATGTCCTCCACCAAGGGGAACCCGAGCTGCGTCAAGACTGCTCCGGACGCATCATGCAGCATCGCCAAGCGCGACAACAGCGTGTTCCGATGGGAGATCCCATCTTCCACGCGGGACTTGAGCGCTGTCCAAGGAAACGGAAATCAGCCCACAGCGACGCCCGAAAGGGGTAGGAAATCCTGAAGCAATGATCTCAGGGAGTAGGGAAAGCGTACCGTCCACGTCCGCCGCCTTCGCCTCCGTGGATTTGTTCGACGCCTCGACGGCAGACTCCAGCGCCCGAATCCGCTGGGCGGTCGCCTCTGCGTCGGTCCGGAGGACGGCGACGAGCTGCCCCAGTTGAGCACTTGCTCCCTCAGCATCCTCCTTCACCAGCACGACCTGGTCACGCGCCGCAAGGGCGTTGATGCGTTCCCGGACCACCGCGGCCTTCTCCCCCCACAGCGCGTCGACCTGGGCACGATACCCTGGGAACCAGCGAAGTACGTCTTGATCAAATCAGTGCAGACAAGGCAAAAGGGGAGCAAGGATGGTGGAGGCTTACCTTCGCGAACCTCGGTGATCTAGGAGCGGAGGCCATCAAGCTCGGTGTTCAGCGTGGCGAGCGTTGTCAGCTCGGAGCCCTAGAAGGCGCTGTGCTCAGCCACGTCGCGCGCGCCTCGGCGTCCTCGGCTGCCCTGGTGGACTCCCAGGCTCGACGGGCCTGACTGATGGCCTCCTCCTTGACGCTTCGAGTCCGGGAAAGCGCCAGCAGCAGCGCCTCCAACAGCCAAAGCAGAATACAAGTTATGGGTGGGGACAAGCCGGAAGCCCATGCGAAAAGAGTAAGAATGTACCTGGCCAGAAGGGATCGCCATGGAACTGAGCATATCGGCCATCCTTAGCAGCGTGGTTGGGAAGGTGGCCATCAGGCAGAGGCTGTCGAGCCAGGCGTTCACCTCTACGACGTGGGCCAGGTCGGCCTCAGGGTTGCTCCCCGAGGCAGGGCCCTCGCTGCGGCCAATCGACCCCGAGGCGCCAAGCAAACCGGCGGACAGGGGCAGCAGGACCGACACCAGAGGGACGGACTGCGAAGCCGCAGGAGCCTTAGACTCGAATCGAGCCTGCGCGTCCATCTCCCCGAAGAGGTCCTCCATGGACCACCAGCTCCCCTCAACGCCCTCCCCAAGGTCTACGGTAGGGGAACCGGTGGCGGCAGGCTCTTGGGCATTTCCAGGCACCGCCAGCTCCACCTGTTCGACAGCTACCTTAGCCCCCGGTCCGGCCTCCGCCGCAGGCACAAGTGACGCCGCCAGCTCGACCACGACCACGACGCCCGGACCAGCCCCCACTTCTGTGGTGGGCGCGGCCAGCGGCCCAGGCGCAAAGCCTGGAGCCACGACACTAAGCGGCGATGCAACGATGGTTGTGCGGCCCGGCGATGCCTCCCCGGGGCGAGGCAGCTCCGGCTGCTCGCGAGCGGTGGTGATATCCTCTGCGACGGAGGATGGGGCGGCTGCCCCATCCGCGGCAGGACCTGATTGGAGCCACCTGGCTTCCCCGACCCCCTGCTCCGACAGCAGGAGGGAGCCTTGGGCGACGGACGGCGGCGGCTCCGATGAGCCGGAGGCTCCCACGGATAGCGTGTCCCGGCGAAGGCACTTCACCAGAGCCGAGCCAGGGCGCGTGCCACCCCCAAGCCGACTATGCTAAGAAGGAAGGCTAAGGAAAACTTGCCTAAGGAGAAGGAAAAAATAACAATGTGAGGAAATCAGGGCGACGGACCGAGAATAGGCGCGCGCCTGACGAGGTCGGTGGAGGCGAATGGATCGCCCCCGCAGGCGGAGCTCTCGGAGGCGGAGGAGGAGGCTCCTCCACGACGTCAGTTGTCACCTGGGATTGACCCCAGGCGACGAAGATCGCCACGGGAGGTTCATCGAGGAGGGGAGAGTGACCGTCGACGTTCCCCTCATCGTCGGTCGTGGACTCAAGGTCCAATCCAACCTCTTCCCCGTTGCGCTCCCGCTCCCACCTCTGATCCCCCTTGCGAAGGCGCTCCTTGGTATCCTCCCTCTTCCTCTTGCGGTCGGCCTCCCTGGCCTGGCGGTTCCTCCGCTGGGTCTCGCCGAGGGAGGCCTGCTCCTCCGGCACCGTTCCCCGTGATGGTGTAGAGTCCTAATGGACCAAATAACCCTGGCAGGCCACCCTATGGGCTGGCCCACGAATAAGACTTGATAGACAAAGACAAGGATTTGTCCTAGTCGGTTAGGATATGCTTTATTAGGAAATTAGAGATAAACTTGTAAGAGTCTCCTATTCCTATACGGTTTCTATGCAACCCTGTCCTCCGGCATATATAAGGGGAGACAGGGAACCCGCCCTCAAAAAACATCAATCAATACAAGATACATGTCGGCAAGTTATGCTGACTAGGTTCTCGAGGGGATGCCCCGAGAGAAGGGTTTAGGGAGGAGTCGTCGAGAATCTAGAGCCGAAGGTGACAAGAGACGATTTTAGACAGGTTCAGGCCGCAATGTGCGTAATACCCTACGTCCTGTATGAAGTGTCTTGTATAGATGAGATGCGATGAATGGGGTCCCTATCTCCCCTTATATATGCCGGGGGATAGGGTTACATAGAAACCGTATAAGGTTAGGAAACTTTTACAAGTTTATCTCTAATTTCCTAATACAGCTTAACCTAACCGACTAGGACTAATCCTTGTCTTGTACGTCAAGTCTTGTACTTGGGCCGGCCCATAGGATGGCCCGCCAGGGTTGTTTAGTCCATTAGGACTCTACACCCACAAGCCCCCGAGCACCTTATCTCCTGAAAAACAGCACTATTGAAAATACTGAGTTCTTTGAAACCCGCCAGGGTTGTTTAAAGCCCACAGGGTTCTTTGCTTTTGGAAGTTGCAACCATGTTGTTCAATAGGTAATGAAGTGCTCATAAATCTTTCTGAAGTTCGGATTGGTGCACACCGAATAGGTGCGCCCAATTGGGCAGCCCTCGAGCCTCGTTTATCCTTGAAGAAGAAATTCGAGGCTCTTTCCAAATCCAAACCCAAAGAGAATCAATTTCCGAAGAAGTCCGAGTTCTTTTAGAACTCCTTATGAATTTATCAATTGAAGCCAAAAAATTTCAGAAATATATTTCCTGAAAATATTCCCGCAGCCCCCGATCCTATATTTGAATGAATTCAAATATAGGATCGAGGAAGGACCAAAATTGAAAAGTACCAAAGTAACAATTCGAAGAGTCAATATAAACCGTTCGCCTCCCTTGTATCCGCATGCCTTTTGCGAAACAGATCTAGGTTTAGCGATAGTTGCTCTGTTAGCAATCCTAAGACTGCGCAAACACTTCCACAACCTCCTCGAGACCTAATCCCATCCATGCCAAGCCTCTAGAGACTGCAATGGCCAGTGGTGAAGGATCCAGACGAAGCAAGAGCACGAAGAGGAAGGCGGAAGCCATGAAGGAAATCGTAACAACCGATGAAGCAGCGCCTGGTGGAGACATTCCATGCATAGAAGATCCAATCAGTGACTGGCCAACCAGTATACTGAAGGAAAAATATATCAAGAATCTGGAAACAGATGGTTTCCTGGCAGCCCAAGAGATCAGTCGGTGGAGGTGCGCTCACGGGCATGAGTACCCCACTGAAGAAACCGAGGAGCTCATGGTATGGAAGGCTTTTTATGAAGTTGGTTTCGGTTTGCCAACTTGTGACTTCTTCCGTCGAGTGTTGCAGTTTTATGGGATTGAATTGTGTCACCTGAATCCCAATTCTATTATGAATCTGTCCATTTACATCCACCTGTGTGAAGCATTCCTCGGAATAGACCCGCATTTTGCCTTGTTCCGCCATATATTCAGAGTGAAGACCTCAAGCGGACCATCGCAAGTGGTGGGGAAAGTTGTAATCCAGTTCGTCAGGGCATGAAGCCGGTGTACCTGGATTATGCAACCAAGGAGAGCCTGAAGGACTGGCAGAAGGAGTGGTTTATGCATGGAACCATCAGCCACAACTGCCCAGCCGCTCAGGGAATCCTCTAGTAATGAAGCCATTCTGGAGTGAAACTGTTGGAATTAATCAAGCTATGCAGATTCCCGAGCTTCTGAATATGATCAGGGATTTGAAGGCACAAGGGCTGACTGGGGCCATGGTATACCGATCATTTCTGTTGAGGAGGATTCAGCCATGGAAGCAACGCTGTAATCTAGGGTACTCTTATTCTGGAGACACTGATCCCTCACGGAATGCCACCAGGGACATGCCGGACAAGAGAATCAGTCAACTCTTGAAGAAATATCTGGTCATCAGCGATGAAAAATTTCCAGAGATAATGGAAATTTCTGCAGTCACCATGACACCTGAGGTATGAACCATAGTTGAAAAGCAATATATTGTCTTGTTCTTGAAAGCATAGTATTAACTATTTCCTAGTTCATAACAGTATGAAGCCCGACGATCACTATATGTGAGTCTGCCACCCCTGGATCCAACCAATGCTGAAGAAGCATCCTTACTGGCTTGCTGTGTGGATCCAGGGGTAGGGGATCAGGTGCGCGAACACAAGCTTCGCACTGATAAGACACCTGCATCTGAAGAACCTAACGAGCCACATGCCCATGCTGAACAGCAGGTTTCTGAAGAACCCCGTGCCAAAGCAGGGGCAACCTCCAAGAGAGGTGAAGGGTCTAAGAGGGCTGCGTCAACGGAGCTGACTGTGCCTGTGCCCAAGAGAGCACGGACCCTACCCAAGCCCCGGGTAAGGGTCATCCCGGAAGAGAAGGCGAAGATATCCCCACAGCCAAAGACATCATCTTCTGTGGGGATAGCCATCGGTGAAATCAGAACCAGCCGGTCACAGCAAAGTAGCACTGCCCGACAACCTCTATCAGAAGAGGAGATTATTCATAATATCTACAACCCTGTCTCTGCGCCCTGCTCAAGTTCGATACCAGTGGTTGAAGAACCCTGCCCAGTTGGTCCATCGGCGTCGGAGCAGGAGCCTGAAGAAGGATTCACTTTGGGAGAGCCGGAAATCCCGATGCGGCCTGCCATCTTGTAAGTACTCTGTAAATCTTGACATAAGTTACAACTTGTACATTCGTAACACTCCATGCTGACTTATGAAGTTATTGATGCAGGGTTGAAGAAATTCCATCAACAGCCAGGGAAGAGCCAGTTATCGACCATGCGGCTGTAGAACCAGAGGCCACAGTGCCCGAAGAATCCAGGGAAATGCAAGAAGCAACCCTCCCAGAGGTTCAACCAACCACGCCATCAAATCTGCCAGTACCAGTAGAAGCACAAGTTGAAGAGACAATTGCTGAGGTGCTGGCGAACATCGAACAACTGGTCACACAGGCGGTAGTTGAAGAAACTGAAGTTGAACGCCGTGACCAGAACACTACTAAGGCCCCGAGGGTCATGGAGACATCCCAAGCCAGGGCGGAAGCTGTTCCAGAGGCGGAGTGCTCAAGGGGTAATCGAGATGATCAATCAACCCAGGAGCAAATAATTGTGGCGGACCACTCCGAAATTATTCCAAGTTAAGTACCATGGACCACTAATCAAGCAGTCAGACACTTAATCCGGAACAAGCTGGAGCGCCGTCGGATTATACCCGATTAACCACGTACTTTCACGATCGAAACAACACGCGCGCCCACACGAAAGTGAGTCCTAGAAATTACAAATTCCACAATTTCAACATACATAAATAGTATCATAAAGTTATTACAAACCAAGTTCGAATTTCAAATCAGAGTACGAGAGTTCATTGCAGCGGAAATAATCTAACGACGATACATAGCAACACCACGATGAAGCCGGCCATGGTGCTACTCCTCGCGATCCTCGGAAGAGGACGGAAGCCACTCGACATGCCAGCCAGGAGGAACCTGGGTAGGCCAAGTGATGGAATCGACTGCCACATCCATAACAGTACCTAAAATAATAGCCACAAGCAAGGCTGAGTATACTAATACTCAGCAAGGCTTACTCATCGGGTGAAAACTACATCACCGACATCTAGACTGAGAGGCTTTTGGCTAGTGGGTTTGTTTGCCAAAAAGCAACTAAGAGTGGATCCTTATTTCCATGATTTTAGCATCAAATTCGAGTAGAGTTAACCATTCTAGATTAGCATCCTCTCTAAGCATACAAGTGGTGCAATACAATTTAGTACATACAACAAGTTCATCATCCTCAAGTTCCACTTATTACTCAATGCAGCACAGCGGTCAAGAAGTCTCATTAACCACGAGAAGCGGACAGTTCGAACCGAATTTTGCTACCTGGCCAGGGGAAACCCAACACACACGGATAATGCTTGCTATAAAAGGCACAAGCACTTTCCAACCTTTCCCATCAATCCACAATTCGGCACCGGGTCCATTCCCTTAGGATAAAGGTTTACCGCTTTACTCACGGCATCACACATATATCCACATGTGTACAGCAAGGGAAACAAAATGTTTCCAAGGAGAGATGGCTATCGGTCCTAGCTGCTTCAATCTGGTACCGGGCTTACTGATTCCCATAGGTCGGCATGCATGTGGTACGTTCAAAACTTGACACACAGAACCACACGTTTCGACCTTAATCCAATTATCATACACGGACGGGAGATCTACACATACCATCCCGCCCGTCCATCCTTATGGTTCCAACATAAGTAAAGACAAGCAACTCCTATATCTCGCGAAGTGACAGGAAATCACTCAACTTGTAACGGTCCTAAAGGCATTGCTCTACCGATCCTATCATGCTAGTATTTCAAGTCATAGGTATTAGAATCATGCAACTAGGGTATTCATACAACAGCTAGAACGTAAATGCACAAGCATAATAAATTCATAGTTGCACGAATTAAAGGTAGGTTATGCTCGGGGGCTTGCCTTCTTGAGCTAGCTGACTGTGAGGCTCCGGGTCAATCACGACGATGTTGGCACCACCCTCGGGGACTTCCTCTTCGTTGACGGGGACGAGGTTGTAGGTACCGTCAGTGAGAGCGCCTTCTACATGAGATGCACAACTTTAATGCGGCTGCCTATGTGATCTAGGAACAAGGCCTCGAAGGCCATATTCACCTAGACATACTAGTGAACTATTTTCTCCTTCACAAAATGAGAGGAGGTGTGTTGAAATTTTTATGTCTTTATGATGCTGATTGTGTACACATATACAACATTTCAAATTATTATTTTTAAGCAAGTGTGCAGTTCTGGTATTTAGATTTCACATGCTCCATATTTAATTAATTATCCAAAGTGTTCTATTTCTTTTTATAAAACTCAATTTTACTCTAGCTTCTTCTCATTTTTGTTTCTCTGTTTCTGTGCATCCTTTTTATCCACAAACTTTATGACAGCTACTGGAGTATAAGAGTTAGGCTCACTCCAAAATTTAGCTAAAACTGAGCTACACAGAATTTATTAAAAATGGAACAAGTTGCTGTCCCAGAAAACAAGATTAATTCATATAAAATCAATACTACTTCCAAAACAGGAGATTTCTTTACCAGAGCTACTCATGAGTGAAAGAAAGGTTCTGACCAAGTGGTGGCTAAAAATAACTCTTGGTCAGCCCTCAATAATTTTCTATCCAAAAACCATCATCTATTTATTTGCTAATCTAAACAGGGTCAAAAATTAAGTTTAGCATTTTTGCCACATGTGCAAACAGGTTCCTAGACCTCTGGTGAAAGATGGCGATTTTTTTGGCTGCATGAATTATTTTTAGTAAATGCAGAACTAAGTAGAACAGAATTCACAAAATAATTCATAACTGAAGCTACGGTCCATATTTTTAGGTCTCCTTTGGACACAGAGCTTCTACAGACATTACAAGCAACATATCCAAAGTTCAGCTCCAAAAGAGTTCAGGATTTGAAATGGTGCACAAGATTCTAAAAACTGAGTTTGAAATTTAATTCAAAAAGTATTCATCAAAAGTGTATACATGCCAACATGAGATTGGAGTTTACAATCTCATGAGTCCAGGGAGTATTTTTGAGCATTTTTATGATTTTTCTACGATTTTTAGTTGATTTTACAAGATTTCGGGAAAAGGAACTAAACCTTAAGAATCTTTTTACGCCGCGACCCTCGGAACTTTTGAAACCTCGCAAACAGGCCCCTGGTTTCTTTCACTGGGAACCCTGCGAAAAGGAAGAAGATGAAGTTTTGCCCTTGGCTTGTCGGCAACGTTGCGCTGGCCAAACGACGGTGGGAGGAGGTCGGAGAAGTGGGGGAAAAGGACGAGCAGCTCAGCACGAGTCGAATGGTGGCGGTTGGGAGGTCGGAGGAGGCTCGGAGGTGGCCGGCGACGGGAGCAGTGGCGGTGCGGCCGCCGCGGCTTCAACTCCGGCGAGGTCAGTGGCTTCCGCTGCGGTTGGAGGGGCTCGTGAGCATCAGTGGGGCACGGAAAAGACGTTAAGATGTTCGGTTGGCGTTGGGGATGGCTCGAAGGTTTGGCTCGACGTGGAGGTGCTTCGCGGCCGAAAAATGGGGATTTACGGGAAATCCCGATTTCTCGTCGGAGAGTTGATGGGAGCTTGAGAGAAGTGGGGGGAATTAAAGCTAAGGAAGTGGAAGAGCTCGGGTTTTAGTGAATTTGAAAATGGTGGAGGGATGAAGGCGGATTTTGCTCCGGCGCTCGAGCTCGGCTCTTGCGGCCAGAGGTTGAAGACGAAGCTCGGGAGCGTGGGGGATGGAATTGGTTATGGTACGAGCGAAGGCAAGGGGAAATAGTCACTTGGCGAAGCAAATGGAGCAACTAGAGCTGGCTGGGGCTGCTGGGGGCGCTCCCGTGCACGGCTTGGGCACGCAGGCCGCCATGAGTGCGCCTGTGAGCTCGGGCAGCGCGCGCGAAGCGGTTGGGCGTCGCGGATCGTGGCGTGGGGAGGGGAGATACGCCGCAGAGGCTTTGGCGCGTTGCGAGCGAGAATCCGGCTGCGGGTGGCTCTGCAAGGCGCGCGCGGCCATGGCCCATGGCTGAGCTCTGGTCGCCATCATGGCGCTCCGCGCGGCGTGAGGCTGCCAGGGCGCTGTAGCGCGCGACGTGACGGAACGAAGAGCCAGACGCCCGCGCGAGGACAAAAAGAAGGTGCCGCTGCGGCTTGGCCGGCCAGGCGAGGCCGCCGCCGCTCGCCGGCCACGTAGCGGCCGGTCTGCGGCCGGGCCAGAGCGCGCCAGGGCGACTGTCGAGCGCCCCGTGGAGCTCCTCCTTTCACTGTGGATTTTCTCCAAAAATTTGAACTGAACATTCAAATGTGCAAAAATAAAAGTTGGTGTTTGAGATGTGGGACACAACTTTCTTTTTGGGGTGAACCTGAAATTTCAAATTTTTCAAGCTCAAACAGGCCATTTTCGAACATGCGTTCAGCATGGTTTTTTGAGTTTTTGAGGGGCTTAGCTGCAAAATTTGAAAAACTTCCCAACAGTGACTAGGCCTTATTTGTGATGACAAACAACTTGTATTTTTTGGAGATTTTTAAGTTTAGTACAAAATTCTTGAGATTTCAGTTGGGTGTCAAAAATGCCTTGTTTGAAATTTAAATTTTGAATTTTGATCAAATTATGTGTGCTACCACCATTGTTACCCTTTAATCCTGGTTTGATTGTGTTTTTACAGTACTAACATCAGGGATGTCACAATCATCGAAGAAATCCTCAGAGTGCCCAGAACGGTAATTTGAGTTTTTGAGGGACTAAACTGCAAAATTTTCAAAAGTTCCAAACAGTGACTAGGGTTTATTTGTGATGACAAACAACTTTTATTTTTGGAGATTTTCAAGTTTAGTACAAAAATCTCGAGTTTTCAGTTGGTACCAAACAACCCTTGTTTTTGAATTAAAATTGAATTTTGGATGGATTTTTGAATTTCAACCCATAATTCCCTGTTGCATTGATTTTAATTGCACTTTTTAATTCTTTTGACATCAGAGATGTCACAGCCTACCCCCTTAAAAGGAATCTCGTCCCGAGATTCGATTAAACTTAGAGATAAAGATGGGAAAAGAAATACCTCGGCTTATGAAAGGATGTCGGGGAAATTCTTCCTAAGATATTCCTCGGTTTCCCACGTGGCTTCATCTTCGGAGTGATGATTCCACTGAATTTTGTACATTCTCACTCCTCTCCTTCGGGTTTGCCTCTCGTTCTCGTCGAGGATCTTGACAGGATGCTCATCGTAGGAGAGATCCGGTTCAACCGAGAGTTCCTCTTGTTCAACGACCTCGGTCGGAACACGAAGACACTTCTTGAGTTGGGAAACATGGAATACATCGTGTACGGCTGAAAGCTTCTCGGGAAGCTTCACTTGATAGGCTACCGGCCCACATTGTTGAGTGATTTCATACGGGCCGATATAACGAGGTGCAAGCTTTCCTTTTAGTCCAAATCTTTGCACACCCTTGGTCGGGGAGACTTTAAGATACACGTGATCACCAACTTCAAACTGAAGTGGCTTCCGCCGCTGATCAAAGTAGCTCTTTTGCCGTGACTGGGCGGTCTTCAAATTTTCCCGAATGATCCTAACCTTTTCTTCTGCCTCCTTCACAAGGTCAGGGCCATAGGTATATCTCTCGCCTGCCTGGGACCAACACAACGGGGTCCGACATCTCCTACCATACAAGGCTTCGAAAGGTGCCATTTTAAGACTCGCTTGGTAGCTGTTGTTATAGGAGAATTCGGCCAGAGATAGACACTTCTCCCAATTCTTCCCATAATGAATAACACAAGCTCGAAGCATATCCTCAAGTATTTGATTTACCCTCTCCGTCTGCCCATCGGTTTGTGGGTGATATGCTGAACTACGGATCAGTTTGGTGCCTAGGGTTAATTGCAACTGTTCCCAAAAGCGTGCTACGAACGGAGCACCACGATCTGAAATTATCGTCTTGGGTACCCCATGTAGACAAACGATCCGCTCCAAATAAATCTCTGCGTACTTCTTAGCAGCATAAATGGTATTGACTGGAATAAAATGTGCGGCCTTGGTAAGGCGATCCACAATTACCCAAATAGAATCGTGCCCCTGAGGGGTTCTGGGAAGTCCAACAATAAAATCCATGCTTATATCTTCCCATTTCCATGAGGGAATAGGTAGAGGTTGAAGCGTGCCTGCTACTTTCAAGTGGCTGGCCTTAACCCGCTGGCATGTGTCACATTTTGACACATATGTGGCAATTTCTCGCTTCATTCGAGTCCACCAAAAGTTTTGTTTCAAATCTTGGTACATTTTGGTGCTGCCGGGATGGATAGAAAATTTAGAGAGATGAGCCTCATCCATAATCTTTCTCCGGAGTTCCGTGTTTTTAGGCACCACGAGGCGATGTCCAAACCACATCACTCCCTGCCCATCTAACCGGAAACACTTGTACTTCTCTTTCACCTTCTCCTTGGACAATTTCCTTTTAAGGATTTTAATGCCCGCGTCATTTAATTGGGCTACAACAATCTGATCGTGCAAGGTTGGTTTCACTGCAATATGGCTGAAGTACCCGTGTGGAACAATCTCCAAATTGAGCTTTGCCATTTCATGACACAGGGTGTCAGCATAGGACTCCACGGAAAGACAATGACAATGAGCCTTGCGGCTTAGTGCATCCGCAACTACATTAGCCTTCCCGGGGTGATAATGCACACTGAGGTCATAGTCCTTTGCTAACTCCAACCATCTTCGCTGCCTCATATTCAAGTGTGCCTGAGTGAAGACATATTTGAGGCTCTTGTGGTCTGTGTATATATTGCAGGGAACACCCGTCAAATAGTGTCTCCATATCTTGAGAGCATGAATAACCGCTGCTAGCTCAAGATCATGCGTGGGGTAGTTTTGCTCATGAGGTCGAAGTGCTCAAGAAGCATAAGCAATGACCCGGTTCTCTTGCATGAGAACACAGCCAAGACCGGTGCCTGATGCATCGCAGTAGACATCATAGGGCTTGGTGCAATCGGGTGGAGCCAAAACTGGGGCTGAAGTTAAATGTCTGCGCAAGGTGTGGAAAGCTTCATCACATTTGTCATTCCACTCAAATTTGCCTCCCTTCTTTAAGAGTTCGGTCATGGGCTTTGCAATCCGAGAGAAGTCCGGAATAAAACGGTGGTAATAACCGGCTAAACCCAGAAAACTCCGAATCTCGTGGACAGAAGTAGGTGGTTGCCAATCCAACACCTCTTGCACTTTGGTTGGATCCACGGATATACCATCCTTGGAAACCGTGTGACCTAAGAACTTCACGCTCTCTAGCCAGAATTCACACTTGGAGAACTTGGCGTAGAGCTGGTGATCTCTCAACCTTTGAAGAACAATGCGAAGGTGTTCAGCATGCTCTTCCTCACTCTTAGAATAGATAAGAATGTCGTCAATGAAAACCACCACAAACTTGTCTAGTTCTGACATGAAGACCGAATTCATGAGATACATGAAGTAGGCCGGGGCATTGGTGAGTCCAAAAGACATAACCAAGAATTCATAAAGTCCATAACGTGTGGAAAAGGCAGTCTTTGGAATGTCACAAGGGCTAATTTTGATTTGGTGATAGCCAGAGCGAAGGTCAATCTTGGAGAACACTCTGGCGCCAGCTAGTTGGTCAAACAAGATGTCAATACGGGGGAGTGGGTACTTGTTCTTAATAGTTACCGCATTGAGAGGTCGGTAATCAATACACAACCTCAAGGAATGGTCCTTCTTTTTCACAAAGACAGCGGGACATCCCCAAGGCGATACACTTGGACGAATGAAACCTTTATCTAGCAATTCTTGGAGTTGAATTTTTAATTCAGCCAATTCATTGGGCGGCATTCTATATGGTCTCTTTGATATAGGTGCTGTGCCAGGTTGTAGTTCAATCACAAATTCAATGTCCCTGTCCGGCGGCATCCCAGGTAAGTCATCCGGAAATACATCGGCATACTCACATACCACCGGAATGTCCTTTAGTTGGGTTTCTACCATTGTATAAGCACACGCATCGACGCAAGTCCGTTGTGGCAGATATAGCACACTCGGGCCATGCTTAGGCGAGTTTATCTCAACAACTCGTTCCGCAACATCTAGGACAACCTTATGTTGAGTCATCCAATTGGCTCCTAACACGATGTCAATTCCTTCCATACCGAGCAGAATCAAATCAGTAGGAAATGTTTTACTTCCCAGCCTGATCGGAACTTTTCGGGTGACTTGGTTGGACGCAATTTTACCTCCCGCAGTCGATATCATGTATGATGATTTGGTATGGTAAGATTTTAATCCGCATTTCACATGAAATCTTGTGCTTATAAAACTATGTGTTGCCCCGGAATCAAACAATATCACAGCAGGTTGAGTGCAGATAGGGAAGGTACCAGTCATGTCTGGGGCTCCCTCGGGTAGGTCGGCCAACGTGGTGTAGTTGAGCCGTCCTTGCCGAACTTGCACACGCTGCTGCTGCTTGCCCTTGCCTTGCTGATTTCCCGGGCGCTGGTTTTGCTGCTTGTTCTGCGGGCAATCCTTGATAAAGTGATCTTTACTCCCACACTTGAAACACTGATAGCCGGCTCCAGGGCGAGCTGGCTGCTGTGCATTTTGCCTTGGTGCTTGCTGCTGCTGCGGTGGTGGAGGGAAACGAGGCGCGTTAGGCTGTGGCGGCCTAGCAACCCATCCACCTCCCTGAGGTGCCCTGGACTGTCCCTGCGGTGCAGCCGGGGGAACCAAGCGGAACCTCTGTGGTTGCGTGCTCGACGGTCCAGCGGGAGTCTTCCTCTTCTTCTCTGCCTTGTGCACCACATTGGCGTCTTCCTGGGCGATGGCAAGGTTAACAAGATCGCCGTACGTGGCAGCACGGGTGGTGGCCAACTGTGCCTTCAACTTGGTGTTTAGGCCACGTCGAAACCTCTCCACCTTCTTCTCGTCGGAGTCGGCGTGATGACCACGTAGGGGCACAGACCATTGAAGGCCTGGGCGTACTGCAGCACTGTGCGAGTACCCTGGGTCAGCGCCAAAAAACTCATTCAACTTCCGCTCTACCAGACCGGCCGGAATGTGATGAGCCTTGAATGCAGCCTTGAACTCATCCCACTCAACTACATGACCCTCCTGCTGCAGGGCCAGGTAGTTCTCCCACCAAAGGAGAGCTGGGCCGCGGAGCTGCTGCGCCACGAACACGACCTTGCGGTTGGAGGTGCAAGGCGTCGCCAGGATGGTGAACTTGGACTCGATAGCTCGAATCCAGGTGTCGGCCTCCAAGGGCTCATCAGCTCGTGAGAATATCGGCGGGTGCGTTGCCAGAAAATCCTCATATCT
>JACEFO010001997.1:0-405740 GCA_015342445.1 Digitaria exilis | reverse complement strand
GGTGAAATTCAATAAATTCGTCAAAATTCAATTATAATTCAAAAACAAGGGTTGTTTGGAGACCCAACTGAAATCTCAAGACTTGGGTGCTGAACTTAAAAATCTCGGACCAAAAAGAGTAGTTGTCATCACCTACAGCCCTTCGCGACAACCTCGCCACGGCGTTCGTTCCGCTCGATAACCCTCGAGCGGGGATGTCCGTGACGATCGAGCCTAGTCAGTATTGTCCGTGACGATCGAGCTATGTCCGTGACGATCGAGCTATGTCCGTCACGATCGAGCCTAGCCAGTAGTTTCCGTCACGATTCGAGGCCGCACGATAGGACCCTCGAGGCCCCGACGTTCCGGCACGCTCGAGGCTCCGCAGCCAAGCTCGAGGGGGCACTTACCCTCGAGCGACGTTCCGTCACCCTCGAGGCTCGAGCTCGCTCCGCAGCCAAGCTCGAGGCACTTACCCTCGAGCACTTACGAGCGACGTTCCGTCACGCTCGAGGCTCCGCAGCCAAGCTCGAGGGGGCACTTACCCTCGAGCGACGTTCCGTCACGCTCGAGGCTTCGCAGCCAAGCTCGAGGGGGCACTCACCCTCGAGTGGCGTTTCCGACCGTTCGAGGCTCGGCAAGCTCGAGCTTGCGGTTCAAGCTCGAAGCGCCGTAGCGCCTGGTCGAAGTGCCTGGTCCAAGCTCGAAAGTTGTGTCCCACACCTCAGACCCCAACTTTTAATTTTACCCGTTTCGAAGTTCAGTTCGAATTTTGGAGAAAATTCGAATTTGGAAATCGGAGCTCCACGGGCATGCTACAGTGCCCCTGGCGCGCGCTGCGCTGGCCGGAGCTCGCCGCCACTGGCCGGCGAGCGGCGCAGGCGGCGCTGAGCTGGCCAAGCCGCGGCGGACGCCGGCGCTTGTCGCCTAGCTCTTGTCCGGCCACTCCCGAGCCTCACTTCGCCGCTGTCGCCTCGCCTCGCCTCGCGCCGCGGAGCGCCATCATACGTCGCGCGCCGCCGTGGCCGCACGCGCGCTCGCGCCGCGCGAGCGCACTGCAGGCGGTAGAGTCCATCGCGTCGCGACAAAGCCTCTGCTGAGGATCTCCACTTCATCACGCGATGATCTTTGACGCCCAACCGCGCGTGTGCGCTCTGTTCGAGCTCGCGCGCCATCAATGGCGACCGCGACAGCCACCCACGCGCTCGCACGCTCCCGAGGCCGCACAGTGCCTCCCTTGCGTGCCTCAATCACTCCACCAAGCACTCACACCCCTCCTCTCACTCACTCACTGGCCATTTCCACTTCCCCGCGCTCGCTCGGTCTCTTCTTCCTCGCGCCGCGCGAACCGAGCCGAGCTTCTCCGAGAAATTCACCCTCCACACTCCACCATTCCCAAGTTCGTCCCGCACAAAGCTAGCCCTCTACTCCAGCTCCATTTTCCCCCATTTTCCCAAGCTATTGTCCCTTCTCCGGCGAGAATTCGTGAATTCCCCCAAATCGCGATTTTCGGCCGCCGGAGCACCCGCACGTCGAGACCCTACTCCGAGCCGTCCCCGAGCTTCCTCGAGCACGCCATTAGCTTCCCCAAGCTCTGCTGGTGCTCAAGGACCTCTCCCCCCCTCCGCAACGACCCCGAGCTCGCCGGCGTAGAAGCCGCGGCGGCCGCGCCGCCACCTCCTCGTCGCCGGCACAACTCCGACCTCCCCCAGCCTCCAAACCGTCCTCAAACGACTCGTGGTGAGCCCAGGATCATTTCCCCCCACTTCCCCGTGCCTAGTTCGCCGTAGTTTGCCCGGCGCAACTCCGGCGAGGTCCCAGGGACCTTTCTTCATCGTCTACCTTTGTTTAGGGGCCTCTGTGCAAAAGTGCAGGACTGGTTCGCGAAGTTTTGAAAGATCTAGGGTTCTCTGCGTAAAAAGATTCTTAAGTCTAGTTTGATTTTTTCCCGAATCTTGTAAAAATCCGTTAAAAATCATACAAAATCAGAAAAATGCACAAAAATACTTTTTGGATTTATGAGAGTCTAAAATACAATCTCTATAGACATGTTTATACTTTTGACGAACTGTTTTTAAATTAAAAATTCAAACTATGAAATCTAAAGTTGTGCACCATTTCAAATCCAGAGCTACACTAGAGTTGAGCTTTGGATATGTTGTTTTTAGTGACTTTGGACAGCTTGTGTCCAAAGGGAACTTAAAAATATGAACTACAGCTCCTGTTATGAATTAAATAGTTTTTCTGTCTTTTTGCAGTGCAGAAATCATTAAAAATAATCTGGGCAGTGAAAAATCGCCATTTTGCTCCAGAGGACTAAAAACTTGTTAGCACACCTGTGAAAAGTGAGGAACTTAATTTTTGCTCTGTTAGGATGGTAAATAATTAAATATGTGTTTTTGGATGGAAAATTATTGAGGACTACCCAAGGGTTATTTTGAGCCATCACTTGGCCAGAGCCCTCCTCATGCTTATGCCTAGCTTTGGGTAGGAAAATCTCCTGAAATGGATGAATTTTCAATTTTATATGAATTAATTTCAATTCTGCTGGCAGCAACTTGATATAATTTTTATAAATTATGTGTAGCTCAAAATTAGCTAAATTTTGGAGTGAGCTTAGCTCTTATACTCCAGTAGCTGTCATAAAGTTTATAGCTAAAATTGATAAACAGAAATGGAGGAACAAAAATGAGAAGGGAATCTAGATGGAAATTGATTTATATAAAAGAATAAACCTTTTTGGTTAATTGGTTAATATAGAATGGATAGAATCTGAAATTCCAGAACAGCACCCAACCTTGAGAAGAAATAAAAAGAAATCTCTTATATATGTACACAATCACCATCGAAATCGATAAAACTTTTTCCACACCTACACTTGTTTTTGTGAAGAAAATAGAAATGCTTAAGCATGTCTAGGTGAATATGGCCTTCAAGGCCTTAATCTTAGCATCTGTAGGCAGCCGCCTTAAAATATGCATCTCATGTAGACGGCGCTATCCCGGACGGCGACTACACCCTCATCCCGCAGACGAGGAAGGAGTCCCGGAGCACGGTGCGGTACAGAAGTGACCAACCCGGAGGCTAACTCTCAATTCAAGCAAGAAGGCAAGCCCCGGAGCATAACCTAACTTTACCAAATTATGCACTTTGAATTCTCTATGTTTGTGCATTTACGTTCAAGGAGTTGATTGAATACCTTAGCTGCACATTTCCTAGTACCTATGACTTGCAATACTAGTTTGAAAGGGATCGATAGTGCATTGCTATAGGTCCGTTACAAGTCGAGTGATTTCCTGTCACTCGCGAGACATAGGGATTGCTTGTCTTTACTTATGTTGGAATCATAAGGATTGACGGGCGGGATGATAGATGTAGATCTCCCGTCCGTGTATGATAATTGGTTAAGGTCGAAATGTGTGGTAGAGTGTGTCAAGTTTTTGAACGTACCACATGCATACCGGTATATGGGAGCCGGTAAGCCCGGTACCAGATTGAAGCAGCTAGGGCCGATAGCCATCTCTCCTTGGAAACTTGTTTCCCCTGCCGTACACTTGTGGATATATGCGTGATGCTGTGAGTGAAGCAGTAAACCTTTATCCTAAGGAAATGGACCCGGTTCCGAATTGTGGATCGATGGGAAAGGTTGGGAAAATGCTTGTACCTTTTATAGCAGGCAGAGTATCCGTGTGTGTTGGGTTTTCCCTGGCCAGGTAGCACAAATTCGGTTCGAACTGTCCGCTTCTCGCGGTTAATGAGACTGCTTGACCGCCTTGCTACATTGAGTAATAAGTGGAATTATGAGATTATGAATTTGTTCTATGAATTAATTTGTATTGCTCCACTTGCATGCTTAGAGAGGATGCTAATCTAGAATGGTTAAATAAACTAGAAACTGATGCTAAAACTTGAAAGCAAGGATCTACCTTTAGTTGCTTTTGGCAAACAAACTCACCAGCCAAAAGCCTCTCATTGTCTAGATGTCGGTGGATGTAGTTTTCACCAGACGGGTAAGCCTTGCTGAGTATTAGTATACTCAGCCTTGCTTGTGGCAATATTTTTCAGGTATACCTTTGGATGTGGATGCTTTGTCTTGGCCTGCCCAGGTTCCACCTGGCTGGCACATCGAATGGGTTCCGTCCTCTGGCGAGGATCGGGAGGAGTAGCTTCGTGGCAGGCTTCAGCACGGAGTTATTTTGTATCGTCGTTAGATTGTTTTACTTCCGCTGCAATGAACCTCTAAATTCAGTTGTTATGACTTTTTAAATTCCGCTGTAATGAACTTTTATTTCCGCTGCAAGACTTGTACTCTGATTTAAATTTGAACCTGGTTTGTAATAACTTGTGATATCTATGTGTGTAAATTAATTTGTGGAATGTTGTAATCTCTGGAACTCACCTTCGTGTGGGCGTGCTGTTGTTTCGATCGAGAAAAGTACGTGGTTTAATCGGGGTTTAATCCGACGGCGCTCCAGCTTATTCCGGATTAAGTGCCTGACTACGTGATTAGTGGTCCCTAGGTACTTAACTTGGAATAATTTTGGAGTGGTCCGCCACAGCTGGCATCAGAGCCGAAACAGCGCACCAGAGAGACCAACAAACCTTAAATAAATATTTTTGGAATAAATTTGCCATCTCGTACTTCCGCCGTGCTTTTCGGTGGAAGGTTGTTGTTAGGACCGCTAAGGATGTTACCTAGAGCGTGAAGCCTATGTGGGTTAAGGGATCACGGTATGATAGGTGGCAAATAGTATATTATACTGACTTCCAGCACATTTCATTCTGTCATTTACTTTCCGCAATGGTGGGCGCAAGGTACGGCGATTGCTGTAACGTACCACGGCACTATATGAAAATATAGTGGCGGCACATAGTCAATACGCTGTGATGGCATATGAAACTAGAATAGGATGGTGGGCGCAAGGTACGGCGATTGCTGTAGCGTACCACGGCATCATATGCAAATATGATGGCGGCACAAAGTCAATACGCTATTCCAATAGCGTATGAAACTGTCAATATGTTGCCTTGGTGACATATGAACATTGCCCGTTCAATGTTAAACGATCGGGTGCCACCTCTATAGTGGGTGGTAATGAATGGAGACGCTTTCGTGAGTGCTGGCACGAAAGGTTGATTATACATGCTCTGGAATGGAATTTTCTGCAGGTACACTAACCGCGAATCCGTATGTTGAAACGGTTAGAGAAATTCGACTAGTTAATATAGGGAGAGACGGATATTGCCTAGCCACCGGCACTAACTTCGTAGGCCAAAAGTTATTGGCATGTGTGTTGGTGAGAACGAATAGGCCGCTATGCATTGCATTCTCACTGAATTAATATCAATTTTAACCCTTGGCCAAATCAAACCGCCGTCAAAGAAATTGAAATTTACAACCCAAAAAAATGCTGCTGAGAACAGTCTGTTTGCAACCTTAATCGAAACTGAAAACGTTGCCAAATGAAAAAGTGTTCAACATGAAAGTTGTCATAAATATTATGAAGTAAATGCTGGAGAAATTTCAACGAAAATGGTTCAGTAAAATTGGAGTTATGATAAAAATGGTAACCCCCTGTCTGCTGGAAATTTCTGGGGACAGTGAGATAAAAATTGAATTTTTACACCATCTTAACGACAGTTTCTGCTCAAACCTCCAACATGAAACTTGTTAGGAATTATTTAAACAATGTCCTGGCCAAATTTGGGAATTTTTGAGCTTGTAGATTTCGAGTTTTGTAATTTTTACCACCCTGCACAGAATCTGTTTTTGCTCTTTGGCACTAACCGGTTCTCACCCTTGCCCCTTTTCCTTTTGGTTCAGATGGACGCCCTCGCTGACCTGGCTAGCCACCCCAACGACGTGTCTTTCTCTGATTGCTTGGGATGGGAAGGCTTCCCTAGCATCTTGTGGTCGGTTCTACAGGCACTTGGCTACCCTACACCGCCACAATATGAGAGAATCCTCATCCGAGACCGTGGTGTGACTCGTTCCCGTGTGCGTTTGGTGGTACACCGTCACCCGCCGTGTCCTAGTTCCCCCACCTGGACGGTGGAAGTTCATGGACACCACATGGAGACGACTTGCGAGCTAGCTGCTTTGAATGGCATCAGTTCTTTTTGTGCTCAGAACCAAAGCTTGGTAGAGCACCAGTTGCTTGGGCTGTTTCCACCGACTCAGCCGAATGATCCCCACTGGATGAGGCGCTACCTTAGCTCTCCTTTGAGGATGGCGGAGAACCCCGTCGCAGCAGCCGCTTTGATGATGAGGTGGATACGGGCGTATCACCGTTTGCAGGCACTTCTTGGACGGTCGCAGAGCGAGATGCTCAACATTGCTATGGACATGTCCGCTCGCGCCCGTGACATAGGGGTTGAGAGGACCTCTTTGTCCATTGAGGTGACCACTAGAGATGCCATGATTGCTGACTTGGAGAGGCAATTGAATGACCTCCAGATTGCACACAACAACACCCAGAATGAGTTAGCACAAACTAGAAGATGAGCTTGAGGAGGTACATGGTACCTTGGAGCATGCAAATGCTATGCTTGCCGCCCATGACGCTCAGTACCTTCTTGAGCAAGAAGGAGGGAATGGTGAAGGAGAGGCCCCCGATTCCGACATGGACACCGAGGATGACATGCCGCCCCTTCCAGCTCCACCTTCACCTATGGGCAGCGAGGCTACCGCTAACAACTTGGATGATTTTTAGAGTGGTAGTAGCAAGTTTACTCCTCCGCTAGGCCTAGATTTTGGCTTCATGTTATAATAGGCTAGATGGAGTTGAGCTCCTCCTATTTGGTGGCAATGTAAATTAATGGTGTGGTTGTGGTGTAAAACTTGATGATGTTGTTACAGCTGTGTTGAAAACATTCTGCAGCTGACCTTGTTTTAATTATTGATGGGTTTTCCATTCATTTCTGGGCTGTGATGTGAACTACAAAGTTGTTTGGAATTGTCAAACAAAATGATCACCAAATTGCAACCCCATTGGTTAAGCGAAATAAAAATGGCAACCAAAACACTATAGCTCGGCCTGCTGAAAAACAGCAAATGCAGAGAGCTAAAGATTGAATTTTTCGGCTTAGTTCCAGTCCGAATTTGATTCCGAGCCCAACATGAAAGTTGTAGAGCATAAAATTTCCGAGCTACTGACCGAATGGGAGCATTTGACTTGTTTCCTGTTGGGAGATATGATTTTTCTCCCGAACTGCGTGCTGATTGTCATTCTGCGCAGTACACTTAATATATTGTCACGTTCTATCTTGTCATTCATTATGCAAGCTTATGGAATGTGGCTAATATAAGTCCCTACTGCAGATGGCAATCACCCGCAGCGGTCACGACGCTAGTGGCTCCAACGCTAACCAGCAGGGGCCAGAGGGGCAGCAACAGCCACCGCCACCTCCTCCACCGCAGCAACCTCCGACGTGGCAGCAGCTGTATGCCACGCAAACGGAGCTTCTCCGGAACCTGCAGCATCAGCAGCAGATGATGCAGCAGCAGATGCTTCAGCAGGGAGGTCAACGGGCCCCTCAGCCTCAGGTGGCCAGATATGAGGATTTTCTGGCAGCGCACCCACCGATTTTCTCACGAGCTGATGAGCCCTTGGAGGCTGACACCTGGATTCGAGCTATCGAGTCCAAGTTTACCATCCTGGCGACGCCTTGCACTTCCAGCCGCAAGGTAGTGTTCGCGGCGCAACAGCTCCGCGGCCCAGCTCTCCTTTGGTGGGAGAACTACCTGGCCCTGCAGCAGGAGGGTCATGTAGTTGAGTGGGATGGGTTCAAGGCTGCATTCAAGGCTCATCACATTCCGGCCGGTCTAGTAGAGCGAAAGCTGAATGAGTTTTTGGCGCTGACCCAGGGTACCCGCACAGTGCTCCAGTACTCCCAGGCCTTCAATGGTCTGTGCCCTTATGCGGGTCATCACGCCGACTCCGACGAGAAGAAGCTAGAGAGGTTCCGACGTGGCCTTAACACCAAGTTGAAGGCACAGTTGGCCACCACCCGTGCTGCCACGTACGGCGATCTCGTGAACCTTGCCATCACCCAGGAAGACGCCAATGTGGTGCACAAGGCGGAGAAGAAGAGGAAGACTCCCGCTGGACCGTCGAGCGCGCAGCCGCAGAGGTTCCGCTTGGTTCCCCCGGCTGCACCGCAGGGACAGTCCAGGGCACCTCAGGGAGGTGGATGGGTTGCTAGGCCGCCACAGCCTAACGCGCCTCGTTTCCCTCCACCGCCGCAGCAGCAGCAAGCACCAAGGCAAAATGCACAGCAGCCAGCTCGCCCTGGAGCCGGCTATCAGTGCTTCAAGTGTGGAAGCAAAGATCATTTTATCAAGGATTGCCCGCAGAACAAGCAGCAAAACCAGCGCCCGGGAAATCAGCAAGGCAAGGGCAAGCAGCAGCAGCGTGTGCAAGTTCGGCAAGGACGGCTCAACTACACCACCTTGGCCGACTTACCCGAGGGAGCCCCAGACATGACTGGTACCTTCCCTATCTGCACTCAACCGACTGTGATATTGTTTGATTCCGGGGCAACACATAGTTTTATAAGCACAAGGTTTCATGTGAAATGCGGATTAAAATCTTACCATACCAAATCATCATACGTGATATCAACTGCGGGAGGTAAAATTGCATCCAACCAAGTCACCCACAAGGTTCCAATCAGGCTGGGAAGTAAAACATTTCCTACTGATTTGATTCTGCTTGGAATGGAAGGAATTGACATTGTGTTAGGAGCCAATTGGATGACTCAACATAAGGTTGTCCTAGATGTTGCGGAACGAGTTGTTGAGATAAACTCGCCTACGCAGGGCCCGAGTGTGCTATATCTGCCACAACGGACTCGCGTCGATGCGTGTGCTTACACAATGGTAGAAACCCAACTAAAGGACATTCCGGTGGTATGTGAGTATGCCGATGTATTTCCGGATGACTTACCTGGGATGCCGCCGGATAGAGACATTGAATTCGTGATTGAACTTCAACCTGGCACAGCACCTATATCAAAGAGACCATATAGAATGCCGCCCAATGAATTGGCTGAATTGAAAATTCAACTCCAAGAATTGCTAGATAAGGGTTTTATTCGTCCAAGTGTTTCACCTTGGGGATGTCCCGCTATCTTTGTGAAAAAGAAGGACCATTCCTTGAGGTTGTGTATTGATTACCGGTCTCTCAATGCGGTAACTATTAAGAACAAGTACCCACTCCCCCGTATTGACATCTTGTTTGACCAACTAGCTGGCGCCAGAGTGTTCTCCAAGATTGACCTTCGCTCTGGCTATCACCAAATTAAAATCAGGCCATGTGACATTCCAAAGACTGCCTTTTCCACACGATATGGACTTTATGAATTCCTGGTTATGTCCTTTGGGCTCACGAATGCCCCAGCCTATTTCATGTACCTCATGAATTTGGTCTTCATGTCTGAACTAGACAAGTTTGTGGTGGTTTTCATTGATGACATTCTTATATATTCTAAGAATGAGGAAGAGCATGCCGAGCACCTTCGCATTGTTCTTCAGAGATTGAGAGATCACCAGCTCTATGCCAAGTTCTCCAAGTGTGAATTCTGGCTTGAGAGCGTGAAGTTTTTAGGTCACACGGTTTCCAAGGATGGTATATCCGTGGATCCAACCAAAGTGCAAGAGGTGCTAGATTGGCAACCACCTACCTCTGTCCACGAGATTCGGAGTTTTCTGGGTTTAGCCGGTTATAACCGTCGTTTTATTCCGGATTTCTCTCGGATAGCAAAGCCCATGACCGAACTCTTGAAGAAGGGAGTTAAATTTGAGTGGAATGACAAATGTGAGGAAGCCTTCCACACCTTGCGAAGACATTTAACTTCAGCCCCAGTTTTGGCTCAGCCCGATTGCACCAAGCCTTATGATGTCTATTGCGATGCATCAGGCACCGGTCTTGGCTGTGTTCTCATGCAAGAAAACCGAGTGATTGCTTATGCTTCTCGAGCACTTCGGCCTCATGAGCAAAACTACCCCACGCATGATCTTGAGTTAGCAGCGGTTATTCATGCTCTCAAGATCTGGAGACACTATTTGATGGGTGTTCCCTGCAACATATACACAGACCACAAGAGCCTCAAATATGTTTTCACTCAGGCACATTTGAATATGAGGCAGCGAAGATGGTTGGAGTTAGCAAAGGACTATGACCTTAGTGTGCATTATCACCCCGGGAAGGCTAATGTAGTTGCGGATGCGCTAAGCCGCAAGGCTCGTTGTCATTGTCTTTCCGTGGAGTCCTATGCCGACACCCTGTGTCACGAAATGGCAAAGCTCAATTTAGAGATTGTTCCACACGGGTACTTCAACCATATTGCAGTGGAACCAACCTTGCACGATCAGATTGTTATAGCCCAATTAAATGACGCGAGCATTAAAATCCTTAGAAGGAAATTGTCTAAGGAGAAGGTAAAAGAGAAATACAAGTGTTTCCGATTGGATGGGCAGGGAGTGATGTGGTTTGGGCCTCGCCTCGTGGTGCCCAAAAACACGGAACTCCGGAGGAAGATTATGGATGAGGCACATCTCTCTAAATTTTCCATCCATCCCGGCAGCACCAAAATGTACCAAGATTTGAAACAAAACTTTTGGTGGACTCGAATGAAGCGAGAAATTGCCACGTATGTGTCGGAATGTGACACATGCCAGCGGGTTAAGGCCAGCCACTTGAAGGTAGCAGGCACGCTTCAACCTCTACCTATTCCCTCATGGAAGTGGGAAGATATAAGTATGGATTTTATTGTTGGACTTCCCCGGACCCCTCAGGGGCACGATTCTATTTGGGTGATTGTGGATCGCCTTACCAAGACCGCGCATTTCATTCCAGTCAATACCACTTATGCTGCTAAGAGGTACGCAGAAATTTATTTGGAGCGGATCGTTTGCCTACATGGGGTACCCAAGACGATAATTTCAGATCGTGGTGCTCCGTTCGTAGCCCGCTTTTGGGAGCAATTGCAATTGTTCCTAGGCACCAAACTGATCCGTAGTTTGGCATATCACCCACAGACCGATGGGCAGACGGAAAGGGTAAATCAAATACTTGAGGATATGCTTCGAGCTTGTGTTATCCATTATGGGAAGAATTGGGAGAAATGTTTGTCTCTGGCTGAATTCTCCTATAACAACAGCTACCAAGCGAGCCTTAAAATGGCACCTTTCGAAGCCTTATATGGTAGAAGATGTCGGACCCCGTTGTGTTGGTCCCAGGCAGGCGAGAGGTACACTTATGGCCCTGACCTTGTGATGGAAGCAGAAGAAAAGGTTAGGATCATTCGGGAGAATTTAAAGACCGCCCAGTAACGGCAAAAGAGCTACTTCGATCAGCGGCGGAAGCCACATCAGTTCGAAGTTGGTGATCACGTGTATCTTAAAGTTTCCCCGACCAAGGGTGTACAAAGATTTGGACTCAAAGGAAAGCTTGCACCTCGCTTTATCGGCCCGTATGAAGTTACTCAGCAATGTGGGCCGGTAGCTTATCAAGTGAAGCTTCCCGAGAAACTTTCAGCGGTACACAATGTATTTCATGTTTCTCAACTCAAGAGGTGTCTTCGTGTTCCGACCGAGGTTGTTGAACAAGAGGAACTCTCGGTTGAACCGGATCTCTCTTATGATGAGCATCCCGTTAAGATCCTCGACGAGAAAGAGCGACAAACACGAAGGAAGGGAGTTAAAATGTACAAAGTTCAGTGGAGTCATCACTCCGAAGATGAAGCCACGTGGGAAACCGAGGACTATCTTAGGAAGAATTTCTCCGACATACTTTCATAAGCCGAGGTATTTCTTTTCCCCTCTCTATCTCTAGGTTTAATCGAATCTCGGGACGAGATTCCTCTTAAGGGGGGTAGGCTGTGACATCTCTGATGTCAAAAGAATTAAAAAGTGCAATTAAAATCAATGCAACAGGGAATTGGGTTGAAATTCAAAAATTCGTCAAAAATTCAATTATAATTCAAAAACAAGGGTTGTTTGGAGACCCAACTGAAATCTCAAGACTTGGGTGCTGAACTTAAAAATCTCGGACCAAAAGAGTAGTTGTCATCACCTACAGCCCTTCGCGACAACCTCGCCACGGCGTTCGTTCCGCTCGATAACCC
Organism: Digitaria exilis; assembly: GCA_015342445.1. Lineage (NCBI taxonomy): Eukaryota > Viridiplantae > Streptophyta > Magnoliopsida > Poales > Poaceae > Digitaria > Digitaria exilis. Next base: position 393,632 of record JACEFO010001997.1, on the reverse strand, counting down.
TCGAGCGGGGATGTCCGTGACGATCGAGCCTAGTCAGTATTGTCCGTGACGATCGAGCTATGTCCGTGACGATCGAGCTATGTCCGTCACGATCGAACCTAGCCAGTAGTTTCCGTCACGATTCGAGGCCGCACGATAGGACCCTCGAGGCCCCGACGTTCCGGCACGCTCGAGGCTCCGCAGCCAAGCTCGAGGGGGCACTTACCCTCGAGCGACGTTCCGTCACCCTCGAGGCTCCGCAGCCAAGCTCGAGCACTTACCCTCGAGCGACGTTCCGTCACCCTCGAGGCTCCGCAGCCAAGCTCGAGCACTTACCCTCGAGCGACGTTCCGTCACGCTCGAGGCTCCGCAGCCAAGCTCGAGGGGGCACTTACCCTCGAGCGACGTTCCGTCACGCTCGAGGCTTCGCAGCCAAGCTCGAGGGGGGCACTCACCCTCGAGTGGCGTTTCCGACCATTCGAGGCTCGGCAAGCTCGAGCTTGCGGTTCAAGCTCAAAGCGCCGTAGCGCCTGGTCGAAGTGCCTTGTCCAAGCTCGAAAGTTGTGTCCCACACCTCAGACCCCAACTTTTAATTTTATCCGTTTTGAAGTTCAGTTCGAATTTTTGGAGAAAATTCGAATTTGGAAATCGGAGCTCCACGGGCATGCTACAGTGCCCCTGGCGCGCGCTGCGCTGGCCGGAGCTCGGCCGCCACGTGGCCGGCGAGCGGCGCAGGCGGCGCTGAGCTGGCCAAGCCGCGGCGGACGCCGGCGCTTGTCGCCTAGCTCTTGTCCGGCCACTCCCGAGCCATCACTTCGCCGCTGTCGCCTCGCCTCGCCTCGCGCCGCGGAGCGCCATCATACGGTCGCGCGCCGCCGTGGCCGCACGCGCGCTCGCGCCGCGCCGAGCGCCCTGCAGGCGGTAGAGTCCATTCGCGTCGCGACAAAGCCTCTGCTGAGGATCTCCACTTCATCACGCGATGATCTTTGACGCCCAACCGCGCGTGTGCGCTCTGTTCGAGCTCGCGCGCCATCAATGGCGACCGCGACAGCCACCCACGCGCTCGCACGCTCCCGAGGCCGCACAGTGCCTCCCTTGCGTGCTCAATCACTCCACCAAGCACTCACACCCCTCCTCTCACTCACTCACTTGGCCATTTCCACTTCCCCGCGCTCGCTCGGTCTTCTTCTTCCTCGCGCCGCGCGAACCGAGCCGAGCTTCTCCGAGAAATTCACCCTCCACACTCCACCATTCCCAAGTTCGTCCCGCACAAAGCTAGCCCTCTACTCCAGCTCCATTTTCCCCCATTTTCCCCAAGCTATTGTCCCTTCTCCGGCGAGAATTCGTGAATTCCCCCAAATCGCGATTTTCGGCCGCCGGAGCACCCGCACGTCGAGACCCTACTCCGAGCCGTCCCCGAGCTTCCTCGAGCACGCCATTAGCTTCCCCAAGCTCTGCTGGTGCTCAAGGACCTCTCCCCCCCTCCGCAACGACCCCGAGCTCGCCGGCGTAGAAGCCGCGGCGGCCACGCCGCCACCTCCTCGTCGCCGGCACAACTCCGACCTCCCCCAGCCTCCAAACCGTCCTCAAACGACTCGTGGTGAGCCCAGAATCATTTCCCCCCACTTCCCCGTGCCTAGTTCGCCGTAGTTTGCCCGGCGCAACTCCGGCGAGGTCCCAGGGACCTTTCTTCATCGTCTACCTTTGTTTAGGGGCCTCTGTGCAAAAGTGCAGGACTGGTTCGCGAAGTTTTGAAAGATCTAGGGTTCTCTGCGTAAAAAGATTCTTAAGTCTAGGTTTGATTTTTCCCGAATCTTATAAAATCCGTTAAAAATCATAAAAAAATCAGAAAAATGCACAAAAATACTTTTTGGATTTATGAGAGTCTAAAATACAATCTCTATTAGACATGTTTATACTTTTGACAAACTGTTTTTGAATTAAAATTCAAACTATGAAAATCTAAAGTTGTGCACCATTTCAAATCCAGAGCTACGCTAGAGTTGAGCTTTGGATATGTTGTTTTTAGTGACTTTGGACAGCTTGTGTCCAAAGGGAACTTAAAAATATGAACTACAGCTCCTGTTATGAATTAAAATAGTTTTTCTGTCTTTTTGCAGTGCAGAAATCATTAAAAATAATCTGGGCAGTGAAAAATCGCCATTTTGCTCCAGAGGACTAAAAACTTGTTAGCACACCTGTGAAAAGTGAGGAACTTAATTTTTGCTCTGTTTAGGATGGTAAATAATTAAATATGTGTTTTTGGATGGAAAATTATTGAGGACTACCCAAGGGTTATTTTGAGCCATCACTTGGCCAGAGCCCTCCTCATGCTTATGCCTAGCTTTGGTAGGAAAATCTCCTGAAATGGATGAATTTTCAATTTTATATGAATTAATTTCAATTCTGCTGGCAGCAACTTGATATAATTTTTATAAATTATGTGTAGCTCAAAATTAGCTAAATTTTGGAGTGAGCTTAGCTCTTATACTCCAGTAGCTGTCATAAAGTTTATAGCTAAAATTGATAAACAGAAATGGAGGAACAAAAATGAGAAGGAATCTAGATGGAAATTGATTTATATAAAAGAATAAACCTTTTTGGTTAATTGGTTAATATAGAATGGATAGAATCTGAAATTCCAGAACAGCACCCAACCTTGAGAAGAAATAAAAAGAAATCTCTTATATATGTACACAATCACCATCGAAATCGATAAAACTTTTTCCACACCTACACTTGTTTTTGTGAAGAAAATAGAAATGCTTAAGCATGTCTAGGTGAATATGGCCTTCAAGGCCTTAATCTTAGCATCTGTAGGCAGCCGCCTTAAAATATGCATCTCATGTAGACGGCGCTATCCCGGACGGAGACTACACCCTCATCCCCGCAGACGAGGAAGGAGTCCCGGAGCACGGTGCCGGTACAGAAGTGACCAACCCGGAGGCTAACTCTCAATTCAAGCAAGAAGGCAAGCCCCGGAGCATAACCTAACTTTACCAAATTATGCACTTTGAATTCTCTATGTTTGTGCATTTACGTTCAAGGAGTTGATTGAATACCTTAGCTGCACATTTCCTAGTACCTATGACTTGCAATACTAGTTTGAAAGGGATCGATAGTGCATTGCTATAGGTCCGTTACAAGTCGAGTGATTTCCTATCACTCGCGAGACATAGGGATTGCTTGTCTTTACTTATGTTGGAATCATAAGGATTGACGGGCGGGATGATAGATGTAGATCTCCCGTCCGTGTATGATAATTGGTTAAGGTCGAAATGTGTGGTAGAGTGTGTCAAGTTTTTGAACGTACCACATGCATACCGGTATATGGGAGCCGGTAAGCCCGGTACCAGATTGAAGCAGCTAGGGCCGATAGCCATCTCTCCTTGGAAACTTGTTTCCCCTGCCGTACACTTGTGGATATATGCGTGATGCTGTGAGTGAAGCAGTAAACCTTTATCCTAAGGAAATGGACCCGGTTCCGAATTGTGGATCGATGGGAAAGGTTGGGAAATGCTTGTACCTTTTATAGCAGGCAGAGTATCCGTGTGTGTTGGGTTTTCCCTGGCCAGGTAGCACAAATTCGGTTCGAACTGTCCGCTTCTCGCGGTTAATGAGACTGCTTGACCGCCTTGCTACATTGAGTAATAAGTGGAATTATGAGATTATGAATTTGTTCTATGAATTAATTTGTATTGCTCCACTTGCATGCTTAGAGAGGATGCTAATCTAGAATGGTTAAATAAACTAGAAACTGATGCTAAAACTTGAAAGCAAGGATCTACCTTTAGTTGCTTTTTGGCAAACAAACCCACCAGCCAAAAGCCTCTCATTGTCTAGATGTCGGTGATGTAGTTTTCACCAGACGGGTAAGCCTTGCTGAGTATTAGTATACTCAGCCTTGCTTGTGGCAATATTTTTCAGGTATACCTTTGGATGTGGATGCTTTGTCTTGGCCTGCCCAGGTTCCACCTGGCTGGCACATCGAATGGGTTCCGTCCTCTGGCGAGGATCGGGAGGAGTAGCTTCGTGGCAGGCTTCAGCACGGAGTTATTTTCTATCGTCGTTAGATTGTTTTACTTCCGCTGCAATGAACCTCTAAATTCAGTTGTTATGACTTTTTAAATTCCGCTGTAATGAACTTTTATTTCCGCTGCAAGACTTGTACTCTGATTTAAATTTGAACCTGGTTTGTAATAACTTGTGATATCTATGTGTGTAAATTAATTTGTGGAATGTTGTAATCTCTGGAACTCACCTTCGTGTGGGCGTGCTGTTGTTTCGATCGAGAAAAGTACGTGGTTTAATCGGGTTTAATCCGACGGCGCTCCAGCTTATTCCGGATTAAGTGCCTGACTACGTGATTAGTGGTCCCTAGGTACTTAACTTGGAATAATTTTGGAGTGGTCCGCCACAAGGCCATCGATGGCGCTGCCCCGTCACCCATCCACCGCGCGCGTTCCCAAGCCGCCAAGCCATCTCTAGCTTGCCCCAAGTCCCCACCAAGCGACTTCGCATTCCCTTCTCAGCTGCTGGCATCCACTTCTCCCTCCTCCACGACTCCACGCAACTTCTTCCACCTCTGGTCGCGAGAAGAAGAGCTCGAGCGCTCGCAGCCACTGGCTAAATCGACTGCCTTCCCCTCCATGGCTCTCCAATTCACGGCACCTATAGCTCGCCCACTCTCTTAGCTAACCCCTCGAGCCATCCCCAACCGAAGCCGAACACCTCTCGCCGGGAATCGAAGGATTTCCCCACCGCTCCACCATCCCCACCACCGAGCTTCACCTCAACGCCGAGCCCTACCTCCCGGCCATCCCCGTCGTCGCCAAGACCCTCGACGAGCTCCGCCTCATCCTAGTGAAGCTCTCCAGCCATGCCGCGTCTCGCCTCAACCCCAGCAGCCAGTTACCGACGTCGCCAGAGCAAGCTGCTCTGCCGCACACAGTCGACGAGCCGCGCCGCTTCACCTCCGTCCACGAGACCCTTCCCAACCGACTCACGGGGAGCTCCTCTCCGCGTTCCCCCTCCTTCCCCACGCCGGTTCGCCGCCTCCTCGCCAGAATCCGGTCGCCGGTGAAGCCTGGACCTTGATGCGTTCCCCTTTTTAGTTCTAGGGTCCACCGTGTAAAGTTCAAGGGCAGTTTTGTGAAATTTTAAAAGATCTAGGGTTCCCGGCGTAAAAAGATTCTTTAGATCTAGTTCTATTTTCTGAGATCTTATAAAATCCGTTACAAATCGTAGAAAAATCAGAAAAATGCACAAAAATACTCCCTGGACTCATGAGATTGTAAACTCCAATCTCATGTGTGCATGTATACACTTTTGATGAATGGTTTTGAATTAAAATTCAAACTCAGTTTTTAGAGTTTTGTGCACCATTTCAAATCCTGAAATTTTTTGTAGCTGAACTTTGGATATGTTTCTTGAGTGGTCTGTAGAAGCCTTGTGTCCAAAGGAGACCTAAAAATATGGCCAGTAACTTCAGTTATGAATTATTTAGTGATTTCTAATCTACCTCAGTTCTGCATTTATCAAAATTTTTCCATGCAGTAAAAAATCATCAACTTTCGCCAGAGGCCTGGAAACTTGTTTTCACATGTTAGAAAAATGTTAAACTTAATTTTAGACTATGTCTAGGCTAGAAAATAAGTAGGTGTTTGTTTTCGAGTAGAAAATTATTGAGGGTTGTCCAAGTGTTATTTTTAGCTAAAACTTGGCCAGGGCCTTTCTTTTACTCATACTTAGCTGTGGTAGAGAAATCTTCTGTTTTGGAAGTTTATTTTCCGCTGCATTGAACTCTCGTACTTCCATTTTAAATTCAGACTTGGTTTGTAAACCAAGTCTGAATTTCGAATAAAAGTGCGAGAGTTCTAACGACGAAACATAGCGACACCATAGTGAAGCCGGCCATGGTGCTACTCCTCCTAATCCTCGGCAGAGGACAGAACCCACTCGACATGCTAGCCAGGAGGAACCTGGGCAGGCCAAGCGATGGAATTCACCGCCTCATCCAAAGCAGTACCTGAAATAAATAGCCACAAGAAAGGTTGAGTATGCTAATACTCAGCAAGGCTTACCCATCGGGTGAAAACTACATCACCGACTTCTAGACATCAGAGGCTTTTGGCTGGTGGGTTTGTTTTGCCAGAAAGCAACTAAGAGTGGATCCTTATTTTCACGATATTAGCATCAAATTCTAATAGAGTTAACCATTCTAGATTAGCATCCTCTCTAAGAATTCAAGTGGTGCAATACAATTTAGTACATACAACAAGTTCATCATCCTCATAGTTCCACTTGTTACTCAATGCAGCACAGCGGTCAAGCAGTCTCATTAACCGCGAGAAGCGGACAGTTCGAACCGAATTTCACTGCCTGTCCAGGGAAACCCAACACACACGGATAATGCTTGCAATAAAAGGCACAAGCACTTCCCAACCTTTCCAATCGACAATTCGACGTCGGGTCCACTCCCTTAGGATAAAGGTTTACCGCTTCACTCACGGCATCACGCATATACCCACATGTGTACGGCAAGGGAAACAAAATATTTCCAAGGAGAGATGGCCATCGGTCCTAGCTGTTTCAATCTGGTACCGAGCTTACCGATTCCCATAGGTCGGCATGTGCGTGGTACATTCAAAAACTTGACACACAGAACCACACGTTTCAACCTTAATCCAATTATCATACACGGACGGGAGATCTACACATACCATCCCGCCTGTCCATCCTTATGATTCCAACATAAGTAAAGACAAGCAAATCCTATATCTCGCGAGTCACAGGAAATCACTTGACTTGTAACGGTCCTAAAGCATTGCTCTACCAACCCTATCATACTAGTATTTCAAGTCATGGTACTAGAATCATGCAACTAGGGTATTCAAACAACTCCTTGAACGTAAATGCACAAGCATAAATAATTCATAGTTGCACAATTTAAAAGTTAGGTTATGCTTCGGGGCTTGCCTTCTTGGGCTATGCCGGTGTCAGACTCCGGGTGAATCACGATCACGTTGGCACCACTTTCGGGAGCCTCTTCTTCGTTGGCGGGGACGAGGTTGTAGGTGCCGTCAGCGAGAGCGCCTTCTACATGAGATGCAATATTTTTAAGTGTTGCTGCTGGTTTTTAGTCTAAACGGCTAAGGTACTTGAAGGCCATATTCACCTAGACATACAAGTGTTTTATTCTTTTATTCACAAAAATAGAGAAAGTGTGCATGGTGTAAGTTTTATGCTTTTATGATGGTGATTGTGTACACATATAAAACAATTCAACCCATTATCTCTATACAAGTGTGTTGTTCTGGAATTTCAATTTCACATACCATATTTGATCAATTATCATGAGTGATCTACTTCTTTTTATAAAACTCAAATCTACTCTAATTCCTTCTCATTTTTGTTTCTCTGTTTTTGTTCATCCTTTTTATCCACAAACTTTATGACAGCTACTGGAGTATAAGAGCTAGACTCACTCCAAAATTTAGCTAAAACCGAGCTATGCAGAATTTATTAAAAATAGTACAAGCTGCTGCTCAAAGAAACAAGATTAAATCATATAAAATAAAAATCACTTCCAAAACAGGAGATTTTTCTACCAGAGCCAAACATGAGTAAAAGAGAGGCTCTGGCCAAGTGGTGGCTAAAAATAACACTTCGACAACCCTCAATAATTTTCTACCGAAAACCGACACCTATTTATTTGCTAGCCTAAACAGAGTCAAAAATTAAGTTTAGCATTTTTCCAAAATGTGCAAACAAGTTTCTAGGCCTCTGGTGAAAGTTGGTGATTTTTGACTGCACAAAATAGTTTTAATAAAAGCAGAACTGAGCTAGAACAGGAAACACTAAATAAATCATAACTGAAGTTTCAGGTCATATTTTTAGGTCTCCTTTGGACACAAAGCTTCTACAACCCATACAAGCAACATATCCAAAGCTCAGCTACAAAAGAGTTCAGGATTTGAAATGGTGCACAAAACTCTAAAAACTGAGTTTGAATTTTAATTCAAAACCTATTCATCAAAAGTGTATACATGCAAACTTGACATTGGAGTTTACAATCTCGCAAGTCCAGGGAGTATTTTGGTGCATCTTTCTGATTTGTCTATGATTTTTAGTGGATTTTACAAGATCTCAGAAAAATGGATCTAGGTTTAAGAATCTCTTTTACGTCGGGGACCCTAGATCTTTTAAAACCTTTCAAACAAGTACCTGAAACTTACACAGAGGACCCAAGAAAAAAAAGGGGAACGCATCTAGGCCCTTGGCTCACCGGCGACCGGATTCCGGTAAGGAGATGGCGAACCGGCGCGGGGGGAAATGGGGGAAAACGACGAGGGGCTCACCACGAGTCGTTTGGGGTAGGTCTCGTGGACGGTGGTGAAGCGGTGCGGCTCGTCGACGGTGAGCGGCGGCGCGGCTTGCTCCAGCGACGTCGGTAGCCGGCTGCGGGGGTCGAGGCGAGGCGCGGAAGGGCACGTGAGCTTCACCGGGAGAAGGCGGAGCTCGTCGTGGGGCTTGGCGGCGACGGGGATGACCGGAGTATAGAGCTCCACGTGGAGGTGGAGCTCGCGGCAGGGAAAAAGGCAGAGCGGTGGGGAAAACTTCGATTCCCGCTGTGTGCTGCTCGATTCGAGCTGGGAAAGGGTTGAGGGGCTAGCTAGGTGGATGAGGAAGCTTTGGGTGCGGGGGATTGGGAAGCCATGGAGGGGAACGCGGGGGATTTGGTTCGCGGCGGCAGGAGCTTGTTGCCACTTCTTAATGTCAATTCTTAAATCAACGTAAGAAGGTACTCGATTTATAATGTCACTCTTAGAAAGAGATTCTGCAAGCGCACAGAATATATCGGTGTAGCATTTCACCTTGGGGAAACCCAGGGTATCGTATTTATATTTCCGCAGGGAAGCCTTGGTTAAAGAGAATTGATGAATAATGAGATAGATCTTTCCAGAAATAAACACTCACTAATCTCAGGGGGATAAATACACCTAAGTGTAGGATAATGGTCAAATGAATGACTGAATAGAAGGTCTGAACGACCAGCGACACACACAGGAGCCTCAAATCTATAGAAAAGGAAAGACGCTGGGAGAGACCGGACTTACTAGGCTTTCTGCTCAGAGCTAAGCCACTATAACCTTAAACCCAGAACCTAGCTTAGATATCGGGAACAGAGCTTGCTTCGATGACTGCAGCGGGGGGAACTCAGACTGGGATGAGAGAGGGGTTCCCCCAGGCCCAGCAACTACTATTATGAATACACCCGAACGTGGTGGACTACAAAGGACGGACAGGACTGTCACCACCTGCCGCCTACCACATCAATCCGTGCGGTGCAACACACTTCCTAGCTAACACTAAGTCAGACACCACGTCTGCACTTAATGTTAGGATTTCCTCTGGGTACCTTCAGAAGAAAACCCCGTCCTTCCAAGGCGTCTTACGGCCTTGGTCGAGACTAGAAAACCCGCAAGATAAATCCCGATAGAGCTAAACTACACTCTAGACCTAAAACTATAGGAAACAACCCAAAAAGGGAAGGTAAATAAAGATAACCTTATAAATGCTCTAAAGATAGAAGATATATAGATATTAAACTCTTCAAACGAAGGAAAGGATACAAGAGCTTTACCAGAACTACGAGGAACTCCGGAACTAGCTCGACTCGACTCTACTCCCAACTCTAATCCTAGACTAAGAAAAGGGAAAAATGGAAGAGCTCCTAAACTTCAAGTGGAGTAATGTGTAGTGGTGTGTAGTGTGTGTAGAGGAGGGGCCTTTATATAGCCTTTGGACGTCGGTTGCAGCTAGCCCCACCTCCTAACCGTCATAACCGTCCCTTGAGAGAAGGAGGTGGGCCATTGGAGCCGAGGGGAGGCCGGCCGGCCTAGGGGAGGCCGATCGGCCTCTACCTGGCGGCTCTGGCCACCGCCTTCGCTCGGGACAGCCATGATCATGTCCCAATGACGGTTAAGTGTGCTTCTCTGGCAGTTACGGCCGGTAAGTTAGGTAGGTGGGCCCTTCAATCCTTGTACAAAGCATCCTAGGCCTTTCGGGTCCCTTGATCAAACCGATGTTGGAATCAACGCCCCTGGTCATCTTCATTGTGTTTCCTCTGCATGGACGAAGTATGACACCCAAATGTGCCAGGGCCAGGCCGGTCGGCCTGGGTCTGATCCCAATTTGGGTGAAATTTTACCACTAGGTCCCTGCAGGCACAAATCATCCAAAACTTATGGAATTTGTTAGTAATAAACATTTTATGTATGGAACATGGCATGAAACCCTTGTTTCTCTCGAAATGTTGACGGTCACCGAATGGTTTTAACGACCATCAACAGCAGCCTTGCACCCTTGCCCAGCCAGTGACACGGCCATTCCCTCTCCTCCGTGCTCGCGCACTCCTTCTTCCACCTCCGGCCGTAGTGAACTGAGCCCAAGCTCCTGCCGCCGCAAACCAAATCCCCCGCGTTCCCCTCCATGGCTTCCCTATCCCCCGCACCCAAAGCTTCCTCATCCACCTAGCTAGCCACTCAACCCTTTCCCAGCATGAATCGAGCAGCACACAGTGGGAATCGATGTTTTCCCCACCGCTCTGCCTTTTTCCCCGCCGCGAGCTCCACCTCCACGTCGAGCTCTATACTCCGGTCATCCCCATCGCCGCCAAGCCCCACGACGAGCTCTGCCTTCTCCCGGTGAAGCTCACGCGCCCTTCCGCGCCTCGCCTCGACCCCCGCAGTCGGCTACCAACGTCGCTGGAGCAAGCCGCTCCGCCGCTCATCGTCGACGAGCCATGCCGCTTCACCACCGTCCACGAGACCTACCCCAAACGACTCACGGTGAGCCCCTCGTCGTTTTCCCCCACTTCCCCCGCGCCGGTTCGCCATCTCCTCGCCGGAAACCAGTCGCCGGAGAGCCAAGAGCCTAGATGCGTTCACCGTTTTAGTTCTAGGGTCCTCCGTGTAAGTTTTAAGGACTTGCTTGAAAGGTTTTAAAAGATCTAGGGTCCCCGACGTAAAAGAGATTCTTAAACCTAGATCCATTTTTCTGAGATCTTGTAAAATCCACTAAAAATCATAGAAAAATTAAAAAATGCACAAAAATACTCCCTGGAATCATGAGATTGTAAACTCCAATGTCATGTTTGCATGTATATACTTTTGATGAATAGTTTTTTAATTAAAATTCAAACTCAGTTTTTAGAGTTTTGTGCACCATTTAAAATCCTGAACTCTTTTGTAGCTGAGCTTTGGATATGTTGCTTGTATGGGTTGTAGAAGCGTTGTGTCCAAAGGAGACCTAACAATATGACCTGAAACTTCAGTTATGATTTGTTTAGTGTTTCCTTTTTTAGCTCAGTTCTGCTTTTATTAAAAATAGTTTATGCAGTCAAAAATCTCCAACTTTCACGAGAGGCCTAGAAACTTGTTGGCACCTGTTGGAAAAATGCTAAACTTAATTTGTCACTCTGTTTAGGCCAGAAAATAAATAAGTGTTGGTTTTTGGGTAGAAAATTATTGAGGGCTGTCCAAGTATTATTTTTAGCCACCACTTGGCCAGAGCCTCTCTTTTACTCATGTTTGGCTCTGGTAGAGAAATCTCCTGTTTTGGAAGTGATTTTGATTTTATATGATTTAATCGTGTTTCTTTGAGCAACATCTTGTACTATTTTTAATAAATTCTGCATAGCTCGGTTTTAGCTAAATTTTGGAGTAAGTCTAGCTCTTATACTCCAGTAGCTGTCATAAAGTTTGTGGATAAAAAGGATGAACAGAAACAGAGAAAAAAATGAGAAGGAATTAGAGTATATTTGACTTTTATAAAAAGAAGTAGATCACTCTTGATAATTGATCAAATATGGTATGTGAAATTGAAATTCCAGAACTACACACTTGTATAGAGATAATGGGTTGAATTGTTTTATATGTGTATACAATCACCATCATAAAAGCATAAAACTTACACCACACACGCTTTCTCTATTTTTGTGAATAAAAGAAGAAACCACTTGTATGTCTAGGTGAATATGGCCTTCAAGTGCCTTAGCCTTTTAGACTAAAAACCAGCAGCAACACTTAAAAATATTGCATCTCATGTAGAAGGCGCTCTCGCTGACGGCATCTACAACCTCGTCCCCGCCAACGAAGAAGAGGCTCCCGAAGGTGGTGCCGACGTGATCGTGATTGACCCGGAGTCTGACACCGGCATAGCCCACGAAGGCAAGCCCCGGAGCATAATCTAACTTTTAAATTGTGCAACTATGAATTATTTATGCTTATGCATTTACATTCAAGGAGTTGTTTGAATACCCTAGTTGCATGATTCTAGTACCATGACTTGAAATACTAGTATGATAGGGTCGGTAGAGCAATGCTTTAGGACCGTTAGAAGTCGAGTGATTTCCTGTCACTCGCGAGATATAGGAGTTGCTTGTCTTTACTTATGTTGGAATCATAAGGATGGACGGACGGGATGGTATGTGTAGATCTCCCGTCCGTGTATGATAATTGGATTAAGGTCGAAACGTGTGGTTCTGTGTGTCATGCTTTTGAATGTACCACGCACATGCTGACCTATGGGAATCGGTAATCCCGGTACCAGATTGAAACAGCTAGGACCCAAAGCCATCTCTCCTTGGAAATATTTTGTTTCCCTTGCCATACACATGTGGGTATATGCGTGATATCGTGAGTGAAGCGGTAAACCATTATCCTAAGGGAGTGGACCCGGCGCCAAATTGTGGATTGATGGGAAAGGTTGGGAAGTTATGCCTTTTATTGCAAGCATTATCCGTGTGTGTTGGGTTTCCCTGGCCAGGTAGTGAAATTCGGTTCGAACTGTCCGCTTCTCGCGGTTAATGAGACTGCTTGACCGCTGTGCTGCATTGAGTAACAAGTGGAACAATGAGGATGATGAACTTGTTGTACGTACTAAATTGTATTGCACCACTTGAATGCTTAGAGAGGATGCTAATCTAGAATGGTTAACTCTATTAGAATTTGATGCTAAAATCATGAAAATAAGGATGCACTCTTAGTTGCTTTCTGGCAAAACAAACCCACCAGCAAAAAGCCTCTCATGTTTAAAAGTCGGTGATGTAGTTTTCACCCGACGGGTAAGCCTTGCTGAGTATTAGCATACTCAGCCTTGCTTGTGGCTATTTATTTCAGGAACTGCTTTGGATGCGGCGGTGAATTCCATCGCTTGGCCTGCCCAGGTTCCTCCTGGCTGGCATGTCGAGTGGGTTCCATTCTCTGTCGAGGATCGGGAGGACTAGCACCATGGCCGGCTTCACTATGGTGTCGCTATGTTTCGTCGTTAGTTTATTTCCGCTGCATTGAACTCTCGCACTTTTATTCGAAACTCAGACTTGGTTTGTAATAACTTGATGAGACTATTTATGTATGTTGAATTTATGGAATGTTGTAATTTCTGGGACTCACCTTCGTGTGGGCACGCGTGTTGTTTCGATCGTGAAAGTGTGTGGTTAATCGGGTATAATCCGACGGCGCTCCAGCTTATTCCGGATTAAGTGCCTGACTACTTGATTAGTGGTCTGTGGGTACTTAACTTGGAATAATTTCGGACTGGTCCACCATAGCTGGCATCAGAGCCGAAACATGCGCACAAGAGAGAGCAACAGACCCTTAATAAACAATTTTTGAAATAAAATATGCCAACCCTTGCTTCCGCCGCGTACTTGCGATGGAAAGCTATCCATATGATTGCTAAGGATAATGTATAGAGCGTGAAGCCTATGTGGGTTAAGGGATAACGATATGAGAGGTGGCTAATTATACATTATACTGACTCCCAGCACATTTCATTCTGTCATTTACTTTCCGCAATGGTGGGCGCAAGGTACGGCGATTGCTGTAGCGTACCACGGCATCATATGCAAATATGACTACGGCACAAAGTCAATACGCTATTTCATAAGTGTATGAAATTGTTAATATGTTGCCTTGGTGACATATGAAGCATTGCCCGTTCAATGTTGAACGTTCGGGTGCCACCACTATAGTGGGTGGTAATGAATGGGGACGCTTCCATGAGTGCTGGCACGGGAGGTTCATTATAATTGTTCTGGAATGGAATTTTCTGCAGGTACGCTAACCACGATTCCGTAAGTTGAACGGCTAGAAAAGTTCGGCTAGTTAATATAGGGAGAGACGAATATTGCCTAGCCACCGGCACTAACTTTGTAGGCCAAAAGTAATTGGCACGTGGGTTGGTAAGAATGAATAGGCCGCTCATGCATTTATAATTCACGGAAACTCTATTAAACCATAATGAATGATCATTGAACTAACCATCACCAAAGTTTGAATAACAACCGGAATTTGTGCTAAAACTCTGCTGAAAACAGTTCTGCTTGCACTGTCGTTTCGAGCCTGAAAAACCCATCAAACGAAAAAGTATTCAACATGAAAGTTGTCATAAATGTTGTCTAGTTGGTGCTGTAGAAATTTCAACGATTTTGATTCAGTAAATTGAGGGTTATCCTTAAAATGGTAACCCCCTGTCTGCTGAAATTTTCTGGGAACAGTGAGATAGAAACTGAATTTTTACACCTTCTTAACGACCATTTCTGCTCAAAACTTCAACATGAAACTTGTTTGAAATTACTTAAACAATGTTCTGGAAAAGTTTGGGAATTTTTGGGTTTGTAGATTTTGAGTTTTACCATTTTTACTACACTGTCCAGAATCTGTTTTTTTATTTTCTTTAGCGCTAACTGGTTCCCACACTTGACCTTTTTGTTCAGATGGACGGCCACGCTGACCTTGCTAGCTACCCCAATGATGTCTCTTTCTCGGACTGCCTTGGATGGGAGGGTTTCCCTAGCATCTTTTGGTCCGTTTTACAGGCGCTTGACTACCCCAACCCGCCACAATATGAGAGATCCATCCTCCACGACCGTGGTGTGACTAGATGCAGGGTGCGTTTGGTGGTGCACCGCCAACCACCGTGTCTAAGCTCTCCAACATGGAGTGTGGAGGTTCATGGGCATCATATGGAGACAACTTGTTAGATGGCTGCTCTCAATGGGATCAGCTCCTTTTGTGCCCAGAACCAAGGGCTTGTGGAGAACCACCTCCTTGGACTTTTTCCACCTATCCAGCCTGACGACGCTAACTGGATGAGACGCTATCTCAGCTCACCCTTGAGGGTGGCAGAGGACCCCGTTGCAGCAGCCGCGCCCTTGATGAGGTGGATCAGGGCGTATCACAGGCTGCAGGCACTTCTGGGACGGTCTCAAAATGCAGCACTTAACATTGCTATTGACATGTCTGTTCGTGCCCGTGACGTTGGGGTAGAGAGAACCTCTTTGTCCATAGAGGTGAGTACCATGGATGCTATGATTGCGGACTTGGAGAGGCAGCTGACCGACCTCCACTTAGAGCACAATAATGCCAACAATGCGCTAACTCAAGTGAGGGATGAGCTAGGGAACGTGCAGGCCGACTTGGAGCATGCCAATGCTATGCTAGCTGCCCATGATGCTCAGCACCTTCTCAATGAGGGTGGGGAAAATGAAGGAGAAGCCCCTGATTTAGACATGGACACCGAGGATGACATGCCACCTCTTCCAGCTCCACCGTCTCCCATGGGCAGCCAAGCTACGGCTAACAACCTAGACGACTTCTAGGAGCTTCGGTAGCAAGTTACTCCTCCGCGTTGCCTAATTTTGGTTTCATGATGTAATAGGCTAGTTGGAGTTGAGTTTTCTTTTAAGCCTTTGAGCATGTAAGCCATTTACATGGGATGTGTGAGCCCCAAAACTTCAGAAGGTTGTAATGGTTGTGCTGAAAACTTTCTGCAGCTACTCATGTTTTAGTTATTAACGTGTTTTCCATTCACTTCTGGGATATGACTTTAACTACAAAGTTGTCTGAAATTTGTCAAACAAAACACTCACCAAAATTCGACCCCATTGGTTAAGCGAAATGAAAATGGCGACCAAAACACTACAGCTCAGCCTCCTGAAAAACAGGAAAAACAGAGAACTGAAACTTGAATTTTTCGGCCTAGTTCTAGCTCGATTTTGGTTCTGAGACAAACACGAAAGTTGTAGAGTACGAAATTTTCGAGCTACTAACCGAATTGGAGCATGTAACATGACTTCTAATGGAAGATATGATTTTTCTTCCAAAACTGCTTGCTGATATGTTATCCTTACGCAGTAAACTTCATTACATTGCCACGTTCTATCTTGTCATTGATTTATGCAAGCTTATGAATTGTGGCTAATACAAGTACCTACTGCAGATGGCTATCTCTCACAGCAGTCACGATGCTAGCGGATCCAATGCTAACCAGTAGGGGCCGGAAGGGCAACAGCCACCACCACATCCACCACCGCAACAACCCCCAACGTGGCAGCAGCTGTATGCCACCCAAACGGAGATCCTCAGTAATCTGCAGCACCAGCAGCAAATGATGCAGCAACAGATGTAGCAGCAGCAAGGTGGTCACCGTGCCCCTCCACCTCAAGTGGCCCGGTACGAGGACTTTTTGGCTACCCACCCTTCGGTGTTCTCAAGAGCCGAGCAGCCCGTGGAAGCTGATGCATGGATTCGGGCCATCGAATCCAAGTTCTCCATCCTGGCTACACCTTGTACTCCAAGCCGCAAGGTGGTCTTTGCAGCACAGCAGCTCCGTGGCACAGCTCTCCTGTGGTGGGAAAACTACCTGGCTCTTCAGTAGGAGAACCATGTCATTGAGTGGGAGGAGTTCAAGACTGCCTTCAAAACCCACCACATTCCTGCTGGATTGTTTGAGAGGAAGTTGAATGAGTTCCTGGCTCTGACTCAGGGAACCCGCACTGTGCTCCAGTACTCCTAGGCCTTCAATGGTCTGTGTCCTTATGCGGGTCATCATGCTAACTCAGATGACAAGAATATGGAAAGGTTCCGCCGTGGCCTCAATACCAAGCTCAAGGCTCAGCTGACCACTACACGGGTTGCCACATATGGTGAACTTGTGAACATTGCCATTGCCCAAGAAGATGCCAACATGGTCCATAAGGCCGAAAAGAAAAGGAAGGCTCCTGCTGGACCTTCAGGTGGACAGCCTCAGAGGTTCCGTTTGGTTCCCCCGGCTGCACCGCAGGGGCAGCCAAGGGCGCCTCAGGGTGGACGTTGGGTTGCTAGGCCACCATAGCAGGGTGCACCTCGTTTCCCTCCACCGCCGCAGCAGCAACAGGTGCCAAGGCAAAACGTGCAGCAGCCGCTTCATCCTGGAGGTGGCTACCAATGCTTCAAGTGTGGCAGCAACAGCCATTTCATCAAGGACTGCCCACAGAATAAGCCGCAGAACCAGCATCCTGGGAATCAGCAGAACAAGGGCAAGCAGCAACGAGTCCAAGTCAGGCAGGGAAGGCTCAACTACAACACCCTGGCTGACCTACCTGAGGGAGCACCGAACATGACTGGTACTTTCCCTATCCAGAACCAACCTACTGTGATATTGTTTGATTCCGGGGCAACACATAGTTTTATAAGCACAAGGTTTAATACAAAATGTGGGTTAAAATCATATCACACCAAATCAGCATATGTGAATCATATCACACCAAATCAGCATATGTGATATCAACAGCGGGAGGTAAAATAGCATCCAACCAAGTCACTCGAAAAGTTCCAATCAAGCTGGGTAGTAAAGTTTTTTCCTACTGACCTAATTCTGCTTGGATTGGAAGGAATTGATATTGTTTTGGGGGCAAATTGGATGACTCAACATAAGGTTGTGCTAGATGTTGTCGAAAGGGTTGTGGAAATAAACTCGCCTACACATGGGCCTAGTGCACTTTATTTGCCACACCGAAAATGCGCCAATGCTTGCGCTTACACCATGGTAGAAACACAACTAAAGGACATTCCGGTGGTATGTGAGTATGCCAATATTTTTCCGGATGACTTACCTAGGATGCCGCTGGACAGGGACATTGAATTTGTAATTGACCTTCAACCTGGCACAACACCTATATCAAAGAGACCCTATAGAATGCCACCCAACGAATTGGCTGAATTAAAAATTCAACTCCAAGAATTGCTAGACAAGGGTTTCATCCGTCCTAGTGTGTCACCATGGAGCTGTCCGGCTATTTTTGTGAAGAAGAAGGATCATTCTTTGAGGTTGTGTATTGTCTACCGACCTCTTAATGTGGTGACCATTAAAAACAAGTATCCACTTCCCCACATTGATGTCCTTTTTGACCAACTAGCTGGCGCCAGAGTGTTCTCTAAGATTGATCTTTGCTCTGGCTATCACCAAATAAAGATTCGTCCTTGTGACATTCCCAAGACTGCCTTCTCCACCCGCTATGGACTCTATGAATTCTTGGTCATGTCTTTTGGACTCACAAATGCCCCAGCCTACTTCATGTATCTCATGAATTCGGTTTTCATGTCCGAGCTTGACAAGTTCGTGGTGGTCTTTATTGATGATATTCTCATATATTCCAAAAATGAGGAAGAGCGTGCCGAGCACCTTCGCATTGATCTTCAGAGATTGAGAGACCATCAGCTTTATGCCAAGTTCTCCAAATGTGAATTTTGGCTAGAAAGTGTGAAATTCTTGGGTCATACGGTTTCCAAGGATGGTATATCCGTGGATCCGACCAAGGTGCAAGAGGTGATGGATTGGCAGCCACCTACCTCTGTCCATGAGATTCAGAGTTTTCTGGGTCTAGCTGGATACTATCGCCGCTTCATTCCGGATTTCTCTCGGATTGCTAAACCCATGACCGAACTCTTAAAGAAGGGAGTCAAATTTGAGTGGAGTGACAAATGTGAAGAAGCTTTCCACACTTTGAGAAAACATTTAACTTCAGCCCCAGTCTTAGCTCAACCCGACAGCACCAAGCCCTATGATGTTTATTGTGATGCTTCAGGCACCGGGCTCGGTTGTGTCCTTATGCAAGAGAACCGGGTCATTGCTTATGCTTCCCGAGCACTCCGGCCGCATGAGCAAAATTACCCTACGCATGATCTTGAGTTCGCAGCGGTTATTCATGCTCTCAATATTTGGAGACACTACCTGATGGGTGTTCCATGCAATATATACACCGATCACAAGAGCCTCCAATATGTCTTCACTCAGGCACATTTGAATATGAGGTAGCGAAGATGGTTGGAGTTGGCAAAGGACTATGACCTTAGTGTGAATTATCACCCCGGGAAGGCTAATGTGGTTGCGGATGCACTAAGCCGCAAGGCTCACTGTCACTGCCTTTCCATGGAGTCCTATGCTGACACCTTGTGCCATGAAATGGCAAAGCTCAACTTGGAGATTGTTCCTCACAGGTATTTCAACCATATCTCTGTTGAACCAACCTTGCACGATCAGATTGTTGTGACCCAATTAAATGATGCAAAGAGTAAAATCCTCAAAAGGAAATTGGCAAAAGGAAAGGGAAAATATAAATGCTTCCGGTTAGATGGGCAGGGAGTGATGTGGTTTGGACATCGGATAGTGGTGCCCAAGAACACCAAACTCCGAAGGAAGATCATGGATGAATCTCATCTTTCTAAATTTTCCATCCATCCCGGTAGCACCAAAATGTACCAAGACCTTAAACAAAACTTTTGGTGGACTATGATGAAATGGGAGATCGCCAAATATGTGTCAGAATGTGACCGTGTCAGCGGGTAAAGGTTAGCCACTTGAAGGTAGCAGGCACTCTTCAACCTCTACCTATTCCCTCATGGAAGTGGGAAGATATAAGCATGGATTTCATTGTTGAACTTCCCAGGACCCCTCAGGGGCATGACTCCATTTGGGTAATTGTGGACCGCCTCACAAAGACCGCACATTTTATTCCGGTCAATACAGCCTATACCGCTATGAAATATGCTGAAATCTATTTGCAACGAATCGTTTGCTTACATGGGGTACCCAAGACGATAATTTCAGATAGTGGTACTCAATTTGTAGCACGCTTTTGGGAACATTTGCAACTATCCCTAGGCACAAAACTGATCCGTAGCTCAGCATACCACCCTCAAACCGATGGGCAGACAGAAAGGGTAAATCAAATCCTTGAAGATATGCTTCGAGCTTGTGTTATTCATTATGGGAAAAATCAGGAGAAATGTTTATCTCTGGCTGAATTCTCTTATAACCATAGCTACCAAGCAAGTCTAAATGGCACCTATCGAAGCTTTGTATGGTAGAAGATGTCGGACACCGTTGTGTTGGTCCCAGGCAGGCCAGAGATACACATACGGTCCGGACCTTGTAAAAGAAGCAGAGGAAAAGGTTAGGATCATCCGTGAGAACTTAAGAACCGCACAATCTCAGCAAAAGAGTTACTTTGACCAAAGAAGGAAGCCCCTTCAGTTCGAAGTTGGCGATCATGTGTATCTCAAGGTCTCCCCGACCAAGGGTGTGTAGAGGTTTGGGTTGAAAGGAAAACTTGCACCTCGCTATATTGGCCCATATGAAATCACTCAACAATGTGGTCCAGTTGCGTACCATGTGAGGCTTCCCAAGAAACTCTCCACTGTGCACAACGTCTTCCATGTCTCCCAATTCAAAAAGTGTCTTCGTGTTCCGACCGAGGTTGTGGAGCAAGAAGAACTATCAGTTGAGCCGGATCTTTCTTATGAGGAGCATCCTATCAAGATCCTCGATGAGAAGGAGAGAAAGACACGGAGAAGAGAAGTTAAAATGTACAAAATTCAGTGGAGCCATCACTCCGAGGATGAAGCCACATGGGAAACCGAAGACTATCTTAAATAGAACTTCTCCGACATCCTTCCTAAGACCAAGGTATCTCTTCTCCTACCATGTCACTAAGCACAATCGAATCTCGAGGCGAGATTCCTTTTAAGGGGGGTAGGCTGTGACATCCCTGATGTTTAGAACCTTAAAAATACACTAAAAGCAGGGTTAAAGGACAGCATTGGTTTAGCACACTTAAATTGATCTAAATTTGTTGAATTTCAATAAGGCCTTTTTGACACCCAACTGAGATCTCAAAAATTTTGTACTAAACTTGAAAATCTCCAAACATAAAAGTTGTTTGTCATCACAAATAAAGCCTAGTTACTGTTGGGAACTTTTTCAAATTTTATAGTTAAGCCCCTCAAAAACTCTAAAAAACCATGCAGAACACCTTTTCAAGTATGGCTCGTTTGAAAGAAAGTTGTGTCCCACATTTCAAACACCAACTTTTGTTTTTGCACTTTTTGAAGTTCAATTCAAAATTTCAAAGATATACACATTTGAAAAATTCATAATTTCCCGACAGGCAGCTAGGCCAGCTCTGCCCGAGGCCGGCAGCGGCCGCCACGTGGCCGGCGAGGGGCGGCGCCTCCGGCCGACCGGCCAATCCCTCGGCAGTCGTGTCCTGACCTCCCGTGCATGCGTCTGACCCACTGTGCTGTCCCGTCACGCACTTCACAAGCCAACTTGCCACGGCGAACGGGCACGCCATCATGGCGAGCCGAGCTCCGCCATTGGCCATCGCCGCGCCCGTCGAGAAGGGCACTCCTGCAGGCGGGATTCCCACTCGCTACGCGCCAAGCACCTATGCGGAGGATCTTCCCTCGCCCACGCCACGATCCCCCTCTCCCAACCACGGCTTACGCTCTGACGGAGCTCGCAGGCCATCAATGGCGCGGCCCGTCGCCCCACTTCCCCCGCACACGCTCCCGAGGCAGCTCATCCCTCTCTAGCGTGCCCAAACACTCCACCGAGCAGCCTTGCACCCTTGCCCAGCCAGTGACACAGCCATTCCCTCTCCTCCGTGCTCGCGCACTCCTTCTTCCACCTCCGGCCGCAGTGAACCAAGCCCGAGCTCTGTTGACGGTCGTTAAAACCATTCGGTGACCGTCAACATTTCAGGAGAAACAAGGGTTTCATTCCATGTTCCATACATAAAATGTTTATTACTAATAAATTCCACAAGTTTTGTATGATTTGTGCCTGTAGGGACCTAGTGGTGAAATTTCACCCAAATTGGGCTCAGACCCAGGCCGACCGGCCTCCAGGGGAGGCCGGTCGGCCTGGCCCTGGCACATTTGGGTGTCAAACTTCGTCCATGCAGAGGAAACACAATGAAGATGATCAGGGACATTGATTCCAATGTCGGTTTGATCAAGGGACCCGAAAGGCCTAGGATGCTTTGTACAAGGATTGAAGGGCCCACCTACCTAACTTACCGGCCGTAACCGCCAGAGAAACACACTTACCGTCATTGGGACGTGATCATGGCCGTCCAGAGCGAAGGCGGTGGCCAGAGGCACCAGGTGGAGGCCGATCGGCCTCCCCTAGACCGGCCGGCCTCCCCCGGCTCCAATGGCCCACCTCCTTCTCTCAAGGGACGGTTATGATGGTTAGGAGGTGGAGCCAGCTGCAACCAATGTCCAAAGACTATATAAAGGCCCCTCCTCTACACACACTACACACCACTACACATTACTCCACTTGAAGTTTAGGAGCTCTTCCATTTTTCCCTTTTCTTAGTCTAGGATTAGAGTTGGGAGTAGAGTCGAGTCGAGCTAGTTCTGGAGTTCCTCAGAGTTCTGGTAAAGCTCTTGTATCCTTTCCTTCGTTTGAAGAGTTTAATATATATATCTTCTATCTTCAGAGCATTTAGAAGCTTATCTTTATTTACCTTTCCTTTTTGGGTTGTTTTCTATAGTTTTAGGTCTAGAGTGTAGTTTAGCTCTATCGGGATTTATCTTGCGGGTTTTCTAGTCTCGACCAAGGCCGTAAGACGCCTTGGAAGGACGGGGTTTTCTTCTGAAGGTACCCAGAGGAATTTCTAACATTAAGTGCAGACATGGTGTCTGACTTAGTGTTAGCTAGGAAGTGTGTTGCACCCCACGGAACTGATGTGGTAGGCGGCAGGTGGTGACAGCCCTGTCCGTCCTTTGTAGGCCACCATGTTCAGGTGTATTCATAACAGTAGTTGCTGGGCCTGGGGGAACCCCTCTCTCATCCCAGTCTGAGTTCCCCCCGCTACAGTCGTCGAAGCAAGCTCTGTTCCCAATATCTAAGCTAGGTTCTGGGTTTAAGGTTATAGTGGCTTAGCTCTGAGCAGAAAGCCTAGTAAGTCCGGTCTCTCCCAGCGTCTTTCCTTTTCTATAGATATGAGGCTCCTCTTTGTGTGTGTCGCTGGTCGTTCAGACCTTCTATTCGGTCATTCATTTGACCATTATCCTACACTTAGGTGTATTTATCCCCCTGAGATTAGTGAGTGTTTATTTCTGGAAAGATCTTTCTCATTATTCATCAATTCTCTTTAACCAAGGCTTCCCTACGGAAATATAAATACGATACCCTGGGTTTCCCCAAGGTGAAATGCTACACCAATATATTCTATGCGCTTGCAGAATCTCTTTCTAAGAGCGACATTATAAATCGAGTACCTTCTTATGTTGATTTAAGAATTGACGTTAAGAAGTGCCAACGAGCATTTCTGGCGCCGTTGCCGGGGAAGCAATTGGCTAAAGACATTGTTGAATTATTTGATAATCTTTACAGATTTATCACCACTAACCTTACAGAACTTACCCCTGCAAACTCTCGTCTGTTTTCTATGTGTTTTCCAGCCTAGTGCATGACTGGTTTCAACCTACCATCAAACTTTGATCCAAATCCAGAACGCATTGGGAGAGTTGTGAGGAAAAGAATCGTTCCACCTCAGATTTCACTCAGCTCAAACACCTTGTTCGAATCTTCATCTGACTCCGAGTCGTCGTATTCATCAGCTCCAGAATCACCTGAGACTATGGCTGCCCCAAGGAAGACACTCCGTGAGTATTCCGCCCCGTCAAGCAACAACTTTCCGCGACTGGATGCTCAGGGTGAAGCTGAAGGAGGATTTGAGCTGAGGTCGGGCCTTGTTAACATGGTCCAGGCCAGTCCTTTCTGCGGAAAGTCTGTTGAGGATGCTCACCTCACCTCAAGAACTTCCTGGAGGTGTGTAGCACAATCAATCCCAATGGCACACCGATCAATACCATCCGCTTGAAGCTATTCCCTTTCTCCTTGCTTGGCAAGGCGAAAGAGTGGTTCTACACCAACAAAGCAAGCTTCGAGAATACCTGGCAGAAATGCTCCGACGTATTCCTGACCAAGTTCTTTCTGTTGGGCAAGACCAACGCCCTCTGAGGACAAATCACAGGCTTCCAGCAGCATGACAGTGAGTCAGTACCAGAAGCATGGGAGAGACTGCAAGAATATGTTACAGCCTGTCCCCATCATGGCATGGAAGAGTGGTTGATCGCTCAAAACTTCTTCCATGGCCTCACCCGTCGATCGCAAGAGTACCTGGATGCAGCAGCGAGAGGAGCCTTCCTTGCGCTGGATGTACCAGCTGCTAAGGTGCTTATCGAAAAGATCGCCACTCACCAGAGTTGGACGAGTGAGAGACATGCTTCACGCACCAAAGGCGTACACCAGATCGACTCCATTGACATGCTCGCTGCGAAGATAGACCTACTTTTGAAGAAAATGGAATCTCCTGAAAAGGAGATGAATCAGATCATTGACGCACGAATGACATGCGAGACGTGCGGTGAATCCGGACACTCGGGCAGCAGTTGCCCGATGACCCAGGAGGAGGCATGTTTCATCGGAAACGGTGGAAACTTCAACAACTCAGGCTTCCATCCTCAGCAAGGTTGGAATTCCAAGCCCAACCTCCTCTTTGGCCAACAATCAGGTAATCCTCCTAATAACAGCTTTCAGCCGTCCCTTAAGGATATTTGGTACGGCTAGAAACAAATTAACGAAAGCATTAGCAAGAAATTCCTTGCTACTGACAAAGTTATGGAGTCTCTGGCTGCCCAAATAGATGGGTTTAACTCTGTTATCAAGAACCAGCTGAGTTTTAACAAAATGATTGAAACTCAAGTAGCTCAGCTGGCTGCATCTTGTCCTAACCCTAACATGGGGAAACTGCCCGGGCAACCGGAGGTTCCCATTAAGGAGAATGTTAGTGCGGTGACCACGCGGACTGGAAAGTCCACGCAGGATCCATCTTTTCCCTAGGGTGCAGGTATGCAGTGAAGGGTTGAAGAAGGAGATGAAGAGGAGGCCGACGAAGATGCCATCCCAGCTGATCAAGGGGAGAATGAGGCCCCGCAAGCCTCGGGCACGACCCGTGACCCGAACTACCTCCCGTTCCCTGAACGGAAGAGAAAGCCAGTGGCCGACGAACAATTCGGAAAATTCATCGAGGTAATCAGGAAGGTTTATATCAATATACCTCTCCTGGATGCTTTGCAGGTCCCGACATATGCAAAATATATCAAGGATATCCTTGGTAAGAAGAGGACCCTGCCAACCACTGAGACGGTGCAACTCACCAAGGCATGTAGCTCAGCTATACTCGGCCCCAATTTCCCCAAGAAGAAGGATCCCGGATGTCCCATGATTTCCTGCTCAATAGGCGGCCAAGAGTTTGATCACGCCCTATGTGACTTGGGGGCCAGCGTCAGCGTGATGCCCAAGGTAGTCTTTGACAATCTCAAGCATATCACGCTGGTCTCTACACCCATGTGCTTGCAGTTAGCGGACCAATCGGTTCGTTACCCCGCTGGAGTAGCGGAGAATGTCCTGGTGAAGATCTGAGACTCATTCATCCCAGTGGATTTCGTCGTCCTCGATATGGAGACAGACGCCAAGATCTCTGTCATTCTCGGGAGACCATTCTTGAGCACTGCTAATGCCAACATCGATGTTGGCGCTGGGAATATTCAGCTCAAGCTCAATGGGGCAATAGAGGAGTTTACTTTCCTTCCGAAAGAAGAGCCGCCCCAACAAGTCAACATGGTCAGTGAGGTCACACCGAAGCAGCCGGTGCAGAACATGTGTTTCAAGGAGCTTGTGAGTGTGGTGGAGACACTTATCCTTCGAGAGAAGAAGCGGCGTGATCGCTATCATGCACAGCGGAGGATATCGAGAAAGAAAATACTGGATCAACTATCAGAGAAAGAGAGGAAGGTTGACACTAAGCCCCCAGATGAGGAAGATCTGGCAGACCAAAGCCGTAAAGGACCCGAAAAATACTTCGGAGCGTCCCGCTCAGGACGGAAAATCCGAGCCCTCGCCATAAGGTATGTGGTATTTATCCATGCATTTTTGCATTTGCATATAGAATAGGTCTCCCTTCCTAGTTTTAATTTCCAAATCAGCATGTCATGTTTAATTTTTCACAACTCATGTTTAAATTTTAGCATTGCATATATATACAAAAAAAATTCGGCCATCTCTATGGCCAGCCGGCCCCACCTGTCATTACCTTGGTCAGATTCACATACAGGGGAGAATGGAATATCGTGCACGAGCACCACGAGGAGGCCAGGCACCGACGGCGCCGGTGGCAGGCCGGTCGGCCCCATCACGGCCGGTCGGCCGCCCTCCACCGCTCGTGTCCCGTCACCACCCGCCGACGCTCGTCCTTCAGCGCGTAGTGCCCCGACGACCAAGCTCTGCCGCTCGTTGTGCAGCAGCAGGGCCGGCCGGCCCCACCTAGGCCGGTCGGCCTCCCCCCGTCGCCGCTCTATAAAAGCCAAGCGCCAGAACACTCAGCTCGGCACCCTCTGCGCAGGTAAGCACGAGTTCCACCGAAGTTTAATCTTCTTCCCCCCTGTTTAAGCCTCCAAAGCCCCAGCTTAAAAAAAAAATCCCAAGTCTAGCTCAAGAAAATTCTGCCCAAATATTTCTTGCCTCTTGAGCTAAGGTTCCACTGATCAAGAATGATTTGTGGAGGTTCGGTCCCCGCAAGAACGACTAACCTTTTTATGGCGAGTAATTTCGCACAAGAACAGCAGACTCGTTGTGGTGATTAACCTCCCACAAGAACGACTGACTTTTGTTGAGGTTAACCTTCGGGTATTTGCTAGCACTAACATTTTGTAGGAATCATGATGCGAAGGGCGAAAGAGAGGGTGCAGGAAGTAAAGCGGAGGTTCGGCTCGTCGAGTTGCAGGCGTTCCCATGGTTCCCAGGACTCCCCGGTGTCCCGAGACACCATGTTTGTTGACACCGCTCAACATGACACGACATCTGAGGGGACCGAGGATACTGAGGTGCCAAGGGACCGTCTCCATATCCGAATCATGACCCGGATTGAGCATATCATTCCGAGGTCTGATGAGGAACTGGAACTCATCAACCAGTTGAAAACCCGAAGCTTCAGCCACGCCAAGTACACAGACGCCACGCTGCTGATCAAGACAGGACTGCTTCGTGACATGGAACGCGCATTCGGCAATGTCGGGTGGGCGGACTTCTACCCCGTCCACGAAACAGGTTTGCATTTCTTGACTATGGAATTTCTGATGAGTTTGCGAGTTGAGTTTCTCCAACGGGAGACGAAGGTGCATTTTCGCTTTTTCAATGAGGAGTATTGCTATTCCCCGAAGCAACTCAGTGATGCTCTCGGGTTTAGCAAAGGACCACAAGAGCCTCAAATATACACGGACCACAAGAGCCTCAAATATGTCTTCACTCAGGCACATTTGAATATGAGACAGCGAAGATGGTTGGAGTTAGCAAAGGACTATGACCTTAGTGTGCATTATCACCCCGGCAAGGCAAATGTGGTTGCGGATGCGCTAAGCCGCAAGGCTCATTGTCATTATCTTTCCGTGGAGTCCTACGCTGACACCCTGTGTCATGAAATGGCCAAGCTCAACTTAGAGATTGTTCCACACGGGTACTTCAACCATATTGCAGTTGAACCAACCTTGCACGATCAGATTGTTGTAGCCCAATTAAACGACGCGAGCATTAAAATCCTTAAAAGGAAATTGTCAAAGGAGAAGGTGAAAGAAAAGTACAAGTGTTTCCGGCTAGATGGGCAGGGAGTGATGTGGTTTGGACATCGCCTCGTGGTGCCCAAAAACACGGAACTCCGGAGGAAGATTATGGATGAGGCCCATCTCTCTAAATTTTCCATCCATCCCGGTAGCACCAAAATGTACCAAGATTTGAAACAAAATTTTTGGTGGACTCGGATGAAGCGAGAAATTGCCACGTATGTGTCGGAATGTGACACATGCCAGCGGGTTAAGGCTAGCCACTTGAAGGTAGCAGGCACGCTTCAACCTCTACCTATTCCCTCATGGAAGTGGGAAGATATAAGCATGGATTTCATTGTTGGACTTCCCAGAACCCCTCAGGGGCATGACTCCATTTGGGTAATTTTGGATCGCCTTACCAAGACCGCATATTTTATTCCGGTCAATACCATTTATACCGCTAAGAAGTACGCTGAAATTTATTTAGAACGGATCATTTGTCTACATGGGGTACCCAAGACGATAATTTCAGATCATGGTGCTCAGTTCGTAGCACGCTTTTGGGAACAATTGCAATTATCCCTAGGCACAAGGCTGATCCGTAGTTCAGCATATCACCCTCAAACCGATGGGCAGACGGAAAGAGTAAATCAAATACTTGAGGATATGCTTCGAGCTTGTGCTATCCATTATTGGAAGAATTGGGAGAAGTGTTTATCTCTGGCCGAATTCTCCTATAACAACAGCTACCAAGCGAGTCTTAAGATGGCACCTTTCGAAGCCTTATATGGTAGAAGATGTCGGACCCCGTTGTGTTGGTCCCAGGCAAGCGAGAGGTATACCTATGGCCCTGACCTTGTAAAGGAAGCAGAAGAGAAGGTTCGGATCGTTCGTGAAAATTTAAAAACCGCCCAGTCACGGCAAAAGAGTTACTTTGATCAACGGCGGAAACCACTTCAGTTTGAAGTTGGTGATCATGTGTATCTCAAGGTCTCCCCGACCAAGGGTGTGCAGAGATTTGGATTAAAAGGAAAGCTTGCACCTCGTTATATCGGCCCATATGAAATTACTCAACAATGTGGACCGGTGGCCTATCGAGTAAAGCTTCCCGAGAAGCTCTCAGCAGTACACGATGTATTCCATGTTTCCCAACTCAAGAGGTGTCTTCGTGTTCCGACTGAAGTTGTTGAACAAGAGGAACTCTCGGTTGAACCGGATCTCTCCTATGAAGAGCATCCCATTAAAATCCTCAACGAGAAAGAGAGACAAACACGAAGGAAAGGAGTGAAAATGTACAAAATTCAATGGAGCCATGTACAAAATTTCATGACTAAACTTGAAAATCTCCAAAAATAAAAGTTGTTTGTCATGACAAATAAGGCCTAGTCACTGTTTTGAACTTTTGAAAATTTTGCAGTTTAGTCCCTCAAAAACTCGAAATACAGTTCTGGGCACCTTTTTGAATTTGGGTTGTTTGAGCTCGAAAAATTTGAAATTTCAGGTTCACCCCAAAAAGAAAGTTGTGTCCCACCTCTCAAACTCCAACTTTTATTTTCACACTTTTTCAAGTTCAGATCAAATTTTTGGAGAAAATTCAAATGTAGCAGTGGAGCTCCCCGGGGCTGCCAGCTCGGCCCTGGCGCGCTCTGCGCCTGGCCGGAGCTCAGCCGCCACGTGGCTGGCGAGCGGCGGAGGCCGCACCGTGCGGGCCGAGCTGCGGCGTCGGGTGGCGCTTGTTGCCTTGTGCTTGTCCAACCCCTCCCGAGCTGTCACCTCGCCGTCGTTCGCCCGCCTCGCCTCGCGCCGCGGAGTGCCATCATTGTGGTCGGGCGCCGCCGTGGCCGCGCGCTCGCGCGCGCGTCGCGCAGTGCCTCCCCGCGGTAGATTCCCCTCTGCTCCATGCCAAGGGCCCTGTAGGAGATCTCCCACTGCTCCACGCGATGATCTTCGACGCCCTATCCCGTGCGCGCGCTCTGCCCGAGCTCGCCGCGCCATCAATGGCGACCGTGACGGCCCGTGCACGCGCACACACACCCCCGAGGCCGCTCAGTGCCCCTAGCGCACTCCAAACCCTTCACTGAGCACCCTCACTCCTTCCCCTCAGTCCACGCGTAGCCATTCCCACTTCACCGTGCTCGCTCCCGTCGTCTTCCACCTTGGGACACCCTGAGCCGAGCTCGAGCTTCCCCGCCGCAACCTCGAATCGACCGCGAATCCCTCCACCCCTTTCCAATCCCCCGCGCGTGCAGCTCGCTCACTCACCCCGCTAGCTGCTCGAGCACTCCCCAGCTCGAATCGAGCCAACCTCGCCGCGAATCGACACTTTTCCCCACCGCTCGGCCATTAACACCGCAAACACCCCCCTCCACGTCGAGCCCTATACCCCGGCCATCCCCGCCGCAGACGAACCCCACGACGAGCTCCACCATCGTCCCGTGAAGCTCACGAGCCTTTCCGCGCATCGCCTCGACCACTGCAGACCGCCAGCGACATCGCCGGAGCTAACCGCGCCGCCGCTCAACGTCGACGAGCCGCGTCGCTTCATCTCCGACCGCGAGCCCTACCTCAACCGACTCGCGGTGAGCTCCTCTCCATTTCCCCCAACATCCTCCGAGCCAGTTCGCCGTCGTTTCGCCGGCGTAACAACGCCGACGAGCCCAGGGACTTGTTCGCGTTCCCCTTTTAGTTCTAGGGTCCTCTGCGCAAAAGTCAGGGACTTGTTCGTAAGGTTTTGAAAGTTCTAGGGTTCCCGGCGTAAAAAGATTCTTAAACCTAGATCTAATTTTCCCGAATCTTGTAAAATCCGTTAAAAATCGTACAAAAATCAGAAAAATGCACAAAAATACTCACTGGATTCGTGAGATTGTAAACTCCAATCTCCTTTAAGCATGTATATACTTTTGGTGAACCGTTTTTGAATTAAAATTCAAACTGTAAAATTTGAAACTTGTGCACCATTTCAAATCCAGAGCTCCGCTAGGGTTGATCTTTGGTTATGTTGATTGTAATGACTTTGGGAACCTTGTGTCCAAAGGGGACCTAAAAATATGGAGTGCAGCTTCGGTTATTAATTAAAATGTGTTTCCTATCTTTTTGCAGTACAGAAATTATTAAAAATAATCTGTGCAGTGAAAAATCACCATTTTTCTCCAGATGCCTAAAAACTTGTTAGCACATCTGTTAAAAATGCAAAACTTAATTTGTGCTCTGTTTAGACTAGCAAATAAATAGATATGTGTTTTAGGATAGAAATTTATTGAGGACTGTCCAAGGGTTATTTTGAGCCACCACTTGGCCAGAGCCCTCCTTGAACTCATGACTAGCTTGGGTAGGAAAATCTCCTGATTTGGATGAATTTTCAATTTTATATGAATTTATTTCATTTCTGCAGGCAGCAGTTTAATTTATTTTTAATAAATTTTGTGTAGCTCCGATTTAGCTAAATTTTGGAGTGAGCTTAGCTCTTATACTCCAGTAGCTGTCATAAAGTTTATAGATAAAAAGGATGAACAGAAGTGAGAAACAAAAATGAGAAGGAATCTATGTGG
The DNA here is from genome assembly GCA_015342445.1 of Digitaria exilis. NCBI lineage: Eukaryota > Viridiplantae > Streptophyta > Magnoliopsida > Poales > Poaceae > Digitaria > Digitaria exilis. Next base: position 362,323 of record JACEFO010001997.1, on the reverse strand, counting down.
AAATTGATTTATATAAAAGAATAAACCTTTTTGTTAATTAGTTAGAATAAAATAAGGAGAATCTAAAATTTCAGAACAGCACCCTAATTTACAAATAATAAATAGAATTCTTTTATATATGTACACAATCACCATAAAAAATGAATAAAAATTTTCCACACCCTCTACTCTATTTTTGTAAAGAAAAGAGTAGTACTTAAGCATGTCTAGGTGAATATGGCCTTCAAGGCCTTAATCTTGGAATCAATAGGCAACAGCAATAAGTTATGCATCTCATGTAGAAGGCGCTATTCCGGACGGCAACTACCATCTCATCCCCGCCGACGAGGAAGGAATCCCGGAGGGTGGTGCCGGCGAAGGATCGACCAACCCGGAGGCTAACCCCCAGCTAGAGCAAGAAGGCAAGCCCCGGAGCATGACCTAACTTTTAAAATTATGCATCTATGGATTCCCTATGTTTGTGCATTTACGTTTCAAGGAGTTGATTAAATACTTTAGCTGCACATTTCCTAGTATCGATGACTTGCAACACTAGTATGAAAGGATCGATAGGGCATTGCTATAGGTCTGTTACAAGTCGAGTGATTTTCTGTCGCTCGCGAGACATAGGAGTTGCTTGTCTTTACTTATGTTGGAATCATAAGGATTGACGGGCGGGATGGTAGATGTAGATCTCCCGTCCGTGTATGATAATTGATTTAAGGTCGAAACGTGTGGTTGAGTGTGTCAAGTTTTTGAACGTACCACATGCATGCCGATATATGGGAGTCGGTAAGCCCGGTACCAGATTGAAGCAGCTAGGGCCGCTAGCCATCTCTCCTTGGAAACCTTGTTTTCCCCTGCCGTACACTTGTGGATATATGCGTGAGACTGTGAGTGAAGCAGTAAACCTTTATCCTAAGGAAATGGACCCGGTTCCGAATTGTGGATCGATGGGAAAGGTTGGGAAGTGCTTGTACCTTTATTAGCAAGCATTATCCGTGTGTGATGGGTTTCCCCTGGCCAGGTAGCAAAAATTCGGTTCGAACTGTCCGCTTCTCGCGGTTAATGAGACTGCTTGACCGCCTTGCTGCATTGAGTAACAAGTGAAACTATGAGATTGATGAACTTGTTCTATGAAATAAATTGTATTGCACCACTTGTATGCTTAGGGAGGATGCTAATCTAGAATGGTTAAATCTACTAGAATATGATGCTAAAACATGAAAGCAAGGACCTACTCTTAGTTGCTTTTTGGCAAACAAACCCACCAGCCAAGAGCCTCTCATGTCTAGACGTCGGTGATGTAGTTTTCACCCGACGGGTAAGCCTTGCTGAGTATTAGTATACTCAGCCTTGCTTGTGGCATTGATTTACAGGTACGATGTTGGATGTGGCAGTCGATGCTTTGACTTGGCCTACCCAGGTTCCCCCTGGATGGCACATCGAGTGGCTTCCGTCCTCTGCCGAGGAACGGGAGGAGTAGCACCGTGGCAGGCTTCAGCATGGTGTTACTTGTATCGTTGTTAGCTTTTATTTCCGCTGCAATGAACTACTTTTATTCCGCTGCAAGACTTTGATACTCTGATTTAAATTCGAACTTGGTTTGTAATAACTTTGAGATACTATTTGTGTATGTTAAATTTGTGGAATGTTGTAATCTCTGGAACTCACCTTCGTGTGGGCGTGCTGTTGTTTCGATCGAGAAAAGTACGTGGTTAAATCGGGTTTAATCCGACGGCGCTCCAGCTTATTCCGGATTAAGTGCCTGACTACTCGATTAGTGGTCCCGGGGTACTTAACTTGGAATAATTTCGGAGTGGTCCGCCAAAGCTGGCATCAGAGCCGAAGCAGCGCACCGGAGAGAGCAACAAACCTTTAATAAACATTTTTGAATAAAATTTGCCAACTCGTACTTCCGCCACGCTTTGCGATGGAAGGTTATTCTTAGGACCGCTAAGGATGTTATCTAGAGCGTGAAGCCTATGTGGGTTAAGGGATCATGATATGATAGGTGGCAAATAATATAATACTAACTTCCAGCACATTTCATTCTGTCATTTACTTTACGCAATGGTGGGCGCAAGGTACGGCGATTGCTGTAACGTACCACGGCACTATATGAAAATATAGTGGCGGCACATAGTCAATACGCTGTGACGGCGTATGAAACTAGAATAGTATGGTGGGCGCAAGGTACGGCGATTGCTGTAGCGTACCACGGCATCATATGCAAATATGATGGCGGCACAAAGTCAATACGCTATCTCATGAGCGTATGAAACTGTCAATATGTTGCCTTGGTGACATATGAACATTGCCCGTTCAATGTTAAACGTTCGGGTGCCACCTCTATAGTGGGTGGTAATGAATGGAGACGCTTTCGTGAGTGCTGGCACGAAAGGTTGATTATACATGCTCTGGAATGGAATTTTCTGCAGGTACACTAACCGCGAATCCGTATGATTGAACGGTTAGAGAAATTCGGCTAGTTAATATAGGGAGAGACGGATATTGCCTAGCCACCGGCACTAACTTCGTAGGCCAAAAGTTATTGGCATGTGTGTTGGTGAGAACGAATAGGCCGCTCATGCATTGCATTTCACTGAAATAATATTGAATTTTAACACGTGGCCAATCGAAACCGCCGTCGAAATTCAAATCACGACCCAAATTCCTGCTGAGACCAGTCTGATTGCACCAATGATTCGAAACTGAAAACGTTGTCAAATGAAAGAGTGTTCAACATGAAAGTTGTCATAAATATTATGAAGTATATGCTGTAGAAATTTCAACGAAAATGGTTCAGTAAAACTGGAGTTATGCTTAAAATGGTAACCCCCTGTTTGCTGGAAAATTCTGGGAACAGTGAGATAAAAATTGAATTTTTACACCATCTTAATGGCAGTTTCTGCTCAAACCTCCAACATGAAACTTGTTTGGAATTACATAAACAATGTCCTGGCCAAACCTGAGAATTTTTGAGCTTGTAGATTTCGAGTTTTATAATTTTTACTAAACTGTCCAGAATCTGTTTTTGTTTTCTTTGGCACTAACCGGTTCTCACCCTTGCCCTTTTCCTTTTTGGTTCAGAATGGACGCTCACGCTGACTTGGCCAGCTACCCCAACGACGTGTCCTTCTCAGATTGCTTAGGATGGGAAGGCTTTCCTAGCATTCTGTGGTCGGTTTTGCAGGCGCTCGACTACCCTACCCCGCCGCACCCTCATCCGAGACCGTGGTGTGACCCGTTCTCGTGTGCGTTTGGTGGTATATCGCCACCCACCGTGTCCTAGCTCCCCCACTTGGACGGTGGAAGTTCATGGACACCACATGGAGACGACCTGTGAGCTAGCTGCCTTGAATGGCATTAGTTCTTTTGTTGCTCAGAACCAGGAGTTGGTAGAGCACCAGTTGTTGGGGTTGTTTCCACCGACTCAGCCAGATGATCCCCATTGGATGAGACGCTACCTTAGCTCCCCTTTGAGGATGGCGGAGAACCCCGTCGCTGTAGCCGCATTGATGATGAGGTGGATTCGAGCTTACCACCGTTTGCAGGCACTTCTAGGACGATCGCAGAGCGAGATGCTCAACCTTGCTATGGACATGTCCGCCCGTGCCCGTGACATTGGGGTTGAGAGGACCTCATTGTCCATTGAGGTGACCACCAGGGATGCCATGATTGCTGATTTGGAGAGGCAATTAAATGATCTCCACATTGCGCACAACAACGTCCAAAACGAGCTAGCCCAAACTAGAGATGAACTTGAGGAGGTACACGGTACCATGGAGCATGCTAATGCTATGCTAGCCGCCCATGATGCTCAGCACCTTCTTGAGCAAGAGGGAGAGCAAGGAGAAGGAGAGGCCCCCGATTCCGACATGGACACCGAGGATGACATGCCGCCCCTTCCAGCTCCACCTTCACCTATGGGCAGCGAGGCTACCGCTAACAACTTAGATGATTTCTAGAGTGGTAGTGGCAAGTTACTCCTCCGCTAGGCCTAAATTTTGGCTTCATGTTGTAATAGGCTAGATGGAGTTGAGCTCCCCCTTTTAATCTTTTGTGGCAATGTAATTTAATGGTGTGGTTGTGTGACCCCAAAACTTGATGAAAGTTGTAATAGCTGTGTTGAAAACATTCTGCAGCTAACCTTGTTTTAAATATTGATGGGTTTTCCATTCATTTCTGGGCTGTGATGTGAACTACAAAGTTGTTTGGAATTTGTCAAACAAAATGATCACCAAATTGCAACCCTATTGGTTAAGCGAAATAAAAATGGCAACCAAAACACTACAGCTCGGCCTGCTGAAAAACAGCAAACGCAGAGAGCTAGAGTTTGAATTTTTTGGCTTAGTTCCAGTCCGAATTTGAATCTGAGCCAAACATGAAAGTTGTAGAGCATGAAATTTTCGAGCTACTGACCGAATTGGAGCATTTGACTTGCTTCCTGTTGGGAGATATGATTTTTCTTCCGAACTGCTTGTTGACATGTCATTTTTGCGCAGTAAACTTCAATATATTGTCACGTTCTATCTTGTCATCCATTATGCAAGCTTATGAAATGTGGCTAATACAAGTACCTACTGCAGATGGCAATCACCCGCAGCGGTCATGACGCTAGTGGCTCCAACGCTAACCAGCAGGGGCCAGAGGGGCAGCAACAGCCGCCACCACCTCCGTCACCGCAGCAACCTCCGACGTGGCAGCAGTTGTATGCCACGCAAACGGAAATTCTACGGAACCTGCAGCATCAGCAACAAATGATGCAGCAGCAGATGCTGCAGCAAGGAGGTCAACGGGCCCCTCAGCCTCAAGTGGCCCGATACGAGGACTTTCTGGCTACGCACCCACCAATATTCTCACGAGCCGATGAGCCCTTGGAAGCCGATACGTGGATTCGAGCCATCGAGTCCAAGTTCACCATCCTGGCGACGCCTTGCACTTCCAACCACAAGGTCGTGTTCGCGGCGCAGCAGCTCCGCGGCCCAGCTCTCCTATGGTGGGAGAACTACCTGGCCCTGCAGCAAGAGGGTCATGTGGTTGAATGGGATGAGTTCAAGGCTGCATTCAAGGCTCATCACATTCCGGCTGGCTTGGTAGAGCGGAAGTTGAACGAATTTCTGGCTCTGACCCAGGGTACCCGCACAGTCCTGCAATACGCCCAGGCCTTCAATGGTCTGTGCCCGTATGCGGGTCATCACGCCGATTCTGACGAGAAGAAGTTGGAGAGGTTCCGACGTGGCCTTAACACCAAGTTGAAAGCTCAATTGGCTACCACCCGTGCTGCCACATATGGCGACCTAGTGAACCTCGCCATCGCCCAAGAAGACACCAACACGGTGCACAAGGCGGAGAAGAAGAGGAAGACTCCCGCTGGACCTTTGAGCGCGCAGCCGCAGAGGTTCCGCTTGGTTCCCCAGGCTGCACCACAAGGACAGTCCAGGGCACCTCAGGGTGGTGGATGGGTTGCTAGGCCGCCACAGCCTAATGCGCCCCGTTTCCCTCCACCGCCGCAGCAGCAGCAGGCGCCAAGGCAGAATGCACAACAGCCAGCTCGCCCTGGAGCCGGCTATCAGTGCTTCAAGTGCGGCAGTAACAGCCACTTCATCAAGGATTGCCCGCAGAACAAGCAGCAGAACCAGCGCCCGGGAAATCAGCAAAGTAAGGGCAAACAGCAGCAGCGTGTGCAGGTGCGGCAAGGACGGTTCAACTACACCACTTTGGCCGACCTACCCGAGGGAGCCCCAGACATGACTGGTACCTTCCCTATCTGCACTCAACCTGTTGTGATATTGTTTGATTCCGGGGCAACACATAGTTTTATAAGCACAAGATTTCATGTGAAATGTGGATTAAAATCGTACCATACCAAATCATCATATGTGATATCAACTGCGGGAGGTAAAATTGCATCCAACCAAGTCACCCGAAAAGTTCCAATCAGGCTGGGAAGTAAAACATTTCCTACTGATTTAATTCTGCTTGGTATGGAAGGCATTGACATTGTGTTGGGAGCCAATTGGATGACTCAACATAAGGTTGTGCTAGATGTTGCGGAACGAGTTGTTGAAATAAACTCGCCTACGCATGGCCCTAGTGTGCTATATCTGCCACAACGGACTTGCGTCAATGCGTGTGCTTATACAATGGTGGAAACCCAACTAAAAGACATTCCGGTGGTATGTGAGTATGCCGATGTTTTTCCGGATGACTTACCTGGGATGCCGCCGGATAGGGACATTGAATTTGTGATTGAACTTCAACCTGGCACAACACCTATATCAAAGAGACCATATAGAATGCCACCCAATGAATTGGCTGAATTAAAAATTCAACTCCAAGAACTGCTAGACAAGGGTTTCATTCGTCCAAGTGTATCACCTTGGGGATGTCCCGCTATCTTTGTGAAGAAGAAGGACCATTCCTTGAGATTGTGTATTGATTACCGGCCTCTTAATGCGGTGACTATTAAGAACAAGTACCCACTCCCCCGTATTGACATCCTGTTTGACCAACTAGCTGGCGCCAGAGTGTTCTCCAAGATTGACCTTCGCTCTGGCTATCACCAGATAAAAATCAGACCTTGTGACATTCCAAAGACTGCCTTTTCTACCTGTTATGGACTTTATGAATTCTTGGTTATGTCTTTTGGACTCACCAATGCCCCAGCCTACTTCATGTACCTCATGAATTCGGTTTTCATGTCAGAACTAGATAAGTTTGTGGTGGTTTTCATTGACGACATTCTCATATATTCCAAGAATAAGGAAGAGCATGCCGAGCACCTTCGCATTGTTCTTCAAATGTTGAGGGATCACCAGCTCTACGCCAAGTTCTCCAAGTGTGAATTCTGGTTAGAGAGCGTGAAATTCTTAGGTCACACGGTTTCCAAGGATGGTATATCCGTAGACCCAACCAAGGTGCAAGAAGTGCTAGATTGGCAACCACCTACTTCTGTTCACGAGATTCGGAGTTTTCTAGGTTTAGCCGGTTATTATCGCCGTTTTATTCCGGACTTTTCTCGGATTGCGAATCCCATGACCGAACTCTTAAAGAAGGGAGTCAAGTTTGAGTGGAATGATAAATGTGATGAAGCTTTCCACACTTTGAGAAAACATTTAACTTCAGCCCCAGTTTTAGCTCAGCCCGATTGCACCAAGCCCTATGATGTCTATTGCGATGCATCAGGCACCGGACTTGGCTGTGTCCTCATGCAAGAGAACCGAGTCATTGCTTATGCTTCTCGAGCACTCCGGCCTCATGAGCAAAACTACCCCACGCATGATCTTGAGTTAGCAGCGGTTATTCATGCTCTCAAGATGTGGAGACACTATTTGATGGGTGTTCCATGCAACATATACACGGACCACAAGAGCCTCAAATATTTCTTCACTCAGGCACATTTGAATATGAGACAACGAAGATGGTTGGAGTTAGCAAAGGACTATGACCTTAGTGTGCATTATCACCCCGGCAAGGCAAATGTGGTTGCGGATGCGCTAAGCCGCAAGGCTCATTGTCATTGTCTTTCCGTGGAGTCCTACGCTGACACCCTGTGTCATGAAATGGCCAAGCTCAACTTAGAGATTGTTCCACACGGGTACTTCAACCATATTGCAGTTGAACCAACCTTGCACGATCAGATTGTTGTAGCCCAATTAAACGACGCGAGCATTAAAATCCTTAAAAGGAAATTGTCAAAGGAGAAGGTGAAAGAAAAGTACAAGTGTTTCCGGCTAGATGGGCAGGGAGTGATGTGGTTTGGACATCGCCTCGTGGTGCCCAAAAACACGGAACTCCGGAGGAAGATTATGGATGAGGCCCATCTCTCTAAATTTTCCATCCATCCCGGTAGCACCAAAATGTACCAAGATTTGAAACAAAATTTTTGGTGGACTCGGATGAAGCGAGAAATTGCCACGTATGTGTCGGAATGTGACACATGCCAGCGGGTTAAGGCTAGCCACTTGAAGGTAGCAGGCACGCTTCAACCTCTACCTATTCCCTCATGGAAGTGGGAAGATATAAGCATGGATTTCATTGTTGGACTTACCAGAACCCCTCAGGGGCATGACTCCATTTGGGTAATTGTGGATCGCCTTACCAAGACCGCACATTTTATTCCGGTCAATACCATTTATACCGCTAAGAAGTACGCTGAAATTTATTTGGAACAGATCGTTTGTCTACATGGGGTACCCAAGACGATAATTTCAGATCGTGGTGCTCAGTTCGTAGCACGCTTTTGGGAACAATTGCAATTATCCCTAGGCACAAGGCTGATCCGTAGTTCAGCATATCACCCTCAAACCGATGGGCAGACGGAAAGAGTAAATCAAATACTTGAGGATATGCTTCGAGCTTGTGCTATCCATTATGGGAAGAATTGGGAGAAGTGTTTATCTCTGGCCGAATTCTCCTATAAGAACAGCTACCAAGCGAGTCTTAAGATGGCACCTTTCGAAGCCTTATATGGTAGAAGATGTCGGACCCCGTTGTGTTGGTCCCAGGCAGGCGAGAGGTATACCTATGGCCCCGACCTTGTAAAGGAAGCAGAAGAGAAGGTTCGGATCGTTCGTGAAAATTTAAAAACTGCCCAGTCACGGCAAAAGAGTTACTTTGATCAACGGTGGAAACCACTTCAGTTTGAAGTTGGTGATCATGTGTATCTCAAGGTCTCCCCGACCAAGGGTGTGCAGAGATTTGGATTAAAAGGAAAGCTTGCACCTCGTTATATCGGCCCATATGAAATTACTCAACAATGTGGACCGGTGGCCTATCGAGTAAAGCTTCCCGAGAAGCTCTCAGCAGTACACGATGGATTCCATGTTTCCCAACTCAAGAGGTGTCTTCGTGTTCCGACTGAAGTTGTTGAACAAGAGGAACTCTCGGTTGAACCGGATCTCTCCTATGAAGAGCATCCCATTAAAATCCTCGACGAGAAATAGAGACAAACACAAAGGAAAGGAGTGAAAATGTACAAAATTCAGTGGAGCCATCACTCCGAGGAGGAAGCCACGTGGGAAACCGAGGACTATCTTAAGAAGAACTTCCCCGACATCCTGTCGTAAGCCAAGGTACTTTTCCCGCCTTATCCCTAAGTTCAATCGAATCTCGGGACGAGATTCCTTTTAAGGGGGGTAGGCTGTGACATCTATGATGTAATAATGAATAAAACACATATGAAACAGGTTGAAAAGGGAATTATGGGTTGAAATTCAAAAATCCATCGAAAATTCAATTTGAAATTAAAAAACAAGGGTTGTTTGACACCCAACTGAAATCTCAAAATTTTTGTACTAAACATGAAAATATCCAAAAGTAAAAGTTGTTTTTCATCACAAATAAGGCCTAGTCCCTGTTTGGAACTTTTGAAAATTTTGCAGTTTAGTCCCTCAAAAACTCGAAATACAGTTCTGGGAACCTTTTTGAATTTGGGTTGTTTCAGCTTGAAAAATTTGAAATTTCAGGTTCACCCCAAAAAGAAAGTTGTGTCCCACCTCTCAGACTCCAACTTTTATTTTCACACTTTTTCAAGTTCAGTTCAAATTTTTGGAGAAAATTCAAATGTAGCAGTGGAGCTCCCCAGGGCTGCCAGCTCGGCCCTGGCGCGCTCTGCGCCTGGCCGGAGCTCGGCCGCCACGTGGCCGGCGAGCGGCGGAGGCCGCACCGAGCTGGCCGAGCCGCGGCGTCGGGTGGCGCTTGTCGTCTTGTGCTTGTCCAACCCCTCCCGAGCTGTCACCTCGCCGTCGTTCGCCCGCCTCGCCTCGCGCCGCGGAGTGCCATCATTGTGGTCGGGCGCCGCCGTGGCCGCGCGCTCGCGCGCGCGTCGCGCAGTGCCTCCCCGTGGTAAATTCCCCTCCGCTCCGTGCCAAGGACCCTGTAGGAGATCTCCCACTGCTCCACGCGACGATCTTCGACGCCCTATCCCGTGCGCGCGCTCTGCCCGAGCTCGCCGCGCCATCAATGGCGACCGTGACGGCCCGTGCACGCGCACACACACCCCCGCGGCCGCTCAGTGCCCCTAGCGCACTCCAAACCCTTCACTGAGCACCCTCACTCCTTCCCCTCAGTCCACGCGTAGCCATTCCCACTTCACCGTGCTCGCTCCCGTCGTCTTCCACCTTGGGACACCCTGAGCCGAGCTCGAGCTTCCCCGCCGCAACCTCGAATCGACCGCGAATCCCTCCACCCCTTTCCAATCCCCCGCGCGTGCAGCTCGCTCACTCACCCCGCTAGCTGCTCGAGCACTCCCCAGCTCGAATCGAGCCACCCTCGCCGCGAATCGACACTTTTCCCCACCGCTCGGCCATTAACACCGCAAACACCCCCCTCCACGTCGAGCCCTATACCCCGGCCATCCCCGCCGCAGACGAACCCCACGACGAGCTCCACCATCGTCCCGTGAAGCTCACGAGCCTTTCCGCGCATCGCCTCGACCACTGCAGACCGCCAGCGACATCCCCGGAGCTAACCGCGCCGCCGCTCAACGTCGACGAGCCGCGCCGCTTCATCTCCGACCGCGAGCCCTACCTCAACCGACTCGCGGTGAGCTCCTCTCCATTTCCCCCAACATCCCCCGAGCCAGTTCGCCGTCGTTTCGCCGGCGTAACAACGCCGACGAGCCCAGGGACTTGTTCGCGTTCCCCTTTTAGTTCTAGGGTCCTCTGCGCAAAAGTTAGGGACTTGTTCGTAAGGTTTTGAAAGTTCTAGGGTTCCCGGCGTAAAAAGATTCTTAAACCTAGATCTAATTTTCCCGAATCTTGTAAAATCTGTTAAAAATCGTACAAAAATCAGAAAATGCACAAAAATACTCACTGGATTCGTGAGATTGTAAACTCCAATCTCCTTTAAGCATGTATATACTTTTGGTGAACCGTTTTTGAATTAAAATTCAAACTGTAAAATTTGAAACTTGTGCACCATTTCAAATCCAGAGCTCCGCTAGGGTTGATCTTTGGATATGTTGATTGTAATGACTTTGGGAACCTTGTGTCCAAAGGGGACCTGAAAATATGGAGGACAGCTTCGGTTATTAATTAAAATGTGTTTCCTATCTTTTTGCAAAACTTAATTTTTGCTCTGTTTAGACTAGCAAATAAATAGATATGTGTTTTAGGATAGAAATTTATTGAGGACTGTCCAAGGGTATTTTTGAGCCACCACTTGGCCAGAGCCCTCCTTGCGCTCATGACTAGCTTGGGTAGGAAAATCTCTTGATTTGGATGAATTTTCAATTTTATATGAATTTATTTCGTTTCTGCAGGCAGCAGTTTAATTTATTTTTAATAAATTTTGTGTAGCTCCGATTTAGCTAAATTTTGGAGTGAGCTTAGCTCTTATACTCCAGTAGCTGTCATAAAGTTTATAGATAAAAAGGATGAACAGAAAGTGAGAAACAAAAATGAGAAGGAATCTATGTGGAAATTGATTTATATAAAAGAATAAACCTTTTTGTTAATTAGTTAGAACAAAATAAGGAGAATCTAAAATTTCAGAACAGCACCCTAATTTACAAATAATAAATAGAATTCTTTTATATATGTACACAATCACCATAAAAAATGAATAAAAATTTTCCACACCCTCTACTCTATTTTTGTGAAGAAAAGAGTAGTACTTAAGCATGTCTAGGTGAATATGGCCTTCAAGGCCTTAATCTTGGAATCAATAGGCAACAGCAATAAGTTATGCATCTCATGTAGAAGGCGCTATTCCGGACGGCAACTACCATCTCATCCCCGCCGACGAGGAAGGAATCCCGGAGGGAGGTGCCAGCGAAGGATCGACCAACCCGGAGGCTAACCCCCAGCTAGAGCAAGAAGGCAAGCCCCGGAGCATGACCTAACTTTTAAAATTATGCATCTATGGATTCCCTATGTTTGTGCATTTACGTTTCAAGGAGTTGATTAAATACTTTAGCTGCACATTTCCTAGTATCGATGACTTGCAACACTAGTATGAAAGGATCGATAGGGCATTGCTATAGGTCCGTTACAAGTCGAGTGATTTCCGGTCGCTCGCGAGACATAGGAGTTGCTTGTCTTTACTTATGTTGGAATCATAAGGATTGACGGGCGGGATGGTAGATGTAGATCTCCCGTCCGTGTATGATAATTGATTTAAGGTCGAAACGTGTGGTTGAGTGTGTCAAGTTTTTGAACGTACCACATGCATGCCGATATATGGGAGTCGGTAAGCCCAGTACCAGATTGAAGCAGCTAGGGCCGATAGCCATCTCTCCTTGGAAACCTTGTTTTCCCCTGCCGTATACTTGTGGATATATGCGTGAGACTGTGAGTGAAGCAGTAAACCTTTATCCTAAGGAAATGGACCCGGTTCCGAATTGTGGATCGATGGGAAAGGTTGGGAAGTGCTTGTACCTTTATTAGCAAGCATTATCCGTGTGTGATGGGTTTCCCCTGGCCAGGTAGCAAAAATTCGGTTCGAACTGTCCGCTTCTCGCGGTTAATGAGACTGCTTGACCGCCTTGCTGCATTGAGTAACAAGTGAAACTATGAGATTGATGAACTTGTTCTATGAAATAAATTGTATTGCACCACTTGTATGCTTAGGGAGGATGCTAATCTAGAATGGTTAAATCTACTAGAATATGATGCTAAAACATGAAAGCAAGGACCTACTCTTAGTTGCTTTTTGGCAAACAAACCCACCAGCCAAAAGCCTCTCATGTCTAGACGTCGGTGATGTAGTTTTCACCCGACGGGTAAGCCTTGCTGAGTATTAGTATACTCAGCCTTGCTTGTGGCATTGATTTACAGGTACGATGTTGGATGTGGCAGTCGATGCTTTGACTTGGCCTACCCAGGTTCCCCCTGGATGGCACATCGAGTGGGTTCCGTCCTCTGCCGAGGAACGGGAGGAGTAGCACCGTGGCAGGCTTCAGCATGGTGTTACTTGTATCGTCGTTAGCTTTTATTTCCGCTGCAATGAACTACTTTTATTCCGCTGCAAGACTTTGATACTCTGATTTAAATTCGAACTTGGTTTGTAATAACTTTGAGATACTATTTGTGTATGTTAAATTTGTGGAATGTTGTAATCTCTGGAACTCACCTTCGTGTGGGCGTGCTGTTGTTTCGATCGAGAAAAGTACGTGGTTAAATCGGGTTTAATCCGACGGCGCTCCAGCTTATTCCGGATTAAGTGCCTGACTACTCGATTAGTGGTCCCGGGGTACTTAACTTGAAATAATTTCGGAGTGGTCCGCCACAGTGTCGGTGCGATGAAAAATGCACAAGACGAATTTTTGCCCATCGACGCAGAATATCATACTTGCATTGGCATAGACCACTTTGTTCAGGGGCATTTAATGCAGAAAGGGCCAGAGTATAAGCTTTTCATGTGTTACCCCGGCTATATCAAGGAGGTCGAGCTTCCATGCCCGAACCTCGCGTTAAAGTCGGTAAAGAGCCTAACCCTGCAGCTCAGACGGAAGGAACCCCCTCGCCGTAGTGTTGCCGGACCCATGACACGCAGAAGGAGAGCCCTTCACGACAGTGAAGCAGGGCCATCAGCAGCAGCAGACACGTCCACCGAGCCGCAGCCGCAGCCTCAGCAGAACCCTACGGCCCACATGAGCTTCAACGGGACCTTCGATTATTTCCAAGGTATGAATCTTGGGCCGCAGGTGGGACCATCGCCGTTCGCTAGGTACGATTACGAGAACCCGATCGCTCGAGACATCTCGCAAATCCGTACTCAGCTGGACACGATGAGCCAGCAGCAGCAGGAGATCAGCGACAACCTCACGCACAACACCGACCTCACGCAGCAGACCTGGGGGATTGCCACCTCCCAGCAGCATGATCTCTATGGCTTCTTCGAGCACATGCACTTCGACCCCAACCAGAACTACTACCACTGGGCTTCATCGAAGCTTGGGGGAGTAGCATGTGCAGTACCAAGGTGAGTCCTCTGCCCCTCGTTCCAGTCGTTCCAGTTCCAGTCGTTCCAGTCAGTGAGAAGTACCATGCCATGCCATGCCATAATAAAATAGGAGTAGTTTTATCTTCTATCAAAAAAATAATAATAATAATAAATAAGAAGGCTCCTGACATATATGTGTGGAAATCCGTATGAATCCTTTTTCTTTGGGAGTGATGAAAAGTTGCTCTGTTTATGCTCTCCAAATGCCTCGTTCATAATCTGTTATTATCCTAGTACTTGAGTCTTTTGGCATTTGAGTGTGTCCTAATCATTTTGTGGGAGGCATAAAGCAACTTGTTCATAGTCTAGGCTGTTGATAGCTTTGATATGGTTTGCTTCGAGTTCAACTGCATGCTTATTAAGGGACCTCTCGGAAGTCTTTTATAAAAATTTAAATTGGTGAATGTTCCCTGATGGTTTATAGAATCCTATCCAGAGCTAAACAGTTGAATTTAAAAACTTGCCATCATATGCTATCTTGTGTTACTTTGAGTCTTGCCGAGTGGTGAGTTCGCTTGAAGAAGGTACTTGTCATTTACCGGTCTTTCTCCTTTGCATACCCATCTCATTGCTAGCCTCAAAAGTGTTTGGCGTGTCGGTCGCCCATTCCGGGTCCGATGTCCACCGCCAACACATCCCCCCACAAAAAACAAAAAAAAAATCAGCCAAAAATCTCCACTGTGAACCCGTTCATTCCCATGGTCATCATACATTCCACACAAATCAATCTCTCTATGAGCAGAAAAGAGAAAAAAAAAAGGTAATGAGTGAGCCATCCTCTTATGAGAAAAGAAAAGAAAATGAAGAAAAAGAAAAAGAGTGAAAGAGAGTCAAAGACTCCAACTGTGAGCATCTCATGAAAATATATGAAGGAAAAAGAGAGAGAGAAATAAAAAGAGTGATGATGATCTTCCATGTGTGAGTCCATTCTCTCCCTCTTCCCTGAAAATTACAAATTCCAAAGATCGGGATTTGATGAGTACCAACTCTTGTGAACCACTCTTCGGCTCGGCAACAAAGGTAGCCAAGGTATGCACATTCGCCTCTCCTAAAACCTTAGTCCAAAAGCCCTGAAACAAAATGAAAAGAGAGAGTGAGTAGGAAAGAGTGAGGATATACACCTTGAGTGAATTGAGAGTACCACCGGGGAAAGATTAACCATGCTTTTAGAAAAAATTATCTTCGAGATGGAACCTGAACAGCTGCAGGGAGCACTCTGAAAAGGACCGTTCAGGCTCTCAACCGCCCAAGACGAAGAACTACCACTATAAGCCCCACAGGTGAGAAAGGTATGCAATCTTACAGATGCCAACTTATTCAATCTACCTATGGATAGTATTGGCTTATGAGCAGGGTATTTGTTGGGCATAAACATTGACGCAACTCCTAACCTTCTGAATCTGAGTTTTAGCCTTGCTCGAGGACGAGCAAGAGTCTAAGCTTGGGGGCGTGTTGACGGCCGTTAAAACCATTCGGTGACCGTCAACATTTCGGGAGAAACAAGGGTTTCATGCCATGTTCCATACATAAAATGTTTATTACTAACAAATTCCATAAGTTTTCGATGATTTGTGCCTGCAGGGACCTAGTGGTGAAATTTCACCCAAATTGGGCTCAGACCCAGGCCGACCGGCCTCCCCTAGGCTGGCCGGCCTGGCCCTGGCACATTTGGGTGTCAAACTTCGTCCATGCAGAGGAAACACAATGAAGATGATCAGGGACGTTGATTCCAACATCGGTTTGATCAAGGGACCCGAAAGGCCTAGGATGCTTTGTACAAGGATTGAAGGGCCCACCTACCTAACTTACCGGTCGTAACCACCAGAGAAGCACACTTAACCGCCATTGGGACGTGATCATGGCCGTCCAGAGCGAAGGCGGTGGCCAGAGGCGCCAGCTAGAGGCCGATCGGCTTCCCCTAGGCCGGCCGGCATCCCCTTGGCTCCAATGGCCCACCTCCTTCTCTCAAGGGACGGTTATGATGGTTAGGAGGTGGGGCCAGCTGCAACCGACGTCCAAAGGCTATATAAAGGCCTCTCCTCTACACACACTAGACACCACTACACATTACTCCACTTGAAGTTTAGGAGCTCTTCCATTTTTCCATTTTCTTAGTCTAGGATTAGAGTTGGGAGTAGAGTCGAGTCGAGCTAGTTCCGGAGTTCCTCGGAGTTCTGGTAAAGCTCTTGTATCCTTTCCTTCGTTTGAAGTGTTTAATATATATATATCTTCTATCTTCAGAGCATTTATAAGCTTATCTTTATTTAACTTCCCTTTTTGGGTTGTTTTCTATAGTTTTAGGTCTAGAGTGTAGTTTAGCTCTATCGGGATTTATCTTGCGGGTTTTCTAGTCTCGACCAAGGCCGTAAGACGCCTTGGAAGGACGGGGTTTTCTTCTGAAGGTACCCAGAGGAAATCCTAACATTAAGTGCAGACGTGGTGTCTGACTTAGCGTTAGCTAGGAAGTGTGTTGCACCCCATGGAACTGATGTGGTAGGCGGCAGGTGGTGATAGCCCTGTCCGTCCTTTGTAGTCCACCACGTTCGGGTGTATTCATAACAGTAGTTGCTGGGCCTGGGGGAACCCCTCTCTCATCCCGGTCTGAGTTCCCCCCGCTACAGTCGTCGAAGAAAGCTCTGTTCCCAATATCTAAGCTAGGTTCTGGGTTTAAGGTTACAGTGGCTTAGTTCTGAGCAGAAAGCCTAGTAAGTCCGGTCTCTCCCAGCGTCTTTCCTTTTCTATAGATTTGAGGCTCCTATGTGTGTGTCGCTGGTCGTTCAGACCTTCTATTCGGTCATTCATTTGACCATTATCCTACACATAGGTGTATTTATCCCCCTGAGATTAGTGAGTGTTTATTTCTGGAAAGATCTATCTCATTATTCATCAATTCTCTTTAACCAAGGCTTCCCTACGGAAATATAAATACGATACCCTAGGTTTCCCCAAGGTGAAATGCTACACCGATATATTCTGTGCGCTTGCAGAATCTCTTTCTAAGAGCGACATTATAAATCGAGTACCTTCTTACGTTGATTTAAGAATTGACGTTAAGAAGTGTTTGGGCACGCTAGAGAGGGATGAGCTGCATTGGGAGCGTGCGCGGGGGAAGTGGGGCGACGGGCCGCGCCATTGATGGCTTGCGAGCTCGGTCAGAGCGCAAGCCGTGGTTGGGCGAGGGGGATCATGGCGTGGGCGAGGGAAGATCCTCCGCAGAGGTGCTTGCCGCGTAGCGAGCAGGAATCCCGCCTGCAGGAGTGCCCTGCTCGACGCACGCAGCGATGGTCAATGGCGGAGCTCGGCTCGCCATGATGGCGTGCCCGCTCGCTGCGGCAAGTTGGCTTGTGCAGTGCGCGACGGGACAGCACAGTGGGTCTGACGCGTGCGCGGGAGGTCGGGACATGTCAGCCGAGGGATTGGCCGGTCGACCGGAGGCGCCGCCGCTCGCCGGCCATGTGGCGGCCGCTGCCGGCCTCGGGCAGAGCTGGCCGAGCTGCCTATCGGGACGCCCGTGGAGCTCCCCGGTTCAAACGTGTATATCTTCGAAAATTTGAATTGAACTTCAAAAAGTGCAACACAAAAGTTGGATTTTGAAATGTGGGACACAACTTTCTTTTTGGGGTGAACCTGAAATTATGAATTTTTCAAGCTCAAACGAGCCATACTTGAAAAGGTGTTCTGCATGGTTTTTTAGAGTTTTTGAGGGTCTTAACTGCAAAATTTTAAAAAGTTCTCAACAATAACTAGGATTTATTTGTGATGACAAATAAAATTTATTTTTGGAGATTTTCAAGTTTAGTACAAAATATTTGAGATCTCAGTTGGGTGTCAAAAAGGCCTTATTGAAATTCAAATTTGAAATTTAGATCAATTTAAGTGTGCTAAACCAATGCTGTCCTTTAACCCTGCTTTTAGTGTATTTTTAAGGTTCTAAACATCAGGGATGTCACACTTATACCTTAATCCAGTACTAGATGATTGCAGACATTCATCCACGCTCTTCACAATCATTACAAAGATCCAATCACACTACAAGAAATTAGTGACTTTTTGACATCCTATTACATCATAATATATGAAATTTATGTCACAAATCAGGTTTTATGACATACCGATGACGAAAATCTAAACGTCAAAAAGTCACCGTCATAAATTCCGGTTATGACAAATGTGTACATAATGTCATAATTTTATGACATCAGTTTTTTTGTCATATAATTTTATGACATTAGATTTAGCGTCATAAAATTCTAGACCTTGCCACATAAGCGCATGCTATATAGGATCAAAAGCTGACATGACGCTGACGTGGCAGATTAAAAAATTAAAAAATATTAGCCCGCTAAAGCCCACAAAGCATTCAGTGTCTTCATGGGCTACAAATATATTTTGGGCTGTAAAGGCTGGCCCATTATTTCATTTCCGATTTTTTTTACCGATTTCATTTTGGCTATTGCTGACCGAGCCAGCCCATTATATTTCATTTTCTATTTATCACTTCAATATTTTTTTAACCCATACCAAATCAGCAAAATTTAGATTCAACATTTGGTTCCAATATCAACATTCCACATTAATCATAATATGCATTGCAAAACATATTACACTGATTTCAGCAAATTGAAGCCAAAAATACATATTTTTTCTAGCTAAGCAAAGGAAGGAGTAGCAACGAATCACCTAACTGACCAGTGAATCTAACTAACGAAACACATGAACAAGGAAGGGATCTTCCGCATTATTACTTGCTGCATCTGATCCTCCACTCCTCCACTGCTTTGTTCTTCTTGCTGAAGTTTTACAATGCAACAAAAAAGTTACAAAAAAGATGCACAACTAGAGATAAACTGTACAACTGAGCACTAACCAACAAGTTCAAATTCAAATGACAATAAACTAAAGTCTAACTAGCACTAGTCAAGTACAATATGGGGCTAAGGGGAACAAAATAGACAAAACCATCCCCAGTCTCAGATATCTTGTGTGAATCAGAATTAAATAAAAAATATGGAAGTTGAGAACTTACGCCTTTGCATCTTGGTCCAAGGTCCAAAAACTGCCTACAAACGAAGATAATTGGGCCATTTGTTTGCTTAATGTTTTTCTTTTAGTTTTTTCACTTATTGCACTGTTGTGAAGTAACACATAAAAATAATTATCTTATATATGTTAATATATTTTTTAAATGTAATATAATTTTATAAGTTATCGGGTAGAACTTTCAATAATTTTCTAAGTCGTTCACTACTTGTAATAGATTTTATGAATTTCTGCATGGTTAGTGAAAGTGAACTAACGTATCACAAATATTATTTCAAAACTTCCACAAAAATATATTTTAGGTATATCAATTCCATTATAGCTCATAACTTGAAATTAGCTGAAAAAATCAAACGTTTGCTAGATAAGATTCACATTTGTACTTTCAACCTTAATAAAAAAATAATGATAATAATACCTAACACTTGTCCGAAAATTCTATAAATTGTCATAGAATCATTTTATGGATGCAGAAGATTGACATAAAAGTATCATAAGAGTTTTGAATATTTAAAGTTTACATTGTTCGCTAATGGATATATCTCTCATATAGTTTCTTGCAACTCAACTCAAACTTTAGGATTTGACTACTGCATAGCATTTTTTAACTCATTTGAACTTCCAAATTGGATGTAACCTTATTTTTACTTATAATTTCAAAATACAAAGTTACATGAAAGATTTCTATGCAATTCTACTATCTTCTTAGGCAGAGGATTGAAGTTATATGAATACGACTCATAAGATAGCAGGAACAAATAATATTAATAAAATATCACGATTTTACAAAAAAAAGTAGAAAAAATAATCAACAAATTCGAAGTTAGTATGACCGAGAAACACAAGTTTGAACTTTTTATCACGGATTAAAAAGGGAAACCCAAACTATACAGCAAGCATAGTGCGCCACGTATCATGCTCATCATCTTCCCCCAATCCAGGTGGACGACGTGGTGGGACAGGACTGGGAAAAACCAAAATCAAACTATAAGGGGCAGAAACAGTAGCCATATCTGAAGCAGACTACTAGCCTGGTGGTGAGGCTTGCCGTTCCCAGTTGTAACGTGTTTGGTTCGAATCTCTGCTGCCCCACAATTTTTCCGCTTTTTGTTTTAGTGGGCAGCGGTGGTCGGATGACATGGGCCCAATGGAGTGGCCCAGCCGCCCAGGTCACGCGTTGTTCTAGTGGGTAGCGGTGGTCGATGACGAGGGCCCAATTCTCACTAGCACGCCAAGTGGCCCAGGTCACGCGCTAGCAAGTAGTGGTAGGCATGGACCATTCTGAGCGCGCGCAAGGTTCATGCTTCAAATTTTCTTTCCAGTAGCAGCAAACAAACTTAAATGTATAAGTACCATATATTACGTTTGATCACCACAATATTTTGGGTGGCTCAATGGTTATCTTAGAATTATTTTAATTCTCCCCTTTTTTTGACAAATTTGCCTCATGACAGTAGGTATGCTAACATTTCAAAAAAAAGAAAAAGATAATTTAATAAATAATTTTGTGACATACAACTTTTGTCATATATGTTATGACACTAAGAAATATGCCCTATGACATAGCAATTATTGTCATTGGATGATATTTGAGTACATGTATGACATATGTTATGACATATGCTTTTTTATTGTCACTAAATCAAAATGTGTAACACATAATGTCATAAAATAAACGAAATAATGACATTATGCTCCATTGTCATACCAAATACGTCAAAAAGTCACACATTTCTTGTAGTGTCACACATAAGCATAATGACAATTCATTCAAGCATCTAAAGACATAGTTCACACAAGACTCGACACACTTAGACTAGTTTTGGACTCAAAAACATTCTATTCGATCCCTATTACAACTTATGGTAACATCTAGGGGTCGACGGTGGTGTGGGCGGTGGGAGAGTTGTAGCGCGGCCTCCTACGCGGTGGTGACTTTCCACGGTACTCTGGGTTGCGGGGCACAGGTCCTCCCAACTGGGCTGCAACTCCTCATTCTTCTGTTGCACGGCGGAGAGCTCCCTCCTTAGCATGAGGTTTTCATCTGACACAACATCCAGTTCTGTGTTGAGAGTAGCCACAAGCGCCACTGTAGAAGCAAGCTGGGGGTCCTGGATGTTAGCAGTGGATGCGATGGTGCAAGCTGTTGCACCACTCCTCCGGCGTGGGTACCATCTGGCTCATCCTCGATCTCTGCAAAGAACTTCTGGTGGTAGACGAAGTAGGCTTGGCGAGCGGCACCAGCAATTCCTGCCTCTTGGGAATCCCGGTCAGTAATAGCAAAGTGAACCGATATCATACGAGCTGCTCTCACCCACTGATCAGTCACCCTCACATGCACCGAGGTTCTCCAGAAGTTGCGGTAGAAGAGATGCGTCCACCACCCACTATGGTACTCGACTCCGACATTGCCGAAGCCGTAGTGATTACGAAGCACTCTAAGAAGCCTGTGGTGGTAGAAGTTGTCGCCCCCATCTCGGATGAAGTCATAGACAATCCACTGGGCTGCTCCTGGAGCTAGCTGAGGTGGTGACGGAGGTGGCGGAGTTTGGGGCTCTTCCTCTTCATCTGATGGATCTCCTGCATTGGCGTTGGCATCTTCCTCAGCGCTGCCTCCTGCGGCGTCCATCTACTGGTCTCCTGGTTCCTCTTGTTGTTGCTCCGACTCCGGAGGACTCAAGCTCTCGCTCCTCGGATTCATCCTCTTCGGACTCCTGCTGCTGCTCTTCTTCGGCCTGCTGCCTCAAAAGCTCTTCTTCGTTGCGCTTGTCTTCCCAATCCCGGTAGGCATCTAGGTTGCATGCCACCAACGGGTATTCAGCGATGCGGGGTGGGAGGTAGCCACAGGTTCTCTTGCGGGGTGTCTGTTTCGTGCGAGCCATCTATAGCATGAAGATGAAAGAGTAAACAAAAGTTAGAAACTTTTTCACAATGGGCAGAGGTAGGATAGAACACCATTTTTCAATAGAAACTCAACTCCAAGGTATAAGATAACAAAAGAGCAAGGATTAAGTAAAATCTAATCGACCGTTCTATCTAGGCTGTGATCCTACAGTAGCACGGCTCTGATACCAACTTTGTAACACCCAGATTTCCAAGAAATCCGAATGCTTCTATACGCATGCCCAGGATGTCCACAGAACACATATAGATTACAAATATTGAATCACAGAGAACACAATGCTCGAATAAAATAGTTTACATCAGAGTTTAACACAAGACATAGTCTTAAACAAATAACACAGCGGAAGTCTTAATATTATTAAACGTCTTAACTAAGTAGAGCCTCAAAATCCATAGGGACACCAACTGGTTGAACACAGCTAGAAGTACAGCAGATCCTCCGAAAACTCAGCAAGCGATTGATAATTCAATGCTCCATCTGTTACCCATCCGGGATTTTGTTGAATAGTTGCAAGTGTAAGTAATCCATCTTACTTAAAAAGTATAGCATCGGTTATGCAAGAAAAAAGGCTTGACACGGTTAAACTGCATTAGCACTTTTAGTAGTTTCATTTTATTATCATCCAATTTACTACAAATAAGTAGAACCCAAGTATAAACCCATTAATAATAAGGTATAAATAATTATAGAATATTCCAACATCAACCTCAACATCATCTTCTAATCAAAAAGGATCCAGGCCACTCGTATCCGTGAGCATGGCAATCATGATAGATCAACACTCTGCAGAGGTTTCGCCCTTTACCCGCTGGTCACATAAATCCAAAAGAACTTATGCTACGAGGACTTTCACAAAACACCCTAACAAGCACAGCAGCCATTTTGGTTCAACATAGGCAGCATAACCCAAGGCATCGAGATTGACGTACGCTCAGGGCACAACGTGAGGGGGTCAATGGCGTCCCGAGCGAGAGCGCAATCATCGCAACGTGTGAAGCTGCCGTACATCTGGCGCTTACATCACGGGACTTTGCCTAACGAGACATAGCCAACGGATAAATCCGTCCTCGATGGATAAAACTATACTCTCACCCATGCTCCCCACATACGCCTTTCGGTAACCACTGGCGAGCTAGAGACGTACAAGCTAATTATCCAAGACCAGAGCCATTATAGTTCCAACGGCGGCGAACAAGTTCCTGGGTTGCCGCTTTAAGAACCAGACCTTACGGAGAGACATTAGAACAAACCACGAAGCACATGCTCTAATTCCCTAGACCAAACCTTATAGAGACACTAGAATAAAGCACGAAGCACATGCTCTAGTTCCCCGAACCAGGTTGCTAAAAAGCATCTTTTAATCATCATTGAAGTGAACCATTAGTTCAACATTAACATTAAAATAAATGTGGTTGTTGCGCGTAGCAAAAACTATCCATAATGCATTAAACTCGGGTAAACAAGGAATAAGGTAAAGACTCGGTACATTCTTAGTGTATAACAATATTAGACACATGCATATGAATTGTATGATTAAATGGTGTATAGGTAACAAGGATTGTCCGTGTTATACTTGCCTTCCTCAGTGAACTGATGCTGCACTTGCTCTTCGGAAAAGGGGTCATCGGCGAACTCGAACGACTCGTCAACTACTCACATCGATCACCACACAAGCATCCACACATACATGCAAACAAGGCATTTAATTAGAACAGTACACCAAACATAAAAAATAATGATGAAAAGAAGGCTTTAGAATTACTGTACGCCTCACTACGAACACATGAGCACGAAAATCACTCAATTCGGAGTTAAAACGAAGAAACTACGCTTAAAACGGGCTCTAGGGGTTTGCTGGTGAGAGTTTTAGGCTTCCAGGGGTGTTTTTGAAAGAAACCAGGGACCTAAAACATAATTTTGTATAAAACCCGAGGGCTAACGAGTAAAACAGCCATGTAGGACTGCTGACACTATTTTTCAAAAGCACAGGGGCTAAACCGAAAGAAAAAGGACTAAACTATAATTATTTTTGAACTTTGCTGGACTGCGGGTTTATTTCCAGGAAAGAGAGGGGCTTTTTTGCAAAACTGCCATGGCTGACCGGTAAGGGTGGGTTTGACCTAATCCTGATCTAATCTGGGTCGTCGGGGCTGCGTGCAATCTGGGCGGTTCGGCTCGCCGGGGAAGATGACTGGTGGCGGCGCCGCCCACGGCCGCGGCGAGGCTCGCTGGAGTTGGCTCAATCCAGGGCTAGGAAGCTCCGTTTCGAGTCATTCAAAGCCCTGGAGAGATAGGAGAAGGTGGGGAGTCGATTTTGGGGGTCGTCACCGAGGATTGAGCGACGGTGGAGGCTAGCGATGTTCAATGGCGGGCGGCCACCTCCGGTGAGGTCGCCCGAGCAGAGGAGAGGGAGAGAGCGAACGTGGAAGCGACGGGAAGCTTCCTCACCTATCGGCAAAGCTTCGAGGCAAGCTCTTGAGGATAATGGCGCGGTGGACGAGCGAGTTGGCGACGACGGCTTGGAGCTAGGGTTGGGCGGCGCTCGGAGCTATGGCGGCGCTAGGGTTAGGGGTTTTGGGCGAAGGGCTTCAAGGGGGGCCAGCGGCGCGCTTATATAGAGAGGAGGCGGCGCATTGGCATGCATGCCAAGTAGAGCAGGGCACGGCACGAGCGAGGTTGGACTTGAGCTCAGGGTCGACTCGTGCCTGGCTCGGTCGGTTAGGGGAAGACGGAGCTGGCAAGCGGGCCCGACCTGTCAGCGGCGAAGGGAGGGGAGACAGGCTGCGCTCGTGGGCTGGGCCGCGCTAAGGAAGGGGGAAGGAGAAGTGGGCTGCGGCGCAAGGGGAGAAAGAAAAAAAAAGAAGAAAGGGGAGCTGGGCTGGGCCGAAAGAAAGGAGGGAGAGAGAAAAGAGTTTTTCCTTTTTTTCTTTTTTTTCCAAACACTCATTTGAATTCAAATTCAAACTTGGTCGGTGAGGAGGACGTGGTCGGTGAGGGAGTACCGACGGAGAACCAGCATGAACTGGTCACGCCATCTCTTGAAGTTGGGAGAGTCACGTCGAGGACCACAGGCACCAGACTGCGGATGTTGGTGACGGCGATGCCCTGGGAGTGGATGGTCGAGATGGCAGCAGCCTCCTGGAATAGCATGGCGGATCGGAGATCAGGTGGGGCGTCGGTGGACAGGATCTTGGGGCCGGACGCGGAGGATGGGGCGAGGGCGGCGGCGGCGGCTGCTCGCTCCTGGTCCGCCAGGGAAGCGCGCTCCATGGTGGAGTCGTAGGCCTGCTGGCGCTTGATGGCGTCGGCGTTGGCCTGCTCCTTGGCGTGGCGGGCGTCGAGCTCCGGTTGTTGGACGGCGGTGAGGCAGCCGTCGGAGGTAGCGGAGTCGACGGTCTTGGAGGGAGATCCCGGAGGGGTCATGGCGCTGCACGGTGGAGGGCCGGCACGCAGGAGCTAGGGCAGCGGAAGGGTGGAAGCCCGAGAGGGATCTCGGACTTGTGATACCATGAAAGCAATATGGCACGGGAAAATAGTATATTGATTGATAGAGGTACAAGGGTGTACAATATATATAGGCAAGGATCGTTTAGGGTTTATAGAACACACCCAATCAACGGAGATCCTTGCCTCTATTATCAACTACCATAAAACCCTACAGGCAGGCGAAAGGTATACCTATGGCCCTGACCATGTAAAGGAAGCGGAAGAAAAGGTTAGAATCATCCGTGAAAATTTGAGAACCGCCCAGTCACGGCAAAAGAGTTACTTTGATCAACGGCAGAAGCCACTTCAATTCGAAGCCGGCGATCACGTGTATCTCAAGGTCTCCCCGACCAAGGGTGTGCAAAGATTTGGATTAAAAGGAAAACTTGCACCTCGCTACATCGGCCCATATGAAATTACTCAACAATGTGGACCGGTAGCCTACCGTGTGAAGCTTCCCGAGAAGCTCTCAGCCGTGCACGACGTATTCCACGTTTCCCAACTCAAGAGGTGTCTTCGTGTTCCGACCGAAGTTGTTGAACAAGAAGAACTCTCGGTTGAACCGGATCTATCCTATGATGAACATCCCACTAAGATCCTCGATGAGAAAGAGAGACAAACACGAAGGATAGGAGTTAAAATGTACAAAATTCTGTGGAGTCATCACTCCGAAGATGAAGCCACGTGGGAAACCGAAAACTATCTTAAGAAGAATTTCCCTGACATCCTTTCGTAAGCCAAAGGTACTTTTCCCACCTTGTTCCTAAGTGTAATCGAATCTCGGGACGAGATTCCTTTTAAGGGGGGTAGGCTGTGACATCCCTGAAGTAAAAATATAGAAGGCACCTTTAAAATAGATTAAAAGGGGGAAAAAGTGATGTTGGAATTAAAAAATTCACCAAAACTCAAATTTAAATTCGAAAACAAAGGTCTTTTGACACCCAACTGAAATATCAAGAATTTTGTACTAAACTTGAAAATCTCCAAAAATAAAAGTTGTTTTTCATCACAAATAAGGCCTAGTCACTGTTTGGAACTTTTAAAAATTTTGCAGTTTAGCCCCTCAAAAACTCAAAAAACAGTTTTGAACACCTTTTTGAAATTGGGTTGTATGAGCTTGAAAAATTTGAAATTTCAGGTTCACCCCAAAAAGAAAGTTGTGTCCCACATCTAAATTCCAACTTTTATTTTTACACTTTTTCATGTTCAGTTCAAATTTTTGGAGAAAATTCAAAGGGGGCAAAGGAGCTCCACGGGGCGCCTGACAGGCCCCTGGCGCGCGCTGCGCCTGGCCGGAGTCCGGCCGCCACGTGGCCGGCGTGCGGCGGAGGCCGCGCCGAGCCGGCCGAACCGTGGCGGCCGCTGGCGTTTGTCCTCACGCGGTTGTCCTGCCCCTCCCGAGCCATCACGTCGCGTGCGACAGCGCGTTGCCGCCTTGCGCCGTGGAGCGCCATCATGGCGAGCTCGCTCGGCCACTGGCCGCAGCCGCGCGCGCCGCGCCGCGCCGTCCCGCAGGCCGTGATGCTCACTCGCTATGCGCCAAGGAGCTCTGCAGAGGATCCCCCAGCGCCACGCCACGATCTCCTTCGGCCAATCGAGCCGCTCGCGCGCTGCCCGAGCTCGGACCGCACTCATGGCGGTCTGCTCGCGCCGAGCTGTGCACGCGAGCGTTTCCGAGGCAGCTCAGTGCCTCTAGCGTGCTCCAAACACTTCTCCGAGCCCCTCACACTCTCTCCTAGCTCGCACACTTCACCATTTCACTTCCCCACGCTCGCTCCCGTCGTCTTCAACCTCCAGCCGCGCGGACCGAGCCGAGCTTCGAAGCCAAATTCGTCCTCGTCCCTCCACCATTCCCAAACCCCTCGTGCATAGAGCTAGACCACTTCCCTAGCTTCCCTTTCCCCCACTTCTCGCGAGCTCTCTCCAACTCTCCGGCGAGAGAATCGGATTTTCCCCCAAATCCGCATTTCCGGCCGCCGGAGCACGCGCACGTCGAGCTCCTACTTCGAGCCCTCCCCGAGGTCAACCGAGCTTTCCACTAGCTTCGCTGAGTCCCACTAGTGCTCAAGGACCCCTCCAACCCCGGCGAGATCCACCACCGCACGTCGCCGGCGAACTCCGAGCTTCCCCCGGCCTCCCAACCGCCACCAATCGACTCGTGGTGAGCCACTGGTCCTTTTCCCCCACTTCCACGACCCTATCTCGCCGTCGTTTGGCCGGCGCAACTCCGGCGACGAGCCGAGGACTTAAGTTCGTCTTCTTCCTTTTTCCAGGGTTCCCAGTGAAAAAGGCAGGGACCTGTTCGTGAAGTTTCAAAAGATTCAAGGGCGGGCGCGTAAAAAGATTCTTAAGGTTTAAACCTTTTTCCCGAAATCTTGTAAATCCACCAAAAATCATACAAAAATCAGAAAAATGCACAAAAATACTCCCTGGACTCGTGAGATTGTAAACTCCAATCTCATGTTAGCATGTATATACTTTTGGTGAACCATTTTTGGATTAAAATTCAAACTGTGAATATAGAAACTTGTGCACCATTTTAAATCCAGAGCTCCGCTAGGGCTGAGCTTTGGATATGTTGTTTGTAGTGACTTTGGACACCTTGTGTCCAAAGGGGACCTAAAAATATGGACTACAGCTTCAGTTATGAATTAATTTGTGATTCCTGTCTTATTGCAGTCCTGAAATTATTAAAAATAATCCATGCAGCTAAAAATCACCGTTTTTCTCCAAAGGCCTAAGAACTTGTTAGCACATCCGCTAAAAATACAAAACTTAATTTTTGCTCTGTTTAGACTAGAAAATAAATAGATATGTGTTTTCGGATAGAGATTTGTTGAGGACCGTCCAAAAGTTATTTTGAGCCACCACTTGGCCAGAGCCCTCCTTACGCTCATGACTAGCTCTGGTAAACTTTCCTGATTTGGATGTATTTTCGATTTTATATGAATTTATCTTGTTTCTTTAAGCAGCAGTTTGTACTATTTTTAATAAATTCTGTGTAGCTCAGTTTTAGCTAAATTTTGGAGTGAGCCTAACTCTTATACTCCAGTAGCTGTCATAAAGTTTGTAGATAAAAAGGATGAACAGAAATAGAGAAACAAAAATGAGAAGAAACTAGAGTAGAATTGAGTTATAAAAAGGAAATAGACCTTTTTGATAATTAATTAAAATGAAACATGGAAAGTCTAAAATTCCAGAACTGCACCCAAACCTCAAAATAATAAATGGGAATTCTGTGTACACAATCACCTTTATAAATACGTAAAATTTTCCACACCCCTCCTCTAATTTTGTGAAGGAGAAAGTAGTACATTCGCATGTCTAGGTGAATATGGCCTTCAAGGCCTTAGTTTTGGAATCACTAGGCAGCCGCTATAAAGTTATGCATCTCATGTAGAAGGCGCTATTGTGGACGGCTTCTATCATCTTATCCCCGCCGACGGAGAAGGCATCCCGGAGAACGGTGCCAACGAAGGAACAGTCGACCCGGAGGCTAACACTCAGCTAGCGCAAGAAGGCAAGCCCCGGAGCATAACCTAACTTTTAAAGTTTATGCATCTATGAATTACCTATGCTTGTGCATTTACGTTTCAAGGAGTTGCTTGAATACCTTAGTTGCATAAATCTAGTACCTATGACTTGCAACACTAGTATGGAAGGAACGATAGGGCATTGCTTTAGGTCCGTTACAAGTCGAGTGATTTCCTGTCACTCGCGAGACATAGGAGTTGCTTGTCTTTACTTAAGTTGGAATCATAAGGATGGACAGGCGGGATGGTAGATGTAGATCTCCCGTCCGTGTATGATAACTGATTTAAGGTCGAAACGTGTGGTTGTGTGTGTCAAGTTTTTGAACGTACTACATGCATGCCGATATAGGGAATCGGTAAGCCCGGTACCAGATTGAAGCAGCTAGGACCAATAGCCATCTCTCCTTGGAAACTTTTGTTTCCTCTGCCGTACACTTGTGGATACATGCGTGATGCTGTGAGTGAAGCAGTAAACCTTTATCCTAAGGAAGTGGACCCGATTCCGAATTGTGGATCGATGAGAAAGGTTGGGAAGTGCTTGTACCTTTTATAGCAAGCATTATCCGTGTGTGTTGGGTTTCCCCTGGCCAGGTAGCAAAATTCGGTTCGAACTGTCCGCTTCTCGCGGTTAATGAGACTGCTTGACCGCTTGGCTGCATTGAGTAACAAGTGGAACTATGAGAATGATGAAATTGTTGTATGAATTAAATTGTATTGCACCACTTGTATGCTTAGAGAGGATGCTAATCTAGAATGGTTAAATCTACTAGAATATGATGCTAAAACCATGAAAGCAAGGATCTACTCTTAGCTGCTTTTTGGCAAACAAACCCACCAGCCAAAAGCCTCTCATGTCTAGATGTCGGTGATGTAGTTTTCATCCGACGGGTAAGTCTTGCTGAGTATTAGTATACTCAGCCTTGCTTGTGGCTTTTATTACAGGTACTGTGATGGATGTGGCAGTCGATGCCATTACTTGGCCTACCCAGGTTCCCCCTGGATGGCACATCGAGTGGGTTCCGTCCTCTACCGAGGAACGGGAGGAGTAGCACCGTGGCAGGTTTCATCATGGTGTTACTATGTATCGTCGCTAGTTTACTTTCCGCTGCAATGAACTATTTTATTCCGCTGCAATGAACTATTTTATTCCGCTGCAATGAACTTGATACTCTGATTTAAATTTCAAACTTTGTTTATAATAACTTTGTGATACTATTTATGTATGATGAATTTGTGGAATGTTGTAATCTCTGGAACTCACCTTCGTGTGGGCGTGCTTGTTGTTTCGATCGAGAAAGTACGTGGTTAAATCGGGTTTAATCCGACGGTGCTCCAGCTTATTCCGGATTAAGTGCCTGACGGCTTGATTAGCGGTCCAACGGTACTTAACTTGGAATAATTTCGGAGTGGTCCGCCACACAAATATATCTTGCTATATAGCATGGACAAATATATAGCTTGCTATATAGCAAAGGAGTATATGTGGATCAACAAAACTAAAGTAGCAACTTACAACACATCGACGTACTGTCCTTTTCTATGGGGACATAATGACTTATTACACATTACTTATTTTTAGATTACTTATTACACATTACTGCAAGGTGAAAAGAGAGAAACTTTCACCCTTCCATTGCAATCAACCGCCTGATATTAACTGGCCTGGCAAACACGGTACCATTGTAAAACGGCGCTCCGTCGTGTAACCCTCGTCCCAAAACCAGTACTCCGGTCGGTTATAGCATGGTGCCCAGTAGCTGTGAGTCGGTGCACAGGCGCCCGGGCAGCAGGCTGTATAGATGTTTGTGAACCCTGTAAATACAAATGCAAACCAAACCATAAAAAACTTAGGGAATCCATATTCAGTCTCTTTCTTTGTTGTTGCGGTTAAAAAGCTTGCAGTGATGAGTGATCTGATTTACCTGAGGCCAAAGGATTGGCGAAGGTGGCATTTGAGAATCCATAGAAGTCAGCAAGCGTATAGCGGAAGTTATGGAGCCTGGTGCCAAGGTCGGACAGGAGTGAACCCAGGGCGGCGTTGAACTCACCAGCTAGCCTGTTCATCCCATCATCGCAGCCGCCGTTCCGAGCTGGGTCGTTCTGCACGAACGGCGAGCACCCGATGGGTCCCACGTTGATGATCGCAAACTTCCTCGCGCCCATGCTATGGAGCTTCTCGAGATCGGCCCCGTAAAACTCGATGAGGCGCTGGACCTCGGTCTTGTTGTCATTGATGGGGAAGAGTTCCAGGTAGAAGTTGCAGTTTGGGAAGAGGTCCATGGTGCCCACTCCAATGAGGAACAAGGACTTCGACAAGAACTTGTTTAGCGGCTTGCGGCCGCCAAGCACAGCTTTTAACTGGGCTCTTGTTTCCACAAAGTTGTTCACTTGCATCGGCAATGGAATGGTCATGTTCCCATTCTGTATTATTAATAGTAACACCTGTATACATGCATGCATGCATACAATTAAATTATCATTCAGTCAGTATGATATTCAATTCTACTAACAAGCATAAAGTTAATTTCGTAACGTTTTGGCATGCAAGATTTAAGTAGACTTTACAGTGGAGTCTCGAATCCCAGCATCAGCAGAGGCATAGTTGACTCCGGTGAAACCTTCTATTCTTGTCGGGCTAGGGTTAGGAAGCGATGCGTATGCCGGTGGACTCATCACGAATCCCAGGGCCTTTGCTGCAAATGGAAAACAATGCACAGTGATCAATCATGATATATGCAGATATTAAAGAAAACATATGGTATGCATGATGCGGTACCAATGAAGTCAGCAATGTTGTATCCATTGCTGAACCGCCCGTTAGTGTTCTGTGGCTCTCCAGGGAAGTCGATGCCATAGTAAGGGTGATTAGCACGGGGAGGGTCCCCCATCTCCCCTCCGGTAAGGTCGTTGTTGTTGCCGATTTGCATTGTACCATCCCCGAACACGAAGATTGCCGGCTGTAACGACCCAAATCTTAACCCGTGATCAACATGTAATCACTAGCATCATGAGCATTAGTGCACAAAACTAGCATCATGACATAAGCATTCTGTGCATTATTGAATTGTTTGAATTAATTTAAATGTCACTTTGTTAAGAAAGTCCAAATTTCGTGCTGCAACTGCACTGGTTTAAAATTTTATAAAATACTAGATTTCAAGTGTGGCATTTAGAGTATTTTTGCAAGATTTTTGGAGTTCATTTGCAGGGGTCAAAAATTAGTGGGAAATCCAAATTCGTATCTTTTGAATTCAAAACTGCAACCAAACCAAACATGGTTTTCAACTTTTTCAACTTGAAGAACCTTCCTTGTGTTCTAAGCTTTCCAAAATGTATTTATTTGTGATTTTTGGACTTTGAGAACTATTTCTTTTAAAGCAAAAATATTTGAACTCATTTTCAAAACTGTCTCTCTTACGTGTGGGCCCGCCTTGTCAGCGTCGTCTTCTTCCTCCCGTTGCCTCCCTGCTCGCTGGTTGGGCAGCGAGGGCGGCGCTGCCACGTTGCCGTCGACCACCGGTTCTTGGCCTCCCCGGCCACACGAAATGCCTCACTTGCCCCTGCTCTTCCCCCTCTACTTAAACCCTGAGCAACCGGCCCCAAACCCTAGCCCCATTTTCCCATTGCAGCCGCCACCACCATTGGCACAGGAAGCTCGCTACCGCTGTTCATCTCCCAGTGCAGTCCACGGCGACTCGATTGAACACTGCAGGAAGCTTCCCCTCCACCTCACCGACCTTCCCATCCACCCAATCGCCGCCGCAGTCACCTGCAGCGCCGCCACCATCGCTGCCATTGCTGCAGCCCGCCGTCGCTCGCCGACGACCTCACCCCGTCCACCAATCCTTCAATCCAAGGTGGGGAATGGATTGCTCTCGTCGCCCTCTTGCTCTCCATGCCCTTCCCCTCGCCGGAATCTCGCTGGAGGCGATGGATTTCGCCGGATTTTGGCCGCCGGCCATGGCTGGCTCCGGTCAGGTCACTGACCTGCGGGCCCTGCACGTCAGCTGCTGCTGTGTGGGGTGGTCACGCGCATAGATCTAGGGTTTTCCAGGGACTTGGATGCAAAAGCGTTTTGGGTTTTGTTTTGAATCGGCTGAAAACTTGTAAAATGCGTAGAAACTTGTTTTGTTGGATTCCTAGAAGGATGAAGTTTCATAAAAACCTATGGTTGCATGTTGTACTGCTGTGTATATTTATTCATAATTTATATTGCTCAAAGTTTGATTAATTCATATTAAATGTTCTACTGCTCTAAAAATGTCAAATCCAGTTTTGTTAGAACTCCTGTATCATATGAATGCTAGATCTATAACTTTTC
Organism: Digitaria exilis; assembly: GCA_015342445.1. Classification (NCBI taxonomy): domain Eukaryota; kingdom Viridiplantae; phylum Streptophyta; class Magnoliopsida; order Poales; family Poaceae; genus Digitaria; species Digitaria exilis. The sequence goes on along the minus strand of JACEFO010001997.1, from coordinate 329,106 downwards.
GCCCATGTTTATATGCTTTTTACCACTGTTTTTATTAAAATATATGCTTGCTGTCCGAAATGAGAAATGTCATAGTAAATAGCTTAAAAATGATAATATGGTAAAACCAATTTTGTTAATCTTGTTTCACTGTATAGAATCTAGGAAAAATGCCTTTCATATTTGTTCTGTTGCTAAACATGGCTTTTAGGATTTAATTCGTTTCCTTAGGTGTAACTTGATTAATTTATAATTAAATATGCAGAAGTAATTTTAATGCATAACCAACTTCTTTAATCTTGTAATAACAGTGAGCATGTTATATGTTTTATCTAGGCCTTAATTCCATGGTTTAGAATTTATATGTGTTATTCCTTTGCTTGCTAGTAGTTCTACCTTTTTGGTAAACCTTTATCCGCCTCCTAGTTTTGTGGGCATTTTAGATAGTTTGTTGAAGTGCTTTTTATCAACAATCATGCTCATGCATTTCATCTTCATTCGCATCATGTCATCATCTCTAATGCATGCATGCATTCACTCTTTTAGTGAGCGAGACGCCGGAGTGCGAGACCGTTGAGCCCGAGGCCGAAGGAGAACCGGAGGAGAACGTAGTTGACACCGAGGAGAACCAAGGCAAGCAGCTATGCATGTTCAAATTCCTATTTTTGCAAATACTTATATATCAATATATGCTATGGGTTGCATTGGGTTGTATTTTGTGGTTATTTGTAGATCCTATTTGATGCATTTTTACCATTCCTTGATGTTTCTACCTTATGCCTTGTCACTCGAGTAGTATGGGTTAACTTGATTTAATTTGCTTAATGCTTAGCCATGCTTAGTAGTAGAGTGGTATGCTTTTGGGAACGGGATGGATAGGTTAATCAACAACGAGGGTGTTATGGTCCTTGGTTAAAAATGGTTAATGGAACTTATGGATGGAATTGAATTTCGAGACTTGAGCGGATATTGTGTAGGGCCTTGAGAATGGAGTCTCGGGCATAGATCCGCTTGAGTTGATTAAGGACCGTCCGTTGTTGACCTAGGCTTGAGCATTTTTCCGTACTACCACATATCATGAATGAGAGGATAAGCTAATTACCAAAATTGAATTGGTCATCCAGGCACGGTCCTAGATATGTGTGTATGGTGAGGGCCCTAGAGTGTTCATAGTGGGCCTAGGCAACCCTCCGCATAAGCTAGGCGTGAACTTCCGGATGTCCAAGGCTTTTCGGGAAAGGTTGACATGAGTACCCCCTATTGACGCAAAAGTCGGGAAAGACCTTCATGTGCTAGCACACGAAATCGGTTGTGACCGATGATGCAGGGCGTGCCAGTCAATCTGACCTATTGATTGACAAGGAAAATCGGACGTTAATAACACAATGAAATCGGTTGGGATTCCGATTTGACGATGAATACCAGATCGGCAATGAATTCTGATCTATGATAGGGAGTCGGCTAGATCAGCCGATTCCGATGCAAAGCAGAGTAAGATTACTAAAACGTAACCTAACAAGCTAAGCAGAGCAACACTTAGAATAGATCTAAACGGCTATACCAGATCCGATAATGAAGTATGAATAACAGCCGATCAAAGCTTATTCTAAGCTGGATAAGGGTTGAATAAAATCTAAACGAAGTAACAGCGATACGCCGGTCACTAAAGCCTAGATCCTTATTCGATAACTGTTGAATAACTTAAACGAAGCAACAGCAATACGCCGGTTACTAAAGATTAAGGATTATTCGGTAAAAGACGAAACTTATGAAGCAAGCCCTGAGACGTGATCACCCTTGACGTGCTCGAAGAACTCGTGAAAAGAAAATAGCGAAGTCGCCGACAAATGTAAGATGCGAAAAAGTGTAAAGGTTTGTTTGATGTTGGTGTGTACAGACTTCTATGACCACGCAGGGTCGATATTTATACCTTGATAGCTATGACTCCTAAACGTATAGGACAAACTTACTTGACGCAAAAGAAAAGATCTTTCTTACAACCGTTTATGACTCAAACTCTTAAAAAGAACCGACTCTTTATTTCGGTCCTTCTATAAGCTTAACCTGGTAACTTCCCAGGACTCCTCCACATCATCACCCTTTTCTCTGATTTTGACTTCTATCGGACTCTGACTCTGATTCAAATTGCTCTTCCTCTCGGACTCCGATTCCAATTTGAACTGCTTCATTTCCCGGATTCCGATTCCGATTCTATACCTCTGCTTCACTTTTGGTACCGATGTGACCTGTTAAAATCCGGTGTCAACACATGCCCCCTAGTTTTGTGGAAGAATCCGATCATGACTCGAAACTATTTGATCCTTATCCTTTGGGTCAAACATTTTAGGTCAAACATCTTCTCTTTCCTCTTTTACCCTTATCGAAACCTATATAAGGCCAACCCTTTCGTCTTCCTCATTCATCTTCTTCCCTCAGCCGCCACCGCTTCATCTTCCTCTGCTCCCCGACCTTGGATCGTCGAGCACAAGCAAATTTCAACAAGTATCAGCTCTCGAAGACTCTAGCAACTTTCTCCCATGGCATCCTTCTCAGAAATCCCTGAGGTAAGTCCTCATCCACTACTTAGATCTAGATCCGTTTTATTCTTGATAGATCTGCTCTTACTAGCAATGTATTCTTCTTAGGCTTCCCGCAACAGCATTGTCATCCCTGTAGTAGATAAGCCAGGTCTTGCCATACTAGGCCCAGTAGGCTCTCCAGATCCCACTGACTTCATCAATCAGGAAACGCAATGGCTGCCTTATAAATCATTTAACTCAGAACACGACTGGAGCAATGCTTTTAGGTCTTGGCCGACTCTCCCTGCTGGATGAAAAACATGGTACAGGAGAGTTGCCAGATCCAAAGGAGATGAATGGGAATCTTATGACCTACGCCAATGCATAGCCCTTTCTTTAGCTGACATGGATCGGAATGAGCCACTGTTAGTTGCTGCCTCTTACTTCTGGTCTGATGCTTTGAACGCCTTCATTTTTGGACAAGGTCCGATGACTCCCACATTGGCCGATGTATTGATGCTCACAGGCCTGAACATATCGGCATCGGACACCACTTTCCAACTTCCATCCAGAGCCACTCATAAAATCAACACTAAGCAAATAGGAGGTTGGAAAGGATATATTGAGAAATATTCAAAGACGTCTGGAGCAGTAGATGCCCGAGAGCATTTAGCCTTCCTCAACATGTGGCTGGAGCACTTCGTCCGATTGAGTACATGCCCTCCTTGGATCATCCTCACATCGAAAACTCCAGCCCATCCGTGTTGGATATCATTGCTGGCCAGAACAAGAAATCGGTCAAGAATATTCATACATCCAAGCAACAAGGCACTAGCTCCTCCAAGCATCCGAAGAAGAAAACTCAAGAAACTTCTTCTCCTATGACCAGCCAAGAAGACATCAAGCCATCGGAGTCACCGGCTGCACCTTCAAGAATCGGAGAAAAACGCCAGTTGGTATTATCAAAAACAACTTCAAGGAAGATTCCTAAAGTTGCTCGAAAAATTTCAGCTTCAGAAGCAGCACGACGTATATCAAAAATACGTTCGCATACTGGCGGCCCATTAACTCCCGAGACAGGCACATCAAATCCAATGCAAGAAAATCCGTCGGATATAACTGTGTTGGAACAGGTAAAACTATTTTCGATTTGTTGTGATTCTTTTGCTTTTCGAGCTAATTTCAGGTATATACAGGCACCTCCCGAGACTCAGGAACAATCAGGTCAAATGGGAACTGCCCCAACTTCCTCTTCATTGCCGATTCCTCCGTCAATCATCGTTCAACCAATCCAAGCCCCAGAATCGGCCCAAGAAACCATCGTAAGGACGATTATGATGTCTTTGTTTTTTTTGTGAAAGTTAATCCATCCCATTCTTCACATCTGGATCTTTGTACCAGGAACGAATGGCAATTGCTTCTATCGGAACTGCAATCAGCCTTTCAGCTCCTCAACCATCCCAGTTTGGCGAGGTCAATTTGAAGCAGGTAATCTTTTCTCTCTTTGTTTTCCTTTTCCGAATAGGAGAAGACAATATCCGATTTTCACTTTTTCTTTCTTAGGCACAAGACTCTCCGACCCCAGCGCTTTAACGGCAGAACGTGCCGGTCCCTCTACGGCAGAATCAGCTCTAAGCTCCGATCCGATCAGGCTTCACCTTGAAGAAATGCTAAATCTTCTAAACATTGAGATCGGAAAACTTGTGAAGAACGCCGATCCTGTCCGATCAGCTTTCAAGCATTTGCAAGGTCAAATACCTGAGTCAGTTGAGGAAGCTCTCTTCCCAGCTGCCTTTATAGAGTTCAACTACTACCAGGTGACAAAGGCCCAAAAGAGACTATCCGTTCGAGCTGAATTTGAAAAAATTTCCAAGGACCAGGAGCAAATCCAATCAGATATTGAAGGCATAGACAACAAAATCGGAAACCCGAAGCAAACTCAGGAAACCTTGGAAAAGACCATATCCGATTTGAAGTCTAGGCGTGAAGCCCACATGCAAGCCATAGCCAAGATCGACGCAGAACTGCAAACTGTGCAAGCCAATCTGTAGCAGATCCTTGGGGCTCTGGCAACCTTCGAACAGAATAAGCAAACCCTTATTCAAAAGGTTGATCATCTTAAGGAGAACTTGAAGCCGATTGAGGGTTCGGCCGATGAAAATCGGAAAGCCATTTCCGATGTAGATGCTATTCGCCTGCGTGCAATCAAAGCGATCCAAGATTTCCTTGGGTCGTTGTAAAACTTTGCCAGTGACATCTTTTGTAATGCATTTATTAAGGTTACCAAACCATTCAGTCAATTCAAAACTTTCTGCACAGTCTGTAATGTTTTATATTTTTTCCCTAAGGGCGATGCATAACGCATCGGCCATGTATCCTTGGATATGTAATTGACCAATTTTGAATGTACTATTTTCACTTATTTTCTCTGCTAGAGGCGATACTTTGTATCGGCTATGATCTTTTCCGATTCTTCAAATATCGGCTCATGCATCAACCCAAATACTGGGATAATATTTTTTCAAGTATTTTCCATTCAAAGCTCGAGGAAATTCTTCTTCTTCTAAAGTCTCCAAAATATACGCATTGCCTGGAGCACACCGATTTATTCGATACGGACCTTCCCAAGTCGGAGACCATTTACCGAATTTAGAATCTTTGGACCCAATCGGCAAAATTAGCCTCCACACCAATTCTCCTTGAGAAAATTCCTTAACTTTGACCTTCTTGTTATACCATCTGGCAATACGCTTCTTATTAGCCTCTAGATTTTCAAGGGCTTTCAAACGATATTGAGTCAAATCGTCCAACTCATCCTTCATAATAATAGAATATTCATCGGTTGTCAACTTATTTTGAAACTCAACACGTCTAGAGCCGATTTTCAACACCCAAGGTAACACAGCCTCATGTCCATAAACCAATTGATAAGGTGACATTTTAATTGCACCGTGACAAGCCATCCGATATGACCATAATGCTTCATGCAGCGCAGTATGCCATCTTCTGGGAAACTCATCAATCTTTCTTTTTATCAACTTGATCACACTTTTATTGGAAGCTTCTGCCTGACCATTAGCCTGAGCATAATAAGGAGAAGAATTCAATATTTTAATACCCATGCTTTCAGCAAACTCTCCAAATTCCCCTGAAGTAAACATAGTCCCCTGATCGGTTGTAATCGTTTGAGGAATACCAAACCGATAGATAATATGTTCCTTAACAAAATCCACCATATTAGCTGATGACACAATCTTCAAAGGAATTGCTTCAACCCATTTAGTAAAGTAATCAGTCGCCACTAACACAAACTTGTGTCCTTTACTCGATGCAGAGTTAATCTGTCCGATTAAATCAATGCCCCATCCTCGAAAAGGCCAAGGCTTTAAAATCGGATTCATAGCAGACGCAGGAGCCCTTTAAACATTCCCAAATCACTGACAGTCCTGACATCCCTTGTAATATTTAAAACAATCTTCAAGAATTGTAGGCCAAAAATATCTATTCCTTCTGATCATCCATTTCATCTTGAAGGCCGATTGATGTGCTCCACATACCCCTTCATGGATTTCTCCTATTAATATCTTAGCTTCCTCCGATCCAACACATTTGAGCAAAACTCCATCAATCGTACGATAATAAAGATCATCTTCAAGTATAACATATTTTACGGCTTGAATCCTTATCTTCCTTTCAACTTTTTTCGATGGGTCTTTTAAATATTCATAAACCCCTTTTCTCCAATCGGTATCTTCTAACTCCAAACTTGAAACTTCCCTGATCGGACGATAACCAGACGCTCCTTGAGCCAATCGGTTAGCCTCTTCATTATGACATTTGGGAATATGCTCAATCTTAACAAGCCTGAATTCTTTTAACAACTGGAGACATTCATCATGATATATCCTCAAAATATCATGGTTGCATTCATATACACCCATCAATTGTTTTACTACCAATAGAGAATCCCCAAATATTTCAATAGCATCGGCCTTGTTCTCTTTGAGTAGTTTAATACCTTTAAGAACAGCCCGATATTCTGCTTGATTATTGGTGGCTTCTTTCTCAATCGGAAAAGAGAATTCAAAGCTTGCCCCTCGAGGCAAGATCAACACAATTACGATTCCAGAGCCAGCTCCGCAAGAAGATCCATCAAAAAACAAAGTCCATGGAGCAATTTCCATTAACCCAGTTTCTGGACCACAATGATGAGTGACAAAATCGGCTAGAACTTGCCCTTTGACTGCTTTCAATGATTCAAAATGTAAATCAAACTCTGAAAGAGCCAAAATCCACTTTCCGATTCTACCATTTAAAATCCGCAATGACAGCAAGTATTTTATGACATCATCTTTACTAACAACCACACATTCAGCCGATAGCAAATAATGTCTGAGCTTGGTACAGGAAAGTATAGACATAAGCATAACTTTTCAACCGGAGAATACCTTGTCTCTGCATCCAAAAGCCTTCTACTCACAAAATAGATAACACGCTCTTTTCCTTCAAACTCTTGAATCAGGGCCGATCCGATAGAAGAATCATCAGCCGATAAATATAATTTGAACGGCTTATTTTTCTGAGGAGGAACTAAAACAGGAGGAGACACCAAATATCTCTTAATTCGTTCCAAAGCTTCTTCCTGCTCCTTTCCCCAGACAAACTCCTGATCGGCCTTCAATTTCAATAAGGGTGTAAATGGCTTAATCCTCCCAGAGGGATTAGAAATAGATCTCCTAATGAAATTAATCTTGCCGATTAATGATTGAAGTTTAGTCTTATTTTCCGGAGCAACAATCTTGTTGATGGAACCTATCAGAGTTTGACTGATCTCAATCCCCCATTCATGAACCACAAATCCCAGAAATTGACCAGCAGAAACCCCAAACGCACACTTCATCGGATTCATCTTCAAGCCATTTCTTCTTGTGCACTCCAGGGTCTTGCGTAAATCAGCTAAATGTTGTCTATAGCTTTCCGATTTAACCACCACATCGTCAATATAAATTTCAACAATCTTGCCGATAAGCTCATCGAAAATATAATTCATAGCACGTTGATATGTAGCTCCAGCATTTTTCAAACCAAAAGTCATGACTACCCATTCATATAAACCAACATGTCCCGGACATCAAAAAGCAGTTTTATGAATATCTTCTTTAGCCATAAAAATCTTATTATAACCAGCATTACCGTCCATGAAGCTTATGACTTTGTGCCCTACTGCAGCATCAACTAATAAATCGGCAATAGGCATCGGGTATCCATCCATTGGAGTTGCCTTATTAAGATTCCTGAAATCAATGCAAACACGCAATTTCCCATTCTTTTTATATACAGGAACCACATTAGAAATCTACTCAGCATATCGGCATTGCCTAATGAATTTTGCTTCAATCAACTTAGTAATCTCGGCCTTTATGTCAGGTAATATCTTAGGATCACATCGTCGAGAATCTTGCTGATATGGCCGATATCCTGTCTTTATAGGTAACCGATGTTCAACAATAGATCGGTCTAAACCAGGCATTTCATAGTATTCCCAAGCGAAACAATCTTTAAACACTCTTAATAAAGAGGTTAATTCTTTCTTATACTCAGGATCTAATTTTGCACTAATAAACGTCGGCCTTGGCTTATCACCATCTCCTAAATCTATTTTCTCTAGTACATCGGCCGACATGAAGCCATACCCTAATTTCCCTTCATCTTCTTGAAGAAATTCATCCATTAGGACGATTCTTCTGAGCCGACTGCTTGGATCGGCTGTAGACCGAAATTGGCCACTCTGAGGAATTCAGTATCCAAAGCTCTTCCCGATATACACATTACTTGTTCATAATTCCATGGCTGTGTTTCTGCAATGGGTATGCTATATGACGCATCTGCTTTGACAACTTCTATTGTATCCTCAATCCACTGAACCAAACATTGATGCATGGTTGATGGAATGCAGCAATTAGCATGGATCCAACCTCTCCCCAGCAACAGGTTATATGATCCTTTGCCATTGACTATGAAGAAAGTAGTAGGCAAAGTCTTACTTCCAATAGTCAACTCCACGCATAATGCCCCCCGAGCCAGAGAAATCTTCCCTTCATAATCTTTCAGCATCATATCCGTCTTGATCAGACCATCTTTACTTTTGCCGATTTTGCGAAAAACGGCATATGGCATCAGATTAACAGCCGCTCCCCCATCAACCATCATCTTGGTCATTGGTCTACCATTAACATGTCCCTTCAAAAACAAAGGCTTTAAGTGAATACGTTCTTTTTCTTCTAGTTTCTCAAAAGTTGCTTGCATTGGTTCTAAATTCAATTGAGCCATTGCTTCTTTAATCTCAGAATTTTCTTCATCACTAGCCGATGCCATGAATTCCCTAGGCAGCATGAAAACCATATTAACATCGGCTGCAGCATCATCTTGATCACGTTGTTTAGGACGCCATACTTTAGATAACACCTTCTTGTTCCTCAAAAGCTGTCGTGACTTTTCTTCTTGAATTTCATCAAATCGGAGCCTTTGTGACCTCCTTTTTTGTGATTTTGTAACTCCATCTGGGCACCACCTTGGTTGAGGTATTTTAGCTTCGCGATGAATATTCCGATCCTGATTTGGCAAAGGCTCTTCATCAGAAACCAAATTATTAGCACGCTCTTCCAATTCTCTGCTCATAATCGGTCTATTTCCCAACCGATCATATACACTCTGCCTGCCTCCGATTCTTTCATGAACTGGAGTACGCCGATATTCTTCATCCTTATCCCGAATAATTGGCCGACGCTCCCTATCTTCAAATCGGGGCCTCTTGAAAGACCTATCTCTTCCATAGCTTCCATTGCACTCTGGGCAATCATCTGGAGATGATAACTTGATCCCTTCTTCCCAGCAGTAAATGAAAAAAGGACATCTCTAATGATCCTCATGTCGATACATCTTTTCTTCTTGCTGCCTTGTTCTTTCTTGCTGACGTTGATATTTCTTGATCAACCCTTGAGAAGTAACATATATTTGAGGGTTCCTCGGATAATCATTCTTTTCCATCTTTCCTTTATCCTTTAAACCGGAAGCAGAAATTTGCACTCTAGGACCAACAGCTCCCTTTTCTTTCGCAAATTCTGATGTCAAAAGCTTTGTCTGCAAAGCGTTTCCCTTAACTGGCTCTACCATATTCACTGGGAAAGGATGCCCATCAATCTTCATCGGCTTGAGTGGCTTAGAAAGAATCTCAAATTGCAACTTTCCTTGCTCAATTGCCGATTGGATTTGGTTTCTGAAAACCTTGCACTCATTGGTATTATGAGAAGTAGCATTGTGCCATTTGCAATATGTCATCTTCTTGAGCTCTTCTGTAGATGGAAGACAGTGATTGGCCGACAATTTGATCATCCCTTCTTTAAGTAGCAGGTCAAAAATCTTATCAGCCTTGGTAACATCAAAGCCAAATCTTTCTGGTTCTTTCTTACCAAATGGACAAGCAATCGGCTTCTTATTTCTTACCCACTCTGCCAAGCCAATTTCTTTATCTTCATCGGAATCAGAACTATACCCAATAAAGTTTACATTCTTATGATAAGGTCGCTTCTGTTCATGCATCCGATTCTCATACCTTGACATCCTTTGCACAATGTGGCTCAAACTTTCAAACTGCTGACAATCATACTTTTCTTTGAAATAAGGAAGTAAACCATCAAATGCCAACTGAGCCAATTGGATATCTATTAAGTTCAATCCATAACATCTATTTTTTGTCTCCCTGATTCTCTGAATGAAGTTTGCTACCGATTCATCATTCCTTTGCTTCAAGCTTGTCAAATCAGTAATGGTCTTCTCTTGAACACCAGCAAAGAAATATTGATGAAATTGCTTTTCTAGGTCAGACCAGTAGATAATTGAATTTGTTGGCAATGTCATAAACTATGAAAAAGTCGGTCCAGATAAAGAACTTGAAAATAATCGGACCCTTAATGCATCAGTAGCAGCAGCCTCTCCACATTGCACCAGAAATCTATTGATATGCTCAATAGTGGAGATATCATCATTACCAGAAAACTTAGTAAAATCAGGGATCTTGTAACGATGAGGATAAGGTAGCAAATCATAAGCAGGTGGATAGGGAGTTCTATACATCACATGCTGAGTCTTGGGCTTCAATCCAAACTGATTTTGCATTATTTCAGCAATTTGAGCTGCCCAATCCACTTGATTTGCTCCCTGTGCTATTTCTTGTACCGGATGACGTACTCTCTCTACCTCTTGACTTGGTTGAATCGGCCTTACATATCCCGTTGGTGCCGATTCATTTTGCCTAGATGGCTCTGGTTGACGAATCATATGTCCTGAAGATAAATTTTGGTTGGACATCTGACCCTGACCTTGATGTTGGGTATTGCGATACACCTCCATAGCTGTTGTAATGCCATGTGGCTCGGACTGGTTCAGCATATTCATATTAGGTGCTCTTACCGACTCTAGTCTTGGAGTCCATACTTGGTGTACGATTCCCTTCTCATCAATTAAAACCCAATTAATCCCATCAATGTGTGGTACCCAAGCCATCTTTGTTTCTTCAGGTTGAGTCTTCTGATTTGATTTAGGAGAAGTCACAAAATATTCAGGAGGCATCCCTAACCCAGTATTAGGATCATATCCTTTGAAAAAGTATGGTCCCTTTGACGCCGATGGTATCGGCGATGATGTGGTAACAACTGTTGAGCTATTTGGTGGGATTTGAATTTGAGGCATAACCAATGATGTTGCTGCTGGAAAACTTCCTTGCATAATCGGCTTGATGCCGATTGCATCTGTCCGATCGGCTGATCGGATGTTGAGCCATTGTACACCTGAGAAAATGCATGTTTTGCAACCCTTGCCTGAACATCCTTTGCTGAGGTATCAACTTCAAACGGAGGAAGTTGTTGATATGCTGGGCCATTTAATTGAAGATCACCATCACGCAATGAGCGAATCACTTGGTTATGTAATTCATTACCCAAGATTTTGCCTTGATTTGCAAAAGCATGATGGACTGCTTCATTTATCATCTCATGTATCATTCCAGGTGTCTCAGCTATTTTGACTTCACGAGGCAATGGAAAGTCAGTTTTCTTGATAGCTTGGCCTCGTTTAGTAGTACTGAATGACTTTAAACATAAAAGTTCAAAATCTTCGACTGCTCTTGCCACTTTAGCCTTCTGTTCATCACTAAGATCTTCTTTAGTAGTATCGATGGTATTTTGATTCCCAATGTCAAAACGACCACCTTCCTTCTTTGACATGATTGAAATTGTCTGTGTCCCACCGGGCGTGCCAAAAGTGTGTTGACGCAAAAATCGGGAAAGTCCTTCACGTGCTAGCACACGAAATCGGTTGTGACCGATGATGCAGGGCGTGCCAGTCAATCTGACCTGTTGATTGACAAGGAAAATCGGACGATAATAACACAATGAAATCGGCTGGGTTTCCGATTTGACGATGAATACCAGATCGGCAATGAATTCCGATCTATGATAGGGAGTCGGCTAGATCAGCCGATTCCGATGCAAAGCAGAGTAAGATTACTAAAACGTAACCTAACAAGCTAAGCAGAGCAACACTTAGAATAGATCTAAACGGCTATACCAGATCCGATAATGAAGTATGAATAACAGCCGATCAAAGCTTATTCTAAGCTGGATAAGGGTTGAATAAAATCTAAACGAAGTAACAGCGATACGCCGGTTACTAAAGCCTAGATCCTTATTCGATAACTGTTGAATAACTTAAACGAAGCAACAGCGATACGCCGGTTACTAAAGCTTAAGGATTATTCGGTAAATAACGGAACTTACGAAGCAAGCCCTGAGATCTGATCACCCTTGACGTGCTCGAAGAACTCCTGAAAAGAAAATAGCGAAGTCGCCGACAAATGTAAGATGCGAAAAAGTGTAAAGGTTTGTTTGATGTTGGTGTGTACAGACTTCTATGACCACGTAGGGTCGATATTTATACCTTGATAGCTATGACTCCTAAACGTATACGACAAACATACTTGACGCAAAAGAAAAGATCTTTCTTACAACCGTTTATGACTCAAACTCTTAAAAATAACCGACTCTTTATTTCGGTCCTTCTATAAGCTTAACCTGGTAACTTCCCAGGACTCCTCTACATCATCACCCTTTTCTCCGATTTTGACTTCTATCGGACTCTGACTCTGATTCAAATTGCTCTTCCTCTCGGACTCCGATTCCAATTTGAACTCCTTCATTTCTCGGATTCCGATTCCGAGTCTGTACCTCTGCTTCACTTTTGGCACCGATGTGACCTGTTAAAATCCGGTGTCAACACCCCCTTATGCACTTTTGGCCAAGTGTATGAGCCGCAAGGTCCTCGAGTCGTGTGGGTAAAGATGTACACCCTTGCAAGGTTTAAAAATCAATTCGAATTGCCACCCTCTTGGTTATGGCACCCACTCAAAGTCCTATGAATTCATCGTAGAGTTACCGCATGGATGAGAATGGTGTTCACATGGTTATGCTCTATGTCCACAGGCTTATGATATATTGTTGCTCACTAAAAATTAAGGTGGGATGGGCAAAATAAATAAAATTTGACTAGGTCTATAGGATGATTATCACTTGCTCATGTTATATAAAAGTTAAGGCTAGGATGAGATAGGCGTTTATGCAATTTATTTAACCTTAAAGCCTCATTCCTTGCTACGTCCAAATATGCATACTCCTTGGTTATATTATATTTGCGTAAGTCTTGCGAGTACCCTTTATACTCAAGTTGCTATATTCCATCAAGTTGCAGGCGAATTGGAGGCCGTGCTTGGTCTTTTCTACCCCGTTGATCCTCATACGGGTGAGGAGTAGGTCGGGCATGTGATGTTTGGGCCATTGGTGTGCTCGTGCTAGGCACCTTTGCTTTTGTTGTACCGCTACGTTTTATCGTTTATCGTTGTGAGATCGCCATAGGAAACATGAACCTTAAATTCATGATACTCATATTTTATTTTCTGAGCTCAAGACTTGTATTTGGAGCTCTCATTTAAATTTGGATCTCTATGTTGGACTTGTAATATTTTCAATGTTGAACTCTCATGTAATGACTAAAATTGCTCTCTATGGTTAATTTGGTGATATGTGTATTTGTATGAACGGTATGTGTATGCTTGATCTTGGGCATGTTGTGGAACACATACCGGGACTACCGGATTTGTATTGTTTTATGTGATATTGCATTTATCATGAGCCTCTAGATGTGGGTTACTACGTGGCATGTCAAGAGACGGACGCGTGCTAGCTCTCATCTCAAGGGATTGATCGATGATTTCATATAAACCAAATGTAAATTGGACGGTTCTTTACACCGGCGGTGGTGGCACTGATTGTTCTATGGGTGCGGCACATCTAACAAGATCATGAAGAAATATCGATACCATCATCATCAGAATGGTAGCAGCTATGCTTCCTTTCATGCCTGAGAGCCACATCATGCACTGCTGCAAAAATGTATGAATGTGAGCTAATACCTGAGGCCTGGCAGATACATATATACAATGGCATAGCTTCCATGGCATCCTGAAGTCCTGAAGTTGCAGGTCATATCTTACTCAGCCCTCAGCCTATAGTTTCGTAATCGGTATCCCAGCTTGGGAAAGCTGGCGCCTGGCTATGCACATGTGGCGTGCCTAGCTAGCTCATTGCTTCTCAAGGTGCATGCGTGCAGTCTTGAAAGTTAAAAGTCGACAACGCTGCAATCACAGCATTCTAAGATAAATCATATAAATATTTCATTAAACCTTTCTTGGTAACCCCTCTCAGGTCATTCTGATCCAACTGAGTCAAGCAACTTCAGCTATGTATGAATTAATCAACGGTAATTGTTGCATTTCTAAATAATGTTGTGGAGTATACAACTGGATGATTCATCTCTCTAAATTTGACCAATATTTATAAAGAATTTATAATAGTTAAAATAAATGAGAATCATCATTAGTTTGAAATCGACGACAGAGACATAAAAAGTTTCATGAGGTACTTAGAAAAAAGTACCATTTGATACCAAAATAGGAAAGGTACCTCCCGGTACCTCATCGTACATTTTTAACCACCATAACACACCTCTTTGTTTATAGAAAGAAGTCAATTTTTGACCATCCAACTATATCCTGAGTTCAATTTTGGCCGTCAAACTTCAAAACCATTTATTCTTGACCATCTAACTATCAAAACCATCTATGTTTGACCACTCGGCTGTTTTGAAGGGTGATTTTGCTGATATGAATGAGACATGGTAGTGGGGCCCACATGTCAGCTACGTTCCTCTCTAACTCCCTCACTCACTCACTCACTTCTTTCTCTCTTTCTTCTCTCTCTGCTCCGGTGCTCTCGGTCACCGCCAAGCTCTTCAGAGGCTCCCCTTTGCACTTGTCTATGCCCACATCTACCCCATGCTCCCCTCCGCCGTGCCTTGAGCTAAGCCGACGTCCAGGAGCTAGGAGTTTGATGTTGAGGTGGAGTTCAGCCGACAATGGAGACCAGCATCCGGGAAATCTTCAATTCCCAGTGGAGCAGTCGTCGGAGCTCATGAAGGAGGGGTTGGGAATGGAGCAAGGGAGGCTAGTGAACTTTGGGTGAGAGGGATTTGAAATCCATGGAGCGAATCGAGCGGATTTGGTTGGCAAAGATCCGCAGCTCGAGCTCGATTAATGGTGAGTGGTGACCGGGGGAGAAGAAGAGAATTGCCAAGCTCAAGATAGAGAGGAAAGAGAGGCGATTAGGCTGCTTTGCCATTAAGCTGCCACAGCCCACCCCTTCTGCTCATGAAGGAAGTGGTGGGTGCCGGCTCCAAGGAGCCTTTTGACTGTGCGGTCTGCCTGTGTGATTTCGCCGGCGAGGACGGTCCAGCTGCTGCTGCTGTGTGACCACACGTTCCACATCGACCACATCAAAAGCTCACTGCTCTCCCAACTCCAGGCACCCACTCTGCCAGCGCGCGCCCGATGCTGCTCCGCTCGATGCGTTCAACAGCGAGGGTGGGTAGATGCACGAGGGCATCATGCTCCCTGTGTGCTTTGGCAAGTTCAAGAACATGTCCAGTGCAGCGACGCCAGGCAGTGCTACTCGATAGGCTCTACCAGTACATCCTCGTCATTGAGCCTGCAGGTGTCTGTCCACTAGAGGCACAGCGATGGCCATGCCAGGGGAAGAGAGAAAGAGAGAAGAGAGAGAAGAAAGAGAGATGAGAAAGGAAAAGTAGCTGACATGTGGGCCTCACTGCCATGTGTCGTCCATGTCAACAAAACCATCCTTCAAAACAGCCGGATGGTCAAACATAAATAGTCTTGATAGTTGGATGGTCAAGAATACCCAGTTTTGGAGTTTGATGGCCTAAATTCGAACTTAGACGATAGTTGGATGGCCAGAAATTGACTTTCTCCTTATTTATACCTAAGTATGTAGTCTCAATCACTCCATAAGGAATATGCTCATATGAATTATTTGGAGTACTACTTCGACATGAAGACTGAAATAGTTTTGCTCACTATTTATATAGACCATAGTGCTTTCACCAATAAAATCATGTATGCGCGTCTTATTTTTTTGATGTTGGAAAGAGTTCGGGTTTCATCCATTTCATCAAAGAAAATTAGTCCACAAATTATTAAGCAAAGAACACACTAGTTAATTGCCATAAAGAAAAGTTTAGACAAATTAAGCACAATCAATTCTTAAACTAAAGGCCATCCATAGCACGCAAAAAAGCAAAACACCCATGTCTCTAGAGCTTGGCATGCCTGAATCATCATGTCATTTATCACCTAACTCAACACCAAAATGGTAAAAAAACTCCTATTGTTTTTAAGTAATAATAAAACACTTCCAATAGTCATAACACATGGTAATCCTCACTAGGAGGAATGTAATTAGTGGGGAAAGCTCATACAAAACTTTTAATGCCTAAACACTAGGAGAATCTCACATCACTAGCTAAGAGTTTCCAATTCTGGTTGTGACTGTGCTGTAATTGTGCCCATAGTCACGACCAGTATATACTCCACCTGCATAAAAGTTTTTGCTTTGCATTTGTTAAAAATAAATTCATTTCTTGTGAGCCATAATGTCCAACATAGAGGTGCTGCCCCTGTGTCAATAAGTATAGGTTCAACCTTTTGCGACCCTAGATTTAACCATTGGTGGAATAAATACTCCAAGTTCAGTGGTGTTGTAATTCCAAAGATTATGTACAACATGCCACAAAAATCTAGCAGATAAACACTTGAAAAAAAAGATGTTGGATAGTCTCTGAGCTACGAATCTCGCTATCATAAATGACCCATTAGCACAAAGGGACCGCATATAGGTATATTCCTCTACCTTCTTATAAATATGTGTGCTTTCATGTGTCATCTCTTGTTGTCCTAAGAAGAAAAGACCAATATTGTGGTAGCTTGTACATGTCTCTAATCAGCACAAAAAAATTCTGGGAATAACTATGCCATGCACCTAACTCAATAAGTTATTAAACAGATTCATTTTATTCTTCTCGGAGGAACTTATTACACAGTGGAGCACTCAAGTCTCAAGTCTCAACACCCAATAACATACAAGCAGATCCAGCTTAAACTGCAAGCAATATTTACAACCCAGCTCACGTCACTGTCGACAGTCAACACTAAGCAAAATCTAAGAAATTATCCAACATTTATTCAAGGTAAAAACTATGGAACTATTCATCCTTTCATTGCGAGCAATCGCTTAAGGTTAACAGGCATGCTGAACGTATTGCCACTGTAAAATGCCATAGAGGCAAGCCTAGCAGCCTTCTCCGTCGTGTACCCATCGTCCCAGAACCAGTAGTCCATGCGGTTGGAGCACGGTTGCCCGAAGTTGGGATTAGGCGCACAGGGGCCTGGGCAGCAGGCACTGTTGGTGTTGGCAAATCCTGAAAAAAATTGTAATAAAAACAACCATAAGAGAACATCAGATCTTCCATGTTTGGATCTTTCCACTGCTCAATGCTATGGGTGATTTTGATTTTACCATACGCCAATGGGTTCGAGAAGGTGGCGTTAGAGAAGCCATAGAAGTCGGCGAGGGAGTAGCGAAAGCGATGGAGCTTGTTGGCGAGATCGGACATGAGTGTCCTGAGCGCAGAGTTGAACTCAGAGGCGAGCTTGTTCATGTTGTCGTCGCACGGACCGTCGCTGCCATGGCCAGAGCTCGACTGCACAGATGGTGTGCAGCCGATGAGCCCCATGTTGATGATCCCGAACTTCCTCGCACCCATGCCGTGCATCGCCGTGATGGTGGACCCCAGGAGCTCCATGAGGCCCTGCACCTGTGTCTTGTTGTCATTGTGAGGGAAGAGTGACGCGAACGGGTTGCTGTCCGGGACGAGGTCCATGCCGGTGCCCAGCCCGATCAGGAATAAGGATTTCGACAGGAACTTGTTCAGGGACTTGCGGTCGCCGAGCAGGGCCTTCAGCTGGGTTCTCGTTTCCGCAAAGTTTGCCACTTGATCCGGCAATGGAATGGTCATGTTTGCATACTAAAAAAATTGTAAATGCATACATGGCATATACAGGACACATAGATCCAATCAGTATGATAATAACCTTGGAATTTTTATAACGTACGTCAGTAATAATGCATTGACTACACTGCATACCGTGGAGCTCTCAATCCCAGCATTGGCTGAGGCATAGTTGACTCCAGTGAAACCCTGCATTTTTTCCGGGCTGAGATCAGGAAGTGACCGGTATGCTGGCGGGCTCATCTCGAATCCCAGGGCCTTCGCTGCATGCCACACGAAAAAGCATACCGATCAAGCATCATGAATTCATGATGTAGATCAGCAACACAAATTTTGCACGATGATGTGATACCGATGAAGTCTGCGATGTTGTATCCATTGCTGAACCGACCGGTGGCCTGGCCTCCAGGATAGTCGATGCCGTAGTAAGGGTGGTTGGCGCGGGGAGGATCCCCAATCTCCCCGCCGGTAAGGTCGTTATTGTTGCCGACGTCCAGCGCCCCGTCCCCAAACACGAAGACTGCAGGTGCTACTGGCGTAGGCTGCCTAGCAGAAGTTGGCAGTGGTGGCGGCGCCGGCTTCCCTGAGGTGGGTAGTGGTGGCACTGGCAGATATGCGTCCAAGTTGTTCCCGTCAAGAGCTTGGACGGACATCATTACCATCGCCAAGGTGGTCAAAATACTGCTCCATTCCATGGCTAAGTACACTATCATGTGATGAACAATGTGATGGAGTTGATATACAAGGGGCTGGCCCTGGCTTCCCTGGCAGCTACTTGTAATTTATAAACCCAATGATACAGTGATCTCATCCCATATCCTGAAGGATTCTGATCTTACCCTGAAAGCTGAAGACTGGAAGCATGTATTTGGTCACATGGCGCATGGGCGCATGCTTAAAATTTTACAAACTAAGCAACATTCTTGAAAGTCAGGGTTCAGCTCGAATCATAATGGCCCCTATTATCCCTGGATGGAGTTTTTAATCTAATCATTATTCGGTTCTATGGTGCGACAACCTCCGTTGCCACATGCGGCCACTACGCTATAAGTAAGGAACACTCATTCTTGCCTTTCATGGCAGACATGTGCACGTGCTAGGTGGAGTATGGACTATGGACTTATCAATGCAAAGCAAAGACGATGCGTAGACGATGTGAATAATAGTAACTGAGATTAGAGATGGGTCAATTATTAGCGTTTAAACCTTATATTTGAGATTTTCTGATTAAGAGACATGTAAGGTGCAATCATTTTATAACTATGCAAATGTTGTGTGCAGTATTTAGAGTAAATTGCACCCACCATACAACAACTTGTCAGGTGGGTGCAGATTGGTCCAACAAGTTGTAGAATGCTCAATTTAGTACGACAACTTAGCAAATGGGTGTATATTGGTCCATCAACTTGAGAAATGCATAAGTTAGTGCAATAATTCGGCAAATTGGTGCATATACAGTCTAAATGTTACAATGGTGATGTATTTGGCTATGCACAGAGGGATATGATGGCATAAGACATGTATTGTGTTACTTTTGGATTCTGTTTCGTAATACATGTGACATCCCAGACGTTAAAACCTTAAAAATACACTAAAAACAGGGTTAAAGGACAGCATTGGTTTAAGCACACTTTTGAACTAAATTTCGAAATTGAATTTCAATAAGGCCAATTTGACACCCATCAGAGATCTCAAAACTTTTGTACTAAACTTGAAAATATCCAAAAATAAAAGTTGTTTGCCATCACAAATAAAGCCTAGTTACTGTTGGGAACTTTTCCAAATTTTGCATTTAAGCCCCTCAAAAACTCTAAAAAACGTGCAGAACACCTTTTCAAATATGGCTTGTTTGAGCTTGAAAAATTCATAATTTCAGGTTCACCCCAAAAAGAAAGTTGTGTACCATATTTCAAACTCCAACTTTTGTGTTTGCACTTTTTGAAGTTCAGCTCAAATTTCCGGAGTTTTACACGTTTGAGCCGGGGAGCTCCACGGGCGTCCCGATAGGCAGCTCGGCCAGCGGCGGCGACCCCGGCCGACTGGCCAATCCCTCGGCGGTAGTGTCCCGACATCCCGTGCACGCTCCTGGCCAACTGTGTTGTCTCGTCGCGCACTGCACGAGCCACTTTGCCGCGGCGAGCGGCCACGCCATCATGGCGAGCCGAGCTCCGCCATTGGTCGCCGGCGCGCACGTCGAGCAGAGCTGCTCCGCGGCTGGATTCCTGCTCGCTATGCGCCAAGCACCTCTGCGGAGGATCTTCACTCGCCCACGCCACAATCCCCCTCACCCTGTGGCGGATCACTCCGAAATTATTCCAAGTTAAGTACCCCGGGACCACTAACGAGTAGTCAGGCACTTAATCCGGAATAAGCTGGAGCGCCGTCGGATTAAACCCGATTTAACCACGTACTTTTCTCGATCGAAACAACAGGCACGCCCACACGAAGGTGAGTTCCAGAGATTACAACATTCCACAAATTTAACATACATAAATAGTATCATAAAGTTATTACAAACCGAGTTCGAAATTTAAATCAGAGTATCAAATTCAAGCAGCGGAATAAAGTAGTTCATTGCAGCGGAAAGATAAACTAACGACGATACAACGTAACACCATGCTGAAGCCTGCCACGGTGCTACTCCTCCCGTTCCTCGGCAGAGGACGGAACCCACTCAATGTGCCATCCAGGGGGAACCTGGGTAGGCCAAGTAAGGGCATCGACTGCCACATCCAACACTGTACCTGTAACAAAAGCCACAAGCAAGGCTGAGTATACTAATACTCAGCAAGGTTTACCCGTCGGGTGAAAACTACATCACCGACATCTAGACATGAGAGGCTTTTGGCTGGTGGGTTTGTTTGCCAAAAAGCAACTAAGAGTAGATCCATGCTTTCATGTTTTAGCATCATATTCTAGTAGACTTATCCATTCTAGATTAGCATCCTCTCTAAGTATACAAGTGGTGCAGTACAATTTAATTCATACAACAAGTTCATCAATCTCATAGTTCCACTTGTTACTCAATGCAGCAAGGCGGTCAAGCAGTCTCATTAACCGCGAGAAGCGGACAGTTCGAACCGAATTTTGCTACCTGGCCAGGGAAAACCCAACACACACGGATAATGCTTGCTATAAAAGGTACAAGCACTTCCCAACCTTTCCCATCGATCCACAATTCGGAACCGAACCCACTTCCTTAGGATAAAGGTTTACTGCTTCACTCACAGTCTCATGCATATATCCACAAGTGTACGGCAGGGGAAACAAAAGTTTCCAAGGAGAGATGGCTATCGGCCCTAGCTGCTTCAATCTGGTACCGGGCTTACCGATTCCCATATATCGGCATGCATGTGGTACGTTCAAAAACTTGACACACTCAACCACACATTTTGACCTTAAATCAATTATCATACACGGACGGGAGATCTACATCTACCATCCCGCCCGTCCATCCTTATGATTCCAACATAAGTAAAGACAAGCAACTCCTATGTCTCGCGAGTGACAGGAAATCCCTCGACTTGTAACGGACCTAAAGCAATGCCCTATCGATCCTTTCATACTAGTGTTGCAAGTCATAGGTACTAGAAATGTGCAGCTAAGGTATTCAATCAACTCCTTGAAACGTAAATGCACAAGCATAGGGAATTCATAGATGCATAAACTATAAAGGTTAGGTTATGCTCCGGGGCTTGCCTTCTTGGGCTAGCTGAAAGTCAGGCTCCGGGTTGTTTACGTCGATGTTGGCTCTGCCCTCGAGGTTCTCCTCTTCGTCGATGGGGATGAGGTCGTAGAAGCCGTCAGCGAGAAGCCCTCTACATGAGATGCACAAGTTAAGCGTTGCTGCTATTTCATGTTTCAAGGTTACTGCACTAGGTTATCTTCATCTTGACATTTTAACAAACTTCTCTTTTCTCTATCAGTTAAGCAAGGCGTGTGGTGCCGAGCTCATGCTTTTGAGAAAAAGAACTCGGCTGGTCATCGAGGACCGAGTTCCTTTCGACAGTAAGAACCTTGCCGGTTCCCGTGGTCTGGGTTCTTATCGAAAAAGAACCCTGCTGGTTCCCGTGGTCTGGGTTCTTATCGAAAAAGAGCCCTGCTGCTCGAAAAGAACACATTGAAAAAGAACCCTGATACTTGAAAAGAACACTACTGGCTCTCGTTGGCTGGGTTCTCATCGAGAAAGAACCCTGCTCGAATAGAAAAAAAAAGATGAAGATGTGCCCTCGGCTCGTCGGTGGCGTTGCGCCAGCCAACGATGGTGGAAGGAGGTCAGAGAGGTGGGGAAAAGAACAAGTGGCTCACCACGAGTCGAACGATGGCGGTGGGGAGGCTGGAGGCTCGAAGGTGGCCGAGGACGGAGCAGTGGCGGTGCGGCCGCCGCGGCTTCAACTCCGGCGAGGTCAGTGGCTTTCGCCGGGTTGGAGAGGCTCGTGAGCGTCAGTGGGACTTGACAAAGACGTGGGGATGCTCGGTTGGCGTCGGGGGTGGCTCGAAGAGGTAGCTCGAGGTGGAGGTGCTCCGGTGGCCGGAAATGGGGATTTGGGAGAAATCCCGAGTTCTTCGCCGGAGAGTTGAGGGGAATTTGCGAGAAGTGGGGGAAAAAAGGAACTAAGGAAGTGGTCTAGCTCTGTGTGCGAGGGATTTGGGAATGGTGGAGGGACGAGGACGAATTTGGTCTCGAAGCTCGGCTCGGTCCGCGCGGCTGGAGGTTGAAGACGACGGGGCGAGCGCGAGGGAGTGAACTGGTGAAGTGCGCGAGCTAGGGGAGAGTGTGAGTGGCTCGGTGGAGTGCTTTGGCACGCTAGAGAGGGGTCGTGCTGCCTCGGGAGCGTGCGCGAGGGGCGATAGCGACGCGACGCGCCATTGAAGCGCTCCCGAGCTCGAACAGAGCGCGCGACGGGGTTGGGCGAGGAGGATCGTGGCGTGGGCGCTGGGATACGCTGCAGGGATCTTCCACAGTGCTCCATGGCGCGTAGTGGGAAGGAATCCCCCACGGAGGAGCTCTGCGCGACGCGCGCGAGCGAGCGGCCACGGCGGCGCTCCGCCCGCCATGATGGCGTTCGCGCGGCGCGAGGCGAAGCGTGCTGTCGAGCGGCGACGTGACGGCGCGGAAGGCTTGGACAAACGCGCGAGGACAAGAGCCACCCGACGCCGCGGCTCGGCCAGCTCGGCGCGGTCTCCGCTGCTCGCCGGCCACGTGGCGGCCGAGCTCCGGCCAGGCGCAGAGCGCGCCAGGGCCGAGCTGTCAGCTCCGTGGAGCTCCTTTGCCCCTTTTGAATTTTCTCCAAAAACTTGAACTGAACATGAAAAAGTGTAAAAATAAAAGTTGGAATTTGAGAGGTGGGACACAACTTTCTTTTTGGGGTGAACCTGAAATTTCAAATTTTTCAAGCTCAAACAACCCAAATTCATAAAGGTGCTCAGAACAGTTTTTCGAGTTTTTGAGGGGCTAAAATGCAAAATTTTCAAAAGTTTCAAACAGTGACTAGACCTTATTTGGGATGACCAACAACTTTTATTTTTGGAGATTTTCAAGTTTAGTACAAAATTATTGAGATTTCAGTTGGGTGTCAAACAACCTTTGTTTTTGAATTTAAAATTGAATTTTGATGAATTTTTGAATTCCATCATCACTTTTTTTTCCCCTTTTTAACCTGTTTCAAAGGTGTTTTCTACATTTTTTACATCAGAGATGTCACAGCTTACCCCCCTTAAAAGGAATCTTGTCCCGAGATTCGATTAAACTTAGGAACAAGGTGGGAAAAGTACCTTTGGCTTAAGCAAGGATGTCGGGAAAATTCTTCTTAAGATAGTCTTCGGTTTCCCACGTGGCTTCATCTTCAGAGTGATGACTCCACTGAATTTTGTACATTTTAACTCCTTTCCTTCGTGTTTGTCTCTCTTTCTCATCGAGGATTTTAATGGGATGCTCATCATAGGAGAGATCCGGTTCAACCGAGAGTTCTTCTTGTTCAACAACTTCGGTCGGAACACGAAGACACCTCTTGAGTTGGGAAACGTGGAATACGTTGTGCACGGCTGAGAGCTTCTCGAGAAGCTTCACACGGTAGGCTACCGGTCCACATAGTTGAGTAATTTTGTATGGGCCGATGTAGCGAGGTGCAAGTTTTCCCTTTAATCCAAATCTTTGCACACCCTTGGTCGGGGAGACCTTGAGATACACGTGATCGCCAACTTCGAATTGAAGTGGCTTCCGCCGTTAATCAAAGTAACTCTTTTGCCGTGACTGGGCGGTTTTCAAATTTTCACGGATGATCCTAACCTTTTCTTCCGCTTCCTTTACAAGGTCAGGGCCATAGGTATACCTCTCGCCTGCCTGGGACCAACACAACAGGGTCCGACATCTTCTACCATATAAGGCTTCGAAAGGTGCCATTTTAAGACTCGCTTGGTAGCTGTTGTTATAGGAGAATTCGGCCAGAGATAAACATTTCTCCCAATTCTTCCCGTAATGGACAACACAACCTCGAAGCATATCCTCAAGTATTTGATTTACCCTTTCCGTCTGCCCATCGGTCTGGGGGTGATATGCTGAACTATGGATCAGTTTTGTGCCTAGGGATAGTTGTAATTGTTCCCAAAAGCGTGCTACGAATTGAGTACCACGATCTGAAATTATCGTCTTGGGTACCCCATGTAGACAAACGATCCGTTCCAAATAAATCTCAGCGACCGGAATAAAATGTGCGGTCTTGGTAGGGCGGTCCACAATTACCCAAATGGAGTCATGCCCCTGAGGGGTTCTGGGAAGTCCAACAATGAAGTCCATGCTTATATCTTCCCACTTCCATGAGGGAATAGGTAGAGGTTGAAGCGTGCCTGCTACCTTCAAGTGGCTAGCCTTAACCAGCTGACATGTGTCACATTCCGACACATACGTGGTAATTTCTCGCTTCATCCTAGTCCACCAAAAGTTTTGTTTCAAATCTTGGTACATTTTGGTGCTACCGGGATGTATAGAAAATTTAGAGAGATGGGCCTCATCCATAATCTTCCTCCGGAGTTCCGTGTTTTTGGGCACCACGATGCGATGTCCAAACCACATCACTCCCTGCCCATCTAGCCGGAAACACTTGTATTTTTCCTTCACCTTCCCTTTTGCTAATTTCCTTTTAAGGATTTTAATCTTTGCGTCATTTAATTGGGCTTCAACAATCTGATCGTGCAAGGTTGGTTCAACTGAGATATGGTTGAAGTACCCGTGTGGAACAATCTCTAAGTTGAGCTTTTCCATCTCATGGCACAAGGTGTCAGCATAGGACTCCACGGAAAGACAATGACAATGAGCCTTGCGGCTTAGTGCATCCGCAACCACATTAGCCTTGCCGGGGTGATAATGCACACTAAGGTCATAGTCCTTTGCTAACTCCAACCATCTTCGCTGCCTCATATTCAAATGTGCCTGAGTGAAGACATATTTGAGGCTCTCGTGGTCGGTGTATATGTTGCATGGAACACCCATCAGATAGTGTCTCCACATCTTGAGAGCATGAATAACCGCTGCTAACTCAAGATCATGCGTGGGGTAGTTTTGCTCATGAGGCCGAAGTGCTCGAGAAGCATAAGCAATGACTCGGTTCTCTTGCATGAGGACACAGCCAAGTCCGGTGCCTGAAGCATCACAATAGACATCATAGGGCTTGGTGCAATCGGGTTGAGCTAAAACTGGGGCTGAAGTTAAATGTTTTCTCAAAGTGTGGAAAGCTTCATCACATTTGTCATTCCACTGAAATTTGACTCCCTTCCTTAAGAGTTCGGTCATGGGTTTCGCAATCCCAGAGAAGTCGGGAATAAAACGGCGATAATAACCGGCTAAGCCCAGAAAACTCCAAATCTCATGGACAGAGGTAGGTGGTTGCCAATCCAGCACCTCTTGCACTTTGGTTGGATCCACAGATATACCATCCTTGGAAACCGTGTGACCTAAGAATTTCACGCTCTCTAGCCAGAATTCACATTTGGAGAACTTGGCGTAGAGCTGATGGTCTCTCAATCTTTGAAGAACAATGCGAAGGTGCTCGGCATGCTCTTCCTCATTCTTGGAATATATAAGAATGTCGTCAATGAAAACCACCACAAACTTGTCTAGTTCTGACATGAAAACCGAATTCATGAGGTACATGAAGTAGGCTGGGGCATTGGTGAGTCCAAAAGACATGACCAAGAATTCATAAAGTCCGTAACGAGTAGAAAAGACAGTCTTTCGAATGTCACAAGGTCGGATTTTTATTTGGTGATAGCCAGAGCGAAGATCAATCTTGGAGAACACTCTGGCGCCAGCTAGTTGGTCAAACAGGACGTCAATACGGGGGAGTGGGTACTTGTTTTTAATAGTCACCGTATTGAGAGGCCGGTAATCGATACACAACCTCAAAGAATGGTCCTTCTTCTTCACAAAGATAGCGGGACATCCCCAAGGTGACACACTAGGACGTATGAAACCCTTGTCTAGAATTCTTGGAGTTGAATTTTTAATTCGGCCAATTCATTGGGTGGCATTCTATATGGTCTCTTTGATATAGGTGCCGTGCCAGGTTGGAGTTCAATCACAAATTCAATGTCCCTATCCGGCGGCATCCCAGGTAAGTCATCCGAAAAAACATCGGCATACTCACATACCACCGGAATGTCCTTTAGTTGTGTTTCTACCATTGTATAAGCACAAGCATTGACGCAATTCCGTTGTGGCAGATATAGCACACTAGGGCCATGGGTAGCCGAGTTTATTTCAACAACTCGTTCGGCAACATCTAGCACAACCTTATGTTGAGTCATCCAATTGGCTCCCAAAACAATGTCAATCCCTTCCATACCAAGCAGAATTAAATCAGTAGGAAATATCTTACTTCCCAGCCTGATTGGCACTCTTTGGGAGACTTGGTTGGATGCTATTTTACCTCCCGCAGTCGATATCACATATGATGATTTGGTATGGTAAGATTTTAACCCACATTTTGCATGAAATCTTGTGCTTATAAAACTATGTGTTGCCCCGGAATCAAACAATATCACAGCAGGTTGAGTGTGGATAGGGAAGGTACCAGTCATGTCTGGGGCTCCCTCAGGTAGGTCGGCCAAGGTGGTGTAGTTAAGTCTTCCTTGTCGGACCTGCACACGCTGCTGCTGTTTGCCCTTGTTTTGCTGATTCCCTGGGCGCTGGTTCTATTGCTTGTTCTGCGGGCAGTCCTTGATAAAGTGACTGTTGCTGCCACACTTGAAACACCGATAGCCGGCTCCAGGGCGAGCTGGCTGTTGTGCGTTCTGCCTTGGCGCCGGTTGCTGCTGCGTCGGTGGAGGGAAACGGGGCGCATTAGGCTGCGGTGGCCTAGCAACCCATCCACCTCCCTGAGGTGCCCTGGACTGTCCTTGCGGTGCAGCCGGGGGAACCAAGCGGAATCTCTGCGGCTGCGCGCTCGAGGGTCCAGCGGGAGCTTTCCTCTTCTTCTCCGCTTTGTGTACCATGTTGGCATCTTCTTGGGCAATGGCGAGGTTCACGAGATCGCCATATGTGGCATCTTCTTGGGCGCTGGGATACGCTGCAGGGATCTTCCACAGTGCTCCGTGACGCGTAGTGGGAAGGAATCCCCCGCGGAGGAGCTCTGCGCGACGCGCGCGAGCGCGCGGCCACGGCGGCGCTCCGCCCGCCATGATGGCGTTTGCGCGGCGCGAGGCGAAGCGTGCTGTCGAGCGGCGACGTGACGGCGCGGAAGGCTTGGACAAACGCGCGAGGACAAGAGCCACCCGACGCCACGGCTCGGCCAGCTCGGCGCGGTCTCCGCCGCTCGCCGGCCACGTGGCGGCCGAGCTCCGGCCAGGCGCAGAGCGCGCCAGGGCCGAGCTGGCAGCTCCGTGGAGCTCCTTTGCCCCTTTTGAATTTTCTCCAAAAACTTGAACTGAACATGAAAAAGTATAAAAATAAAAGTTGGAATTTGAGAGGTGGGACACAACTTTCTTTTTGGGGTGAACCTGAAATTTCAAATTTTTCAAGCTCAAACAACCCAAATTCAAAAAGGTGCTCAGAACTGTTTTTCGAGTTTTTGAGGGGCTAAAATGCAAAATTTTCAAAAGTTCCAACAGTGACTAGGCCTTATTTGTGATGACAAACAACTTTTATTTTTGGAGATTTTCAAGTTTAGTACAAAATTATTGAGATTTCAGTTGGGTGTCAAACAACCTTTGTTTTTGAATTTAAAATTGAATTTTGATGAATTTTTGAATTCCATCATCACTTTTTTTTCCCCTTTTTAACCTGTTTCAAAGGTGTTTTCTACATTTTTTACATCAGAGATGTCACACACCCAACCGCGGCTTGCGCTCTGACCGAGCTCGCAGGCCATCAATGGCGCGGCCCATCGCCCAACTTCCTCCGCGTACGCTCCCGAGGCAGCTCAGCCCTCTCTAGCGTGCCCAAACACTCCACCGAGCAGCCTTGCACCCTTGCCCAGCCAGTGACACAGCCATTCCCTCTCCTCCGTGCTCACGCACTTCTTCTTCCACCTCCGGCCGCAGTGAACCGAGCCCGAGCTCCTGCCGCCGCGAACCAAATCCCCCACGTTCTCCTCCATGGCTTTCCAATCCCCCGCACCCGAAGCTTCCTCATCTGCCTAGCTAGCCCCTCGACCCTTTCCCAGCTCGAATCGAGCAGCACTAGACGGGAATCAAAGCTTTTCCCCTTCGCTCGGCCATTCCCGCCGCAAGCTCCACCTCCACGTCGAGCCCTATGCTCCGGTCATCCCCGTCGCCGCCAAGCTCCACGACGAGCTCCGCCTTCGTCCGGTGAAGGTCACGCGCCTTTCCGCGCCTCGCCTCGACCCCCGCAGTCAGCTACCGACGTCGCCGGAGCTAGCCGCTCCGCCGCTCACCGTCGACGAGCCGCGCCACTTCGCCACCGTCCTCGAGACCTACCTCAAACGACTCGCGGTGAGCCCCTCGTCGTTTTCCCCAACTTCTCCCGCGCCGGTTCGCCGTCTCCTCGCCGGAATCCGGTCGCCGACGAGCCAAGGGCCTAGATGCGTTCCCCTTTTTAGTTCTAGGGTCCTCCGTGTAAGTTTCAGGGACTTGTTTGAAAGGTTTTAAAAGATCTAGGGTCCCCGGCGTAAAAGAGATTCTTAAACCTAGATCCATTTTTCTGAGATCTTGTAAAATCTACTAAAACTAGTAGAAAAATCAGAAAAATGCACAAAATACTCCTTGGACTCGTGAGATTGTAAACTCCAATCTCATGTTTGCATGTATACACTTTTGCTGAATAGTTTTTGAATTAAAATTCAAACTCTGTGTTTAGAGTTTTGTGCACCATTTCAAATCCTGAACCCTTCTGTAGCTGAGCTTTGGATATGTTTCTTGTATGGTCTGTAGAAACTTTGTGTCCAACGGAGACCTAAAAATATGACCTTAAACTGCAGTTATGATTTATTTAGTGTTTTCTGTTCTAGGTCAGTTCTGCATTTATTATACATATTTCATGCAGTCAAAAATTACTAACTTTCACCAGAGGCCTAGACAGATGTTGGCACATGTTGGAAAAATGCTAAACTTAATTGTAGACTCTGTTTAGGCCAGCAAATAAATAGATGTTGATTTTCGGGTAGAAAATTATTGAGGGTTGTCCAAGTGTTATTTTTAGCCACCACTTGGCCAGATCCTCTCTTTTACTCATGTTTAGCTCTGGTAGAGAAATCTTCTGTTTTGGAAGTGATTTTGATTTTATATGAATTAATCTTGTTTATTGGAGCAGCAACTTGTACTATTTTTGATAAATTCTGTATAGCTCGGTTTTAGCTAAATTTTAGAGTGAGCCTAGCTCGTATACTCCAGTAGCTGTCATAAAGTTTGTGGATAAAAAGGATGAACAGAAACAGAGAAACAAAAATGAGAAGGAACTAGAGTAAAATGAGTTTTATAAAAAGAAGTAGGTCACTTTAGATAATTAATCAAATGTGGCATGTGGAGTTTTAAAATTTCAGAACTAAACCACTTGCATAGGAATAATGGTTTGTATTGTTTTATATATGTACACAATCACCACCATAAAAGCATAAAACTTACACCACACACACTTTCTCTAATTTTGTGAAGAAAAGAATAAACCACTTGTATGTCTAGGTGAATATGGCCTTCAAGTGCCCTAGCCTTTAGACTAAAAACAAGCAGCAACTCTTAAAACTTGTGCATCTCATGTAGAAGGCGCTCTCGCTGACGTCACCTACAACCTCGTCCCTGCCAATGAAGAGGAGGCTCCAGAAGGCGGTGCTGACGTGATCGTGATTGACCCGGAGTCTGACGCCGGCGTAGCCCAAGAAGGCAAGCCTCGGAGCATAACCTAACTTTTAAATTGTGTAGCTATGAATTATTTATGCTTGTGCATTTATGTTTCAAGGAGTTGTTTGAATACCCTAGTTGCATAATTCTAGTACCTATGTATTGAAATACTAGTATGATAGGGTCGATAGAGCAATGCTTTAGAACCGTTACAAGTCGAGTGATTTCCTGTCACTCGCGAGATATAGGAGTTGCTTGTCTTTACTTATGTTGGAATCATAAGGATGGACGGGCGGGGTGGTACATGTAGATCTCCTGTCCGTGTATGATAATTGGATTAAGGTCGAAACGTGTGGTTTTGTGTGTCAAGTTTTTGAACGTACCACGCACATGCCGACCTATGGGAATCGTTAAGCCTGGTACCAGATTGAAACAGTTAGGACCGATAGCCATCTCTCCTTGGAAATGTTTTGTTTCCCTTGCCGTACACATGTGGATATATGCGTGATGCCGTGAGTGAAGCGGTAAACCTTTATCCTAAGGGATTGGACCCGGCGCCGATTTGTGGATTGATGGGAAAGGTTGGGAAGTGCTTGTACCTTTTATAGCAAGCATTATCTGTGTGTGTTGGGTTTCCCTGGCCTGGTAGTGAAATTCAGTTCGAACTGTCCGCTTCTCGTGGTTAATGAGACTACTTGACCGTTGTGCTGCATTGAGGAACAAGTGGAACTATGAGGATGATGAACTTGTTGCATGTACTAATTTGTATTGCACCACTTGTATGCTTAGAGAGGAGGCTAATCTAGAATGGTTAACTCTACTAGAATTTGATGCTAAAATCATGAAAATAAGGATCCACTCTTAGTTGCTTTCTGGCAAAACAAACCCACCATCCAAAAGCCTCTCATGCCTAGAAGTCGGTGATGTAGTTTTCACCCGACGGGTAAGCCTTGCTGAGTATTAGTATACTCAGCCTTGCTTGTGGCAATTTATTTCAGGTACTGCTTTGGATGAGGCGGTAAATTCTGTCCCCTAGCCTACCCAGGTTCCACCTGGCTGGCATGTCGAGTGGGTTCCGTCCTCTTCCGAGGATCGGGAGGAGTAGCACCATGGACGGCTTCATTATGGTGTTGCTATGTATCGTCGTTAGTTTAACTTTCCGCTACAATGAACTCTCGCACTTTTATTGGTTTGTAATAACTTGATGAGACCATTTATGTAAGTTGAATTTGTGGAATGTTGTAATTTCTGTGACTCACCTTCGTGTGGGCGCGCGTGTTTGTTTCGATCGTGAAAGTACGTGGTTAATCGGGTATAATCTGACGGCGCTCCAGCTTATTCCGGATTAAGTGCCTGACTACTTGGTTAGTGGTCCAAGGGTACTTAACTTGGAATAATTTCGGAGTGGTCCGCCACAATACATGACAAAATTAATTTTAATTTTATCATGTCTCTTTAATTTGATGCTCCCATATATTCTTATAATTTTTCATACTACCATATTTTATATTTTCATCTTACCACAATGAATTTGTTTATTTTTAAAAGATTAATAAAACACTAAATAATTCATATAAATCTACTTATAACTGACTATTGACTATTCATGTACATGATATAAATATAGCCTTAGTGAATTAACCAATGGTTTTTATTTATTAATAATTATAGTTCAAATTAAAGGAAAAAATTCTTTATGTAAACTTATATCTCATAAATAGGCTTAAATCAAGCTTATATGGTTTTATAGAAATTGTCTGTCAGAATTAGAAGAAAATAATTTTATATTGACAAAACATAATATCTCTTATTTTGTAACATGAGTATTTTTTTTAATTTTATAATAAAGGTTCTTGTTTGGGATAAATATATCCTAACTGTAACGTGAATATCAATGGCCACACAATGGTCAAGTTTTGGTTTTGATGCAAATATACCATGTATTTGTTGTTTGTCGTGGGTAAATACAAGTCAACGTAACATTTGAACTTTGCGTGCACTAATTTACCAAGTTGTTGCACTAATTTACCAATGATCCGCTCCATTAGTAACATGAACAGCTATTTGACCACCTGATCACGAATGACTCCAACAGATCGTCCTGGGCACAGCTAGCTTAGAGCGGTCTGGTGGAGCAGCATGCTCTGGTCGTCGCCGTTCTGCGTGGCGGCACGTTCCTTTCCTCCCAGAGATGGGCCATCCAGGCATGTCTTTCTCGCTTCCCCAGAAACAACTATTGCCAATTATATATAAAAATATATTAAAATTTACGGTACAATATTAATACTATTAGGTAGATATTTAGATCTAGTTTTTTATAAAAATTATTTGAAGACTTAATTGTTGTACGTATTTTCTAAAAATCGAGTCAAACTTGTGGCATGCACACTAACAACGACACTCTTTTAGGGACGGAGGGAGTAGTCTTCAAAAATGGTCCATAATGGCCTCCATATGCTGCCATGTGACATTTTTCTATGATTTGAATTCCTTCCTCGACTGGGACACATCTTCTGAGTAATCCATCAGCACATACTCTATGGAGGTATGGATTGTCCCAAATGTGACGATGACTTTCATAAAAGAGCTGCTTCTTATTTCCTCCTGGCGGCACATATCCTGAAACCATAAAATTCACAATGTCTACATACCAGGGGGGTATATCCATCACCTTGAGCAACATGCCGTCTCATAGGAAATCATTGATAGGTGTTCCTGCATGTTAGTGATCTGCGTACGAGACAAATGATCTGCAACAATATTTCTACTCCTTTTTTTATCCTTAGTTTATAAATCAAATTCTTGGAGTAAAAGAATCCATCGCAGGAAGCGAGGTTTATCATCTTTCTTGGTAAGAAAATATTTTACGGGAGCATGATCAGTATAAATAATGACCTTGGCTCCTACCAAATAAGATCTAAACTAGTCAATACCAAAGACCACAGCTAGGAGCTCTTTTTCAGTCGTGGTAAAATTTTATTGGGCTCCAGTTAAGGTATGGTTGGCATAAGCAATTGCATAATGCCTTTTGTCCTTAGTTTGGCCTAAAACTGCACCAACAGCAAAATCACTAGCATGGCACATAATTTCAAAAGGAAGATTTCAATATGGGGGTTGAATGATTGGAGCAGAGATGAATGCTTTCTTAAGGGTGTTAAAAGAATACGAGAACTCATCCTTTATGAAACGCCTCTAGAACCATGTATGGCCTAAGAAATTTCTGATCCCTAATATTCACGGGAGGTGGAAGTCGTTCTATAACTTCTATTTTTGCCTTATCCACTTCTATTCCCCTTTCAGAAATAAGATGTTCCAAGACTATGCCTTCTCGGGCCTTGAAATGACATTCTTCCCAGTTTAAACCAGGTCCTTTTCTTGGCATCTTTGGAAAACTCTATCTAAATTCTCTAGACAATCATTAAAGGTTTTAACATATACAGTAAAATCATCCATGAAAACTTTCATGATCTCCTCAATCATGCCTAAGAAAACAGACATCATACACCTCTGGAAAGATGCAGGTGCATTACATAACCCAGAAGGCATTCTACGATAAGCGTAAATACCATAAAGGCATGTGAAAATAGTTTTGATTTGATCATCGGGATGGATAGGGATTTGATGGTAACCCGAATACCCAACAAGGAAACAAAAGAAGGAATGATTTTCTAACCGCTCCAGCATCTCATCGATGCAGGAAAAGCGGAAAGTGGTCCTTCCTAGTTGCCGAGTTAAGTTCTCCATCCTGTGACAATATGTTGGGGTATGAGTTCATTTTTATTATTCTTCCCCTAAACACATGTGTGCAAAAGCGGAAGATATTATATTGGCACCAATAGTGTGATTATACTGGACCATCACAAGAACTCCTCGATTGAAGCATTGAATGGTTGAAGAAGGAGCACTAATCTGAAGTGGCTCGGAAGAAAGTTCCCCCTCATGTAACCAATCATAGCTCATAATTGAGGCTAATTCTCAAACTATTTTTTATGATTGTTTTTTATCTAGAAGTTCAAGAATTTGCTTAGGAGCTTTCTGTATTTTTTAGCAAGGGTAACTTGAGGTGTTTCCATAATCTTCGAAAATATCATCCTCAAAGTCGAAGATATCCTCCATGGGGATCTCCTTGTCCTCCTTGCTGGCTATGCTTGGTTCGGGAGAAGTTTCAGAAGGTGATTTAGAATTTGGAATTTGATCTTCTTCCTCTAAAACTTCTTCTATGATGGGTGATTTCATGGCTAGAAGATCTGTGACGAAGGAGGTGTTTTCTAAAATTTGATATAATAAAGCTTCTCCTTCTTCTATAGTCATGTGTATAAAGGATCCTCCGGCAGTAATATCCAACAGCAAGGTAGATTCCTTGTCTTATCCAAACCAGAAGTGTTGTAACATGACATGGTTGTGGAGATTTAAGTCTAGGCCAGTGTGTTTTAAACACAAAAATAGAAATTTCTATTTATCTCTTGCTTGCTTTGGCGACCTACTATGATCTTTTATCCAAATGGCCTTTAAGGTATAAAAACAACTATTCTAAGGTCTCGACAGAGAGGGAAGAAGTACTTGATATATGTCAAAGATGTCACCTTTGACACCTTCCTCTTTTTACTAGAAAGACCCTAAGGAAACGAATGGAATTTCTAAGCCCAGACACCACGTTTACACTTGAAATACTTATCCATGGTGCCGCATGGGGATTACCGTACCACGAGGGTCCCGTACACCAGGATAGCGAACACGTGTTCCAAAAAGCAATCAATATCAAGAAATAACTCATCAATAAAGTAATCAAAAGAAGAACTCGGAAACTTACTCAAGTGTATGAATCCAATAAGGTACAAAATCGAAGGAGCCGAAGAACAATCCAATCAAGCATGGATGCTCTTCTAATCACGCTTTAATCACCTTCTAATCTTCTTATAATCCCTCCCTTAAACACTTCTAATCCTAATAGATCATAGGCTTCTCTCCTCTTCCTTCCCCCCTAGGACTATCTCTTCTGTGGCTGAATTACAAATGAATTCTCTCATTGTTGAGTACAGGTGTGTACCCACGCTTATATAGGCCTATATGTCAGTTCAAAATGATCAAAGTATTGTAGCAGACGTTGCCAACCTTGGGAACCACCTCAGAACTGCCTCGAGAAAACTTGGCACCAACAATGTCAGTGGTGGGCCGGCTGGTCCCAGACCATCGCCTCTCGGCCACCACCTTTGCGTGGTGGGTTGTGGACTGGGCCTTCTTCTATTTTTCGTTGACAATGACTTCTG
Source organism: Digitaria exilis (assembly GCA_015342445.1). Lineage (NCBI taxonomy): Eukaryota > Viridiplantae > Streptophyta > Magnoliopsida > Poales > Poaceae > Digitaria > Digitaria exilis. Next base: position 293,525 of record JACEFO010001997.1, on the reverse strand, counting down.
TTGACTTAAATAGGACCTTTGTTAGAATCCTTTGAAAAGCATTAAGCCTAAGGCAACCGTTTTCATATATCTCCATTCTCTTTTCTTGATAGTTTTACCTGTAGAGGCATGCATAACACAAATCACCAAAACTTGTGGAAAGAGTTAGTATAAAAGCCCTATTCTAAGTTTAATGATTTATTTATACTCTTGTTGACAAAGATTATTCATACTTAAGAACCATCAATAGTTCCCCTAAATAATCTGGTTGAAGAATCATATCTTAGTCGATTAAGTATTGATTAGTCTTGCTAATTCATGCATGAGCTAGGTTATTTGAGGTGGTTCGCCAAAGAACTGTCCCATTGGAGAGCAAAGTTACACTAGCTATCCAGGGCACACCGAGGAGGAAGTGTGTGCGTCGTCGGTATCAGAGTTGTATAATCTCCCCATAGCATCATGGTTTTGCGACTTCCCCCTAATGGGTGAGCTGCTCAGTAGTGGGCGGCGGTGAGAGCATGTGATGGGTGTGAGAGGTGAGCCCACACGTGACGTATGAGTGAGGAAGGAGAAGGCCTAGAGGTGATGGCACGAGCATGAGTGAGGAAGGAGATGTACAAGTCAACAAAATCGAGATGTCATAAAAGTTGGTGCATCTCATGGATAATGTGCTTTGCTATATGACTGTTACCAATAGTTATCATTGGTAACGGACATTTATGAACACTTGTTACCAATTATAGTTATTAGTAACGGGCTTCTATGTTTCCCATTACTATCACTATTATCATATTAAACCCTACCATTTCACAACCAACCCAACATTCAGCAGTTCAAGAGGCCATTTCACAGCTCCACATTCATCAGTTCAAGGTCATTCACAGCTTCACAACCATGACTACTGAACCTACCATGCGTTGACAGCATGACTTGTGGTAAAGAAAAGGTCATGCCAGATAAATTATACAAAATAACAACAATGTTCTTGTGTAGTTTGCCTCAACAAAATGACATGAACACACACCATGAGATCACTTGAGCTTAAAAAAACACCAAAGACCAATGCAACAACCACAACAACAACATCTAGACCATTGCAACCACATTTTGACTCTGCTTCAGAAACATCACCTTCTCCCTACCCATTGCTTCTCTTTCGATCAGCCAAGATGCCTTCTCAGCCAAAGCACCTCCTTTTCTTGTTCAGCATTAGGAACCTCACCCCCAGAAGCTGGCTAATTTGCAAAGTAATTGCATAAAAAAGGCATAACCAACAATAATATGAAACCTAACCCTACATCATGGGCCAAACTCACCAGAGAGTCTTCATGGGCCACGCTAAGATGTCACTGTCTGTCAGAGGATTCTGAGGAGAAGTCCTAGGACTCTAGGAGCTACCCCTCTGGCCTCAACGTATGGCCACTAGATATCGATAGTCATTATTATCAAGTGGAACCTCATAGTCTATCTATAGTCGATGAAAATCGGGTTGAAGCAAAAGTTCATAGATGTCCAAGAAGTTATTAACTAGTAAGTTTTTTAAGCGGGTTTCTTCCCATTTATGCAAACCATGGTCGCTTCATGCAAAGCCGAATCAATGCATGTGAAGAACAGTAAATTGAAACCAAAGTCTAGAGTCAAACTCACGCATAAGACTAATTTTCTGGTAATTATGGCATTATTGATACAATATCGCCTAAATTCATTTCATTTAATATAACATAATGATTTTTGTGTACTAGTGAGCTCAACAACCATCAGAGTCCAATCTATGTGGAATCTATGTTGTTGAGAACAAGATGAGCCTAGTGTATCACGGGCTTTCACGGCGTGACCTAAAAAAAGGTTGTGTTATGTACTCTTGTTTATTTATTTATTTGTCTGCTTGGATCACTCTTCAGCGTGTCTTGCAATACTACAAAACTCCCATCATGATTTCCAATGATAGATGTGAGACCATCTGAGGGATGCTATGTGGGTTCATCATCAATGATGTCATCCAACCTGAAGGAAAATTCTACAACGGTCCATTTTGCAACTTGTGGATATGGAAACTTTGAAACTTTGTAAACGTGATGTACATATGTTTGTGTGGATGTGGTCTATTTGTTTTGTACTTTGAAACTATGAAATCTATTTGTGGTTCTATACATGAGATCTATGTGGTTCTGTATGATCTTGCTTATAGGTTAAAGGTGGCAGCCAAATCCTAGCTCTGGTTAGATCCATGAGTTGGGCTGGCATATATACATGTACGTAACTAGCATCATGTGAAGCATGTTGCCCTTGTTGTCATCATTGATAGCGAGCTTCAAGTGATGCCCATCACCTTTGATAGGTCATTGGTAATGGGCTTCACATGAAGCCTAGTACATTAGTAACGGCCTTCAAGTGATGTTTGTTACCTCTAATAGGTCATAGGTAATGGGCTTCGAGTGAAGACTGTTACTGACAGTGGGCTGCAGTTGGAGCTGCCGCACGGGTCCTCGGTAACACCCATTAGTAATGGGCACAGGAAGACAATCATTACCTATTGGGTGCCATTGGTAAGGGAGCAAGATGCAGTGCCTTTGCTTGTTAAAGTCACATCGTCACTTTCGCTTCATCCTATGCGTCCATTGGGCGTCGAACGGCTCTCGACGCTTCAAAGGAGAAAAAAAGGACTGCCACACTACCACTTTACCATTCACAGCTTAGGCGCCAAGTTCTGTTGCCCCCATCCTCCATGGCCGCACAGTTGAGCTTCAGCCAGCGCCAAGCGGCACAGGGAGTGGAGATGGCATGGTGAGAGGTTTCAGATTGTTGTAGAATGGATCTTGGGGGTGCTTTACCTAGAGTTTTTTTAGAGATGAAATAGACATAGAGAAATTGTAGAGGTTGATGCTTGGTGCAGTAGTGGAGGCGCTTAGCGACCTCCCAAGATTGACATAAGAATTGAGGACCTTCTTGATGTCGCCTTTTATAGGCCGGGTGATGACTTGCCGCCGAGGTCAGCAGCACACCATTAATGGCGTGCGCAAGCTCACAAGCAGTGCGAGGGGGCAGTACCCACAGCAACAAGGAGATAGCTGCCCTCTCCTCCACGGGATTCTAGTGGTGGCCCGATCCTCCTCGCCTCTGGAGCAGCAGACCTTCGCTCCTTCCAACCCGCTTTTGCTTTGCCTCGACTGACTTGTGAATGGTGGAGACGTGGACTCCAGGCTGGTTCTGCTTTGAATCACTAAGGACCGTCGGATGCAGAATGGCGGCACATGATGAAGAGGAAGTGACGACGTGACTTTTTGAATCAAAGGCACTGAATCTCGCTCCAGTCTCCATTGGTAATTGGCTTCAACATAGGCTCGTTTCCCTTGATAGGTGATTTGTAACGCTGACAATGGGACACTGAATCTCGCTCCAGTATCCATTGGTAATGGACTTCAACAGAGGCTCGTTTCCCTTGATAGGTGATTTGTAATGCTGACAATGGGACCCAGTGGAACATCCGCACAGGTCATTAGTAACTCCCAGTAGTAACAGGCACAGAAAGACGACCATTCCCTATGAGTTGTTAGTGGTATTGGGCTTCAAGTAATTCCTGTTACCAATTCTAACAGGAGAAGCCCCACAGAGTCATTAGTAATGGCTTTTAGTAACAGGATTTTCTTGAAGCTCATTACCATTGAGCTCTCATTGGTATCGTGCACGTGCTTGTTACTAATACTGACTGGTCATTAGCAACGCAATATTGCTAACGTGGCCTATGCCCATTACAAATGCCGATCTATGACCCTTACCTATATGGTGGTTTTCACATAGTGATATTCAATACATACAGATTGTTCTTCTTTTAGAAAAAAAGGAACTATGGCTTGATTGGGAGAAACTGGAAGTCTCTAGGTGTCACCAGCACACTGTCGACCGAGATACATACAAGAGGCCCTAAGACCCTTGATTTTAACTCTCTGTTTAGTAAATAACCAGAATTTAGAATATCAGCAATATCTCACCTATTAACATGAGCTGCTGCAAGTAAATAAAATTATGTTTATTACATAAAAAATATAAAGGAGGTCATTCAATGAACAATAAGAAATAATATAGAAGTTGATGGCTCTAGTTACAGCTTAATAAGTCGAATTGGCATTATTAAAAGCTGGAAAGATATACCTACTAGGTGTATCTGTTGAAAGAAGTGAAAGAATGGATAATTGTGTGCCTGACTGACTGACTGTTATGTTCAATTGGTATCTAGTAAGCCATAGCCTGATTTCACCCACGCAGTGCATTCTGGTCTATAATGTTCCTATTGGCAACAACGTACGTAAACTTAATTATACGTGCATGAATGAAGATGACGTCGACTATGATATTTCCATTATATTGCTGATGAATCTGGGAACTATTCCGTGGGTTCAGAGTTGAACGAAGTTATATATGAGGGCACGCGCATCCATGCGGCCGCATGCAAACTGGTCGTCTGATCTACTCTCATAAAGTGATTAGGTTACTTCATAAAGTATCTTCTTGGGGATCAATGATTACTTATGCTTCAAGGATTGCCTGCAGCAGCAAGAGGACCTTGATTGCCTGCAGCAGCAAGAGGACCAGGTCAGTTCATTTGCTTAGGGGGTGTTTAGTTGGTGGAGATTGTGGGAGATTTACTGTAGCAGATATGTACTGTAGCAATGAATAGTGAGGAAAGGATGGGAAAGAATGTGATGGATGTGATAAGAGGAATAGTAGATATCTTGAATCTAAACTGCTCCTTATTGGATGTGCTGACGCATTCTGGTCAACGCACGAAAGCGCTAGATCGCGCGGTCTTTGAATTCTCCTCGCCAGAGCTTCTGAGCGCAGCCGGTCAGACCGCCTATTGGGACCGGTCTAGACCGCCTGTAGCAGAGGCGCCGCGAAAGCCTATGATCAACGCAGCAGGTACTAACTGAATATTCCAGAACTATTGACACTCTTCACATCCTTTGTAGTAACGAAAACAATCGGCTATCATTGTAAGCCAATAAAAACAAGCCCGCCTAAGGAGCCACTTCATCATACGAGCCGATTGATGCGTACAACAAATTCCTTCATGAACCTTTGCCATAGCCAACCTAGCTTGATCAAGATCTAAACATTTCAAAAGCAAACCATCCGCGGTACGACGATATAGTTCACCATCAACCAAAGTAAACTTGAAAGCTCATAGTCGGACTTTTCGATCCACTGATATGCTAGTATCCTGCAAATACTCCACCAGAGGCTTCCTCCAATAGCCAACATCGGCCTCAACAGATTGGAAATCATTAACCGCCGAATCGGTGTTTTCAGAGGTATATGCGGTCAGACCGACCGTGTGGGCGGTTAGACCAGTTGTGCTAGTTGGACCAGCTGCGACAGGCGGTTGAACCACCTGTTCCAGAGTAGAAACATCGGCTTCACGAAACATCGGCTTCTTTTCATGAAAATTTCTTTTCTGGACATTATAGCTTGATGCTTGCTGTGTCAATGTATTAGCTCTAGGATTCTCTTCTTTTGGCACATGATAAATCACAAATTCATCAAAGCAAGTTATAATATCTAAGCATTTATCAAGATAAGCATTTAAAAACCCATCTAAGCATTGACAAACCTTAGACACTTGCTACACCACCAATAGAGAATCACCATATGCTTCCACATGTTTTACTCCTATGTCACGTAAAATTTTCAACCCGAATAATAAAGCTTCATATTCGGTTTGATTATTAGTGTATTTATGATCTAATCAGTTAAGAGCCTCAAAACAACTCCGTTAGGTGATATAAGAATAACACAACCTCCGCAACCGCTTTTGCAAACCGTTCCATCAAAATGCAATTTCCATGGAGTAAAAGTGATAAAGCCGACATTTAAATCAAGATGCTCGTCGATCCTATGTTCAACAATAAAACGGTAACGATTTATCCTTTCGTAGATATCAATGGCTCAAAGACTAAATCATATTCAATCAAAGAATAAGCCCATTTGGCGATTCTACTACTTAGTATAGGTCTATGCAACATATATTTAATTATGTTGGCTTGACTAGCAACTATGCAAGTTTTCAATAATAAATAATGCCTCAACTTTGTACAAGCATTATATAATGACAAGCATAACTTTTCAATAAAAGTATACCTTATTTCGGCATCCAATAATCTTCTACTTGCATATGCAATATTATATTCCTTCCCTTCGGTCTCTTGGATCAAAACAGCTCCAATAACACTTTCTTCGGCCGCAATATACAATTTGAAAGGAACCCCTCTACTAGGTGCCCGAAGAACCGGAGGCGAAGACAAATAATACTTGATCTCATCAAACGCCTCTTGTTGTTTTGCCCCCAAGTAAATTCAACATCATCTTTCAACCGAAGCAAAGTAGTAAAAGCATTCACCTTTCCCAACAAATTGCAAAGGGAAATAATTGCAAATAAATCTTCTCAAATAATTCACCTTGCACAAGAATTTTTGCAACTCCTTCTTAGAGCTAGGCGCCTGCAACTTGTCAATAGCATCGACTTTTTCGGATCAATTTCTATGCCATTCTCATGAACTATGAAGCCAAAAACTTCCCAGCCGATACACCAAAAGCACATTTGAGTGGATTCATCTTCAAACCATACCGGCGCATTCTTTCAAATGCAAGTCTTAAATCGGCGGAATGAGAAGCACTTCTAGCCAATTTGACTACAATATCATCGATATAAATTCCAAGATAATACCAAGCAAATCATGGAAAATCAAATTCATTGCCCTTTGATAAGTAGCACCGGCATTCTTCAAACCAAAAGTCATAACAATCCACTCAAATAAACCAACAAAGCCTGGACATACGAAAGTCATTTGGATAAATCCTCTTCGGCCATAAATATTTGATTGTAACCGGCCTTGCCATCAAGAAAACTAATCATTCTATGTCCAGAAGTAGCATCGATAAGCATATCGGCTATCGGCATAGGATATTCATCATTAGGAGTAGCACGATTAAGATTTCTAAAATCAATACACACTCTAATCTTACCTGTTCCTTTCTTTTCCACAGCCACAATATTAGAAATCCAATCAGCATATCGACAATGTCTAATAAACTTTGCTTCTAACAATCGATTTATTTCTTCTTCAACTCGGTCATAAATTTCAGGATTAAAACGCCTAAAACCAGATTTAATAGGTAACCGATGCTCAACAAGCTTTCGGCTTAAACCAGTAATTTCATGATAATTCCAAGCAAAGCAATCGATATACTCCTTTAACAACTTTATGAATTCAGATTTAAAAGCAGGATCAAAATTCTTATTTACAAACGTTGGTCTGGGTATAGAACCATCACCAATGTCAACCTCCTCAAGAGGATCAGCCGACGTAAAACCACATCCTAGCTTGATTATATCATCAAAGTCTTTAATAGCTTCATACATATCGTCCTGATGCGACCGATAGTGCTCAAGTCTCTGATGAAACCACTCCAAATTTTTATCCATTAAATCACATGAGATGGTTCAGCCGATTGTGCATCGGCTTTATGACAGCAGGAACGAAGTCATTCTTAGTACAACTGATAAACTCAAACTCAGAAAGATCTAGGCCCGACAGACATTTAACATCATCATGAATGCCAATCAAAGAGCTATCAGCTAAAGGAACACAAGCAGAAGTATCACCATGCACAATTTCTACATCATCATCTACCCAATGAATCAAGCATTGATGCAAAGTAGAAGGAATACATTGGTTTGCATGAATCCAATCACGACCCAAGATTAAACTAAAGTTACCTTGACTCTCAGCGATGAAGAAAGCAGTAGCCAAGGTCTTGCTTCCATTAGTAAGCTCCATAGAAATCACACCCTTGGCACCAATAGGTTCTCCCCCACCAATGCCGTTGTACAAAGAATAGGGCATTAGATCCACAATTTCCCCTCCATCGACCAACATTCGTGAGATTGGCTTTCGATTGATATGTCCCTCCAAATATAAAGCATTCAAGTGATTGTTTCCAGCTTTAGCCTTCTGAAATATAGCTTCATTGGGACCAAAATCAAGATGGGCAACCTCCTCTTCAGAAAGCATGTCTCTATTCATCGACATATGAAGCACATTCACATCAAGATTCATGTGCTCTAGAGAAGAACTGTAATCAACAAGTTCTTCATCGTCCTCAGCAGCGAGAACCGATGATAACTTGCTATCACAAGTCAAACAATCAAAAGAAGGAATACTAGGCGCTTCTGCGTCAGTCAGTTTGACCGCCTGTATAGGCGGTCTGACCGCCTAGGCCGCCGGTGCTGAGTGACAGGCAGTCTGGACCGCCTGTGCAGCCGGTTGGACCGCTTGTGAGTACTCCTTTGGCTTCCACTCTTTCTTCTGGGGAATCATGGGCCTGCTCTAGTTGAAGAATTCATCCCTCTGCTTCTCCAACGCTCGCTCTTGTCTTTCCCGAAAACAGAGTCTCTGAAGCTTCCTCCTCTGTGTACGAGTCAAACCTTCAGGACACCGCCTTAGGAGAAAATGCTGAGACTTGCCAGCACTAGACCCCTGATCCTCCACAGCTTTTTCATTGGAAGTCAGCTTCATAGCCAGACTTTTCTCAATAGGAACATCTATGGTCCCAACTTGAATGATATGAAACTCAGTAGTCCTCTCTGAGTCCACCTCCATGTTCTGCAGCTCCTCCTTCTTCTTAGGTCGATAAATCTTCCTCGGAGGAGATCTTGGCAGATGACCGTGACGACCGGTCTGACCGCCTGTGACCAGTGCCCATGACTATATTGGCGGAAAGCCGATCGATCACGACCGGGATGAACAATCCTATCCTTGTTGACGCAAAAATCGGAAAAGACCTTCACGTGCTAGCACACGAAATCGGCTGTGACCGATGATGCAGGGCGTGCCAGTCAATCTGACCTGTTGATTGACAAGGAAAATCGGACGTTAATAACACAATGAAATTGGCTGGGTTTCCGATTTGACGATGAATACCAGATCGGCAATGAATTCCGATTTATGATAGAGAGTCGACTAGATCAGCCGATTCCGATGCAAAGCAGAGTAAGATTACTAAAACGTAACCTAACAAGCTAAGCAGAGCAACACTTAGAATAGATCTAAATGGCTATACCAGATCCGATAATGAAGTATAAATAACAGCCGATCAAAGCTTATTCTAAGTTGGATAAGGGTTGAATAAAATCTAAACGAAGCAACAGCGATGCGCCAGATACTAAAGCTTAGATGTTTACTCGATAACTGTCGAATAATCCCAAATGAAACAACAGCGATAAGCTGGTTGCTAAGGCTTGGATCTTACTCAGTAATACGGGACTTACAAGCAAGCCTTGGGATCTGATCACCCTCGACGTGCCCAAAAGAACTCACGAAAAAGAAAGACGAAGTCGCCGACAAATGTATGTAAGATGCGAAAAAGTGTAAAGGTTTGTTTGAAGTTGGTGTGTACAGACTTCTATGACCATGCAGGGTCAATATTTATACCCTGATAACTATGACTCCTAAACGCATACGACAAACTTACTTGACGCAAAAGAAAAGGTCTTTCTTACAACCATTTACGACTCAAACTCTATAAAAATAACCGACTCTTTATTTCAGTCCTTCTATAAGCTTAACTTGGTAACCTTCCAGGACTCCTCCACGTCATCATTCTCTTCTCCGATTTTGATTCTCATCGGACTCTGACTCTGATTCAAACCACTCTTCCTCTCGGACTCCGATTCTGATTTGATCTGCTCCATTTCCCGGACTCCGATTCCGATTCTGTACCTCTGCTTCACTTTTGGCACCGATGTGCCCTGTTAAAATTTGGTGTCAACACATGCCCCCCTAGTTTCGCGGTAGAATCTGATTCTGACTCGAAACTATTTGATCCTTATCCTTTAGGCCAAAACATCTTCTCTTTCCTCTTTTACCCTTAGCGAAACCTATATAGGGCCAACCCTTTCGTCTTCCTCATTCATCTTCTTCCCTCAGCCGCCGCCGCTTCATCTTCCTCCGCTCCCCGACCTTGGATCGTCGAGCGCAAGTAACCTTCGGCACGGATCAACTCTTCAAAGACTCCGGCAACCTTCTCCTATGGCGTCTCTCTCAGAAATCCCTGAGGTAAGCCTTCTTCCAGTCTTTAGATCGAGATCTATTCTGTTCTTGTCAGATCTGTTCTTACTAGCAATGCACTCTTCTTAGGCCATCCACAACAGCATCATCATCCCAGTAGCAGATAAGCCGGGTCTTGCCATACTAGGCCCAGTAGGTTCTCCAGACCCCACTGACTTCATCATCCAAGAAACACAACGGCTTCCTTACAAATCGTTTGACTCAGAACACGACTGGAGCAATGCTTTTAGGTCATGGCCAATCCTTACCACTGGATGGAGAACTTGGTATAAAAGGGTTGCCAAATCCAAGATAGATGAATGGGAATCTTATGACATCCGTCAATGTATCGCCCTTTCTTTGGCTGACATGGAGCGAAACGAGCCTTTACTAGCCGCCGCTTCATATTTCTGGTCCGATGCTCTGAATGCTTTTCTTTTCGGTCAAGGTCCGATGACTCCTACCTTAGCCGATGTACTGATGCTCACCGGTTTGAATATATCAGAATCGAACAAGACCTTCCTCATTCCCTCCAAGGCCACCCACAAGATTGACACCAAACAGATAGGGGGTTGGAAAGGATACACAGAGAAGTATTCCAAGACATCAGGGCCTGTGGATGCAAGAGAACACTCAGCTTTCTTGAATATGTGGTTAGAGCACTTCGTCTTTTGTGGGAAGACAGTAGGCCCATCAATCCACTATCTCCGATTGGCAGAATACTTAGCCTTAGGAAACAATTTTCCAATCGGAAAACATCTTCTTGGATCAGTATATAAGCTTCTTCATGAGATTTCCATCCGATTGAGATCCAAGCAACAAATCGGACATCTCGGAGGTCCATGGTGGTTTGTTAACCTCTGGTTAAACATGCACATACAGAAGCTGTTGGATGTCTCTGTGATTAGCAAAGTATTCCCTGCCGATCAACTGAACGACGAAGAAGCTGAAGATCGGCGATGCATGTCCTTTGGCGAGGCTGCCTCAAGTTTCCCGGGAGAACGACTTCCTTCTACTCGCACAGCCGAGTACTTTAGGGGGTTCTACAATGGTCTCAAGGAAGAATCTATGGCTTGGCATGTGTATGCTGATCCTGATCATCATTTCGAACTCCCGTTCAAATTCCGATTTGACGATATTGACACAGATGGGGAGAGCCAAAAGAACTTCAAGGAAATTATCACCCCTCAAATACTCCCTGCAGACATATTTATGGGGAAAAAGCAGCAGTCATTTGAATATTATCATCCATCACTGGCTGCTCGTCAAATCGGATTTGGCCAAGGGCCAATTTCCTTGTACCTAGCCAACATGGTGAAGCCCAGAGACATAGTCCCTTCAGGCATAGCATACGATAGACTGATAAGTTTTTCACCTTCTCGGGAAACCATAGATCTATCTCTTTGGAAATTCTCAAGCTTCAATATGGCCTCATTCAAAACTTGGTGGCAAGAATGGAGGAATCATCTTTTCAGCCGACCTGCTCAAGATTATTGCCTAATCCTCAACCCCGATTTTGAGACCAGCGACCAGGTAAGAGCTCTATACTTAATCATTCTTCTTCAATCACTGATTACTTTGTGTAACACCCTAAAAATACCCTATTTAAAATTTAGTAATTAATTGGCTTTTTATATTCAAGTGCTCATGAAAAATGCAGGGAAAATAAAATTTTGAATGATTAAAAGCAAATATAGGGTATAGAAACATTATTGTTGCATTCATGCTGATTGTTGAATTCAAATTTGAATTTAAATTTGAATTTGAATTCAAATGAGTGTTTGAATAAAAGAAAAACCTTTGCTTTTCTCTCTTTTTTGTTCCTTTCTCCCCTTCAGCCCAGCAGCCCAGCTCTTTTTCTTTTGTTTTTTTCCCGCGCAGCCCAGCTCCCTCCCTTTCCCCCTCTCTCGCGCGGCCCAGCAAGCCGTCGGCCCAACAGCCACGCCAGCCCACCACCGCTGTCGCCGCGCTCTCTCTCTCCCGCTGTGACTGACAGCCTGGTCCCACCTGTCAGCGCTCTCTCCCTCCCGCAGGCGCTGACGCGCTGGCCCCACGTGTCAGTGCCGTCTCCTACCTCTCGCCGTAAGCGAGCAGGGCTCCTCCCCGATCCGCGCTGCCGCCGAGTCCGCCTCGCGCACGCCTCCGCGCTGCTTGGCGCGCACGCCAAGGCGACCTCAAGCCCCTATATAAGCCGCCGCCAACCCCCTCGAGCCGCAGCCCAAACCCTAGCCGCCGCCGCCTTTGACCTAGCCCCGAGCGCCGCCATCGTCTCGAGCCCGTTTCGCCCGCGCTTTGCCGCCTAGAACCGCACCAGGAGCTTCGCCGCGAGGTAAGCAGCACGCCAGGCCCAAAAGCCCTCTTTTTCTCCGCTCTGCAGTACGCGCACGCGCTCGTCGGAGCTCTCCACCCGCCACCGCTCGTCGCCGGCCTCCACCATTGCCCAACCTTCGAGTAGAACCCCCAAAATCGACTCCCCGTTGTCTCCTCTACCTCTAGGACCAAACGCGGCGAGATTTGGACCGCCGTAGGCCCGAGCCGAGTCGATTCCGGCGAAGCGCCGCCGCACGCGCTGCCGCGACGGCTGAGCTCCGGTGACCTTAACCCCGATCTGATCTGAGCCGTTAGATTCAAAACCGACGGCCAGATCTAAAACCCGAGTTAAACCAAGCCGGTTCACCGTGAACCGCGGTTCAGGGCCGGTCCACGGTCCGGTCCACGGTGACGTCATGCCGACGTCAGCATCTAGCCGCCGCCGTGCTCGTTTTACAAAAGAGCCCCTCTGTTTTCCGAAAATCAACCCGCGGTCCAGCGCAGTTCAAAAGTAAGTACAACTAAGTCCTTTTTCTTTCGGTTTAGCCCCTGCTCTTTTGAAAAATAGTGCCCGCCGTCCTAGATGGCAGTTTTACCCTGCAGCCCTCGTGTTTTTATATGAAATTATGTTTTAGGTCCCTGGTTTCTTTCAAAAACACCCCTGGAAGCTTAAAACCTTTTCCAGCAAGCCCCTAGAGCCCGTTTTAAGCGTAGTTTCTCCGTTTTAACTCCGATTTGAGTGATTTTCGCGCTCATGTGTTCGTAGTGAAGCGAAGAGTAATTCTAAAGCCTTCTTTTCATCTTTTGTTTATGCTTGATGTACTGTTCTAATTAAATATCTTGTTTGCATGTATGTGTGGATGCTTGTGATCAATGTGAGTAGTTGACGAGCCGTTCGAGTTCGCCGACGATCCCGTTCTTGAAGAGCAGTTGCAGCAGCAGTTCACTGAGGAAGGCAAGTATAACACGGACCATCCTTGTTACCTATACACCGATTAATCACATAAATCATATGCATGTGTCTAATACTGTTAACCATTAAGGATGTTCCTAGTCTCTACCTTATTCCTTGTTTACCCGGGGTTTTATGCATTATGGTTAGACTATGCTACGCGCTGTAACCAACATTTATTTTTAATGTCAATATTGAATTAATGGTTCACTTCAACGATGATTAAAAGATGCTTTTTAGCAACATGGTTCGGCAAACTAGAGCATGTGCTGTGTGCTTTGTTCTAGTGTCTCTATAAGGTTTGGTCTAGGGAATTAGAGCATGTGCTTCGTGCTTTGTTCTAATGTCTCTCCATAAGGTCCGGTTCTTAAAGCGACAATCCATGAACCTGTTCGCCGCCATTGGAACTATAATGGCTCTGGTCTTGGATAACTAGCTTGTACGTCTCTAGCTCGCCAGTGGTTACCGAAAGGCGTATGTGGGGAGCATGGGTGAGAGTATAGTTTGATCCATCGAGGACGGTTATATCCGTTGGCTATGTCTCGTTAGGCAAAGTCCCATGATGTAAGCGCCCGATGTACGGCAGCTTCACACGTTGCGATGATTGCGCTCTCGCTCTGGGCGCCATTGACCCCCTCACGTTGCGCCCTGAGCGTACGTCAATCTCGATGCCTCGGGTTATGCTGCCTATGTTGAACCAAAACGGCTACTGTGCTTGTTAGGGTGTTTTGTGAAAGTCCTCGTAACATAAGTTCTTTTGGATTTATGTGACCGGCGGGTAAAGGGCGAAACCTCTACAGAGTGTTGATCTATCATGATAGCCGTGCTCACGGATACGAGCGGCCTGGATCCTTTTTGATTAGAAGATGATATTAGTGGTTGATGTTGGTTTGTTCTATAATCACTTATACCTTATTAATGGGTTTATACTTTGGATTCTACTCGTTTGTAGTAAATTAGATGAAAATAAAATGAAACAACTAAAAGTGCTAATGCAGTATAACCGTGTCAAGCCTTTTGTTCTTGCATAACCCGTGTTATACTTGTTAAGTAAGATGATTTACTTACACTTGCAACTATTCAACAAAATCCCGGATGGGTAACAGATGGAGCATTGAATGATCAGTCGCTTGCTGAGTTTCCGGAGGATCTGCCGTACTTCTAGCTGTGATCAACCAGACGGTGTCCCTGTGGACTTGAGGCTCTACTAGTTATGAAACGTTTAATAATATTAAGACTTCTGCTGTGTTATTAGTTTAAGACTATGTCTTGTGTTAAACTCTAATATAAACTATTTTATTCGAGCATTGTGTTCTCTGTGATTCAATATTTGTAATCTATATGTGTTCTGTGGACATCCTGGGCACACATATGGAAGCATTCGGATTTCTTGGAAATCTGGGTGTTACACTTTGTATTTGACTCTTTCTCCTTTTACCTTTGATCACAGGACGTGGCAATAAATCTTCCTTCGGTCAGCAACAGTGGCCGTCCGATCGAGTACATGTCTCCCTCACACAATCCTTATATCGGGAGTTCCAGTCCATCCGTGATGGATGTCGCTACTGGTCGGAACAAGAAATCGGCCAAGAGCGCCCCTCCAACTATGCAACAAAGCACTAGCTCCTCCAAAAGGCCGAAGAAAAAGACCCAAGAAACTTCTTCTTCCATGGCAAGCCAAGAAGAAATCAAGCCATCAGAGTCACAAGCTATGCCTTCAATAATCGGAGAGAAACACAAACTGATGCTATCAAAGACACTTTCAAGGAAGATACCGAAAGCTGTCCGAAAAATTTCAGCTTCAGAGGCTGCCAGACGCACATCGAAAGCACGCTCAAGTATTGGTGGTTCATCAACTATTCCTGAAGCTGGCACAATAAATCTGATTCAAGAAAATCTATCGGACACTACAACAACAGTTGCATCGGAACAGATAAGCACGTCTCCGATTTGTTGCAACCTTATTGTTTCTCGAACTAATTTCATGTGTAAACAGGCACATCCCCCGATCACATCTCATGAACAATCGGATCAAACGGAAACTGCTCCAACCTTGTCTTCACCGCCGATTCTTCCATCGATCACTGTTCAACCAGGATCAACAATCCAAGCCCCAGAATCGGCCCAAGAATCCATTGTAAGAATGTTTATTATGTCTTTGCTACGGTGAAAGTTAATCCATTCTATTCTTCATATCTGAATTTTTGTACTTAGGGACGAACGATAATCGCTTCCATCGGAACTACAATCGGCCTTCCAATTCCTCAACCGTCCCAGTTTGATGAAGTCAACTTGAAGCAGGTAATTCCTTCTCTCTTCGTTTCCCCTTTTCAAAATAGGAGAAGACAATATCCAATTTTCAACTTTTCTTTTTTAGGGACAAGATTCTCCGACCCCCAGTGCTCTTGCGGCAGAACTAGCTGGTCCTTCTATAGCAGAATCGGCTCTAAGCTCCGATCCGATCAGGCTTCACTTCGAAGAAATGCTAAGTCTTCTGAACATTGAAATTGGACAACTTGTGAAGAACGCCAATCCTATCCGATCAGCTTTCAAACACTTGCAAGGTCAAATACCTGAGTCAGTCGAGGAAGCTCTCTTCCCAGCTGCCTTCATAGAATTCAACTATTACCAGGTGACAAAAGCCCAGAAGAGACTATCCGATCGAGCTGAATTTGAAAAATCTTCTAAAGACCAGGAGCAAATTAAATCGGATATTGAAGGCATAGACAACCAAATCAGAAACCTGAAGCAAACTCAGGAAACCTTAGAAAAGACCATATCCGATTTGAAGTCTAGGCGTGAAGCTCATATGCTAGCCATAGCCAAGATTGACGCAGAACTGCAAACTGTGGAAGCCGACCTGCAGCAGATCCCTGGGGCCTTGACAACCTTCGAACAGAATAAGCAAACCCTTATTCAAAAGGTTGATCACCTTAAGGAGAACTTGAAGCCAATTGAGGGCTCGGCTGATGAAGATCGGAAAGCTATTTCCGATGTAGATGATATTCGCCTGCGTGCGATCAAAGCGATCCAAGATTTCCTTGGGTCGTTGTAAACCTTTGCCAATGATATCTTTTGTAATGCATTTATTGAGGTTACTAATCTATTCTGCATGTACAAATCTTTGACCTATTTTTTCTGCTAGAGGCGATACTTTGTATCGGCTATGATCTTTTCCGATTCTTCTCAAAAATCGGCTCATGCATCAACCCAAATACTGGGATAATATTTTTTCAAGTATTTTCCATTCAAAGTTCGAGGAAATTCTTCTCCTTCTAAAGTCTCCAATATATACGCATTGCCTGGAGCACACCAATTTATTCGATACGGACCTTCCCAAGTTGGAGATCATTTACCAAATTTAGAATCTTTAGATCCAATCGGCAAAATTAACTTCCACACCAATTCTCCCTGAGAAAATTCCTTAACTTTGACCTTCTTATTATACCATCTAGCAATACGCTCTTTATTAACCTCTAGAGTCTCAAGGGCTTTCAAACGGTATTGAGTTAAATCTTCCAACTCATCCTTCATAATAATCGAATATTCATCGGCCGTCAACTTATTTTGAAACTCAACACGTCTAGAGCCGATTTTCAACTCCCAGGGCAACACAGCCTCATGTCCATAAACTAATTGATAAGGTGACATTTTAATCGCACCATGACAAGCCATCCGATATGACCATAACGCCTCATGGAGCACTGCATGCCATCTTCTGGGAAATTCATCAATCTTTCTCCTTATTAACTTAATCACGCTTTTGTTAGAAGCTTCTGCCTGACCATTAGCCTAAGCATAATAAGGAGAAGAATTTAATATTTTAATCCCTATGCTTTCAGCAAACTCTCCAAATTCCCCTGAAGTAAACATAGTTCCCTGATCGGTTGTAATTGTTTAAGGAATACCAAACCGATAGATAATATGCTCTTTAACAAAATCCACCATATTAGCCGATGAAACAATCTTCAAAGGAATTGCTTCAACCGATTTAGTAAAATAATCAGTCGCCACTAACAAAAACTTATGTCCTTTACTCGATGCAGGGTTAATCTGTCCGATTAAATCAATTCCCTATCCTCGAAAAGGCCACGGCTTTAAAATCGGATTCATAGCAGATGCAGGAGCCCTTTGAACATTCCCAAATCGGTAACAATCCTGACATCCCTTGTAATATTTGAAACAATCTTCAAGAATTGTAGGACAAAAATATCCATTCCTCCTGATCATCCATTTCATCTTGAAAGCTGATTGATGTGCCCCACATACTCCTTCATGGATTTTTCCCATTAATACCTTAGCTTCTTCCGATCCAATACATTTGAGAAGAACTCCATCAATCGTCCGATAATATAGATCATCTTCGAGTATAACATATTTCACTGCCTGAATCCTTATCTTCCTTTCAACTTTTTTCGATGGATCTTTCAAATATTCATAAATCTTTTTTCTCCAATCGGAATCTTCTAACCCCAAACTTGAAATTTCTCTGATCGGACGATAACCAGATGCCCCTTGAGCCAATCGGTTAGCCTCTTCATTATGACATTTGGGAATATGCTCGATCTTAACAAGTCTGAATTCTCTTAACAACTGGAGACATTCATCATGATATATCCTCAAAATATCATCGTTGCATTCATATTCACCCATCAATTTCTTTACTACCAATAGGGAATCTGCAAATATTTCAATAGCATCGGTCTTAATCTCTTTGAGTAGTTTGATACCTTTAAGAATAGCCTGATATTCTGCTTGATTATTGGTGGCTTGTTTCTCAATCGGAAAAAAGAATTCAAAGCTTGCCCCCCGAGGCGAGATCAACACAATTCCGATTCCAGAGCCAACTCCACAAGAAGATCCATCAAAAAATAAAGTCCATGGAGCATGTTCTACCAACCCAATTTCTGGACCGCAATGATGAGTGACAAAATCAGCCAGTACTTGCCCTTTAACTGCTTTCAATGGTTCAAAACGTAAATCAAACTCTGAAAGAGCCAAAATCCACTTTTCGATTCTACCATTTAAAATCAGCAATGACAGCATGTATTTTATGACATCATATTTACTAACAACTACACATTCAGCCGATAGCAAATAATGTCTGAGCTTGGTACAGGAAAAGTATAGACATAAGCATAACTTTTCAACCGGAGAATACCTTGTCTCTGCATCCAAAAGCCTTCTACTCACAAAGTAGATAACACGCTCTTTTCCTTCAAACTCTTGAATCAGGGCCGATCCGATAGAAGAATCAACAGCCGATAAATATAATTTGAACGGCTTATTTTTCTGAGGAGGAACTAAAACAGGAGGAGACACCAAATATCTCTTAATTCGTTCCAAAGCCTCTTCCTGCTCCTTTCCCCAGACAAACTCCTGATCGGCCTTCAATTTCAATAAGGGTGTAAACGGCTTAATCCTCCCAGAGAGATTAGAAATAAATCTCCTAATGAAATTAATCTTGCCGATTAATGATTGAAGTTTAGTCTTATTTTCTGGAGCAACAATCTTATTGATGGAACCTATCAGAGTTTGACTGATCTCAATCCCCCTTTCATGAACCATAAATCCCAGAAATTGACCAGCAGAAACCCCAAATGCACACTTCATCGGATTCATCTTCAAGCCATGTCTTCTTTCTCTTGCACTCCAAAGTCTTGCATAAATCTGCTAAATGTTGTCTATAGCTTTCCGATTTATCCACCACATCGTCAAAAAAAATTTCAATAATCTTGCCGATAAGCTCATGGAAAATATAATTCATAGCACGTTGATATGTAGCTCCAGCATTTTTTCAAATCAAAAGTCATGACTACCCATTCATATAAACCAACATGCCCCGGACATCGAAAAGTAGTTTTATGAATATCTTCTTTAGCCATAAAAATCTGAATTTAACCAGCATTACCGTCCATGAAGCTTATGACTTTGTGCCCTGCTGCAGCATCAACCAATAAATCGGCAATAGGCATCGGATATCCATCCATTGGAGTCGCCTTATTAAGATTTCTGAAATCAATGCAAACACGCAATTTCCCATTCTTTTTATATACAGGAACCACATTAGAAATCCACTCAGCATATTGGCATTGCCTAATGAATTTTGCTTCAATCAACTTAGTAATCTCGGCCTTTATGTCAGGTAATATCTTAGGATCACATCGTTGAGAATCTTGCTGATATGGCCGATATCCTGGCTTTATAGGCAACCAATGTTCAACAATAGATCGGTCTAAACCAGGCATCCCATAGTATTCCCAAGCAAAACAATCTTTAAACTCTCTTAATCAAGAGGTTAATTCTCTCTTGTACTCAGGATCTAATTTTGCACTAATAAACGTCGGCCTTGGTTTATCACCGTCTCCTAAATCTATTTTCTCTAGTACATCGGCCGACGTGAAGCCATACTCTAATTTCCCTTCATCTTCTTGAAGAAACTCATCCATCAAGACGATTCTTCTGAGCCGACTGCTTGGATTGGCTGTACACCGAAATCGGCCACTCTGAGGAATTCAGTATCCAAAGCTCTCCCCGATATACACATCACTTGCTCATAATTCCATGGCTGTGCTTCTGCAATGGCTATGCTATATGACGCATCTGCTTTGACAACTTCTACCGTATCCTCAATCCATTGAACCAAACATTGATGCATGGTTGATGGAATGCAGCAATTAGCATGGATCCAATCTCTCCCCAGCAACAGGTTATATGATCCTTTGCCATTGACTATGAAGAAAGTAGTAGGCAAAGTCTTACTTCCAATAGTCAACTCCACGCATAATGCCCCCCGAGCTGGAGAAATCTTCCCTTCATAATCTATCAGCATCATATTCGTTTTGATCAGATCATCTTCACTTTTGCCGATTTTATGAAAAACGGCATATGGCATCAGATTAACAGCCGCTCCCCCATCAACCATCATCTTGGTCATTGGCTTACCATCAACATGTTCCTTCAGAAACAAAGGCTTCAAGTGAACACGTTCTTTTTCTTCTGGTTTCTCAAAAGTTCCTTGCATTGGTTCTAAATTCAATTGAGTCATCGCTTCTTCAATCTCAGAATTTTCTTCATCACTAGCCGATGTCATGAATTCCCTTGGCAGCATGAAAACCATGTTAACATCGGCCGTATTATCATCTTGATCACGTTGTTTAGGACGCCATACTTTAGATGACACCTTCTTATTCCTCAAAAGCTGGCGTGACTTTTCTTCTTGAATTTCATCAAATCGGAGCCTTTGTAACCTCCTTTTCTGTGATTTCGTAACTCCATCTAGGCACCACCTTGGTTGAGGTATTTTAGCTTCGCGATGAATATTCCGATCCCGATTTGGCAAAGGCTCTTCATCAGAAACCAAATTATTAGCACGCTCTTCCAACTCTCTGCTCATAATCGGTCTATTTCCCAACCGATCATATACACTCTGCCTGCCTCTGATTCTTTCATGAACTAGAGTACGCCGATACTCTTCATCCCTATCCCGAATAATCGGCCGACGCTCCCTGTCTTCAAATCAGGGCCTTTTGAATGACCTATCTCTTCCAGAGCCTCCATTGCACTCTGGGCAATCGTCTGGAGATGGTAACTTGATTCCTTCTTCCTAGCAGTAAACGAAAAAAGGACATCTCCAGTGATCCTTATGCCGATACATCCTTTCCTCTTGTTGCCTTGTTCTTTCTTGCTGACGTTGATATTTCTTGATCAACCCTTGAGAAGTAACATGTCTTTGAGGGTTCCTGGGATAATCATTCTTTTCCATCTTTCCTTTATCAAATTTGCACTCTAGGATCAACAGCTCCTTTTTCTTTTGCAGATTCCGATGTCAAAAGCTTTGTCTGCAAAGCGTTTCCCTTAACTGGCTCTACCATATTCACTGGGAAAGGATGCCCTTCAATCTTCATCAGCGTGACTGAGTTAGAAGGAATCTCAAATTGCAACTTCCCTTGCTCAATTGCCGATTGAATTTGATGGCAAATTGCTGGCTGATCAGCAGTCTGCCAAGAGATGGGTGGTTGAACTCCCTCGTACACCAGACCTTCGATGGAGTGGATAACTGATGCTTCTTGCGCAATCTGCTGAGAGCTGATAGCCAACGATTGATAAATATCTAATTGCTGAAAATCTGGTTCTTGACAGCCTTGTTGTTGACTCTGACTTATCGGCGTACCTTGAACTTTGTTCTGTACAGAATTCACGAAGACGTCAGATTGATTAATAATCGTACAACCCTCAGCTGGCTCGATCGTCAGAGATTTTTTTGCATCTTCAATAATGGTGAACTCTTCGAGGATTTGGAAAATCACATACTTGAACCGCATCACCCTTCTCAGTAATTCTGAAAGTTTTAAGACATGCCAACCTATATTCCTTGACAGCTTTCTCAAAGGCTTCTATTTCATCTTGTTCAAGGTCTTCAAGGGTGATGGTGTTCATGTGAGTTTCATCTTTAGCACTGGCTGAGATTTCATATTTTAAATTGTCATCCTCTGATTTTTCAGATACATCAAAAGCCAATGGTTGAATGTATGGAACCAATGGCTGTGATACCCACAGGTTGTCTGTTTGTTGCAACTGTTGAATCGCCTGTTCTGGTTGTTGAACCAATTTCTGCAAATGATAAGCCATTGGTTGTATAGCCAGCACCTTGGGCTGGTAATCAACTTGGTGTTGTCGCTGAAAAACAACCGGCTGATGAACCAATGTTTGTTCCTGATGGATCCATGTCTACTGTGCCTGGCCAGATGGTTGTGATCTGGAGATAGCATATTGTTGACTCTGAGTTGCACCAACAATTGTTGTATCTTGCATCTGTATAGGCGCTTGCACAGGTGTTTCAGCATTGGGGGAAGACATAACTATAGAAGGCCTCCCCATATATGTTCTAGAAACAAATCCAGATGGAGTGTTAAATGAATTCCATTGTACCGATGTATTATAATATGGAGGTATTGTTGGATTAGGAGTCCCCAATGAATTAGGCGCCTGGTAAGTATATGGTGGCATCGGATTACCATTGCCTGCTTGAACTGGTAGAGTTATATTAAAATAGCCTGACTGTTGAACTATGCCGCCGGTCATCAAGCCATTAGATTGGTCGGTCATTGCTCGATGTATAGCTTGATTGAACATCTTCTGTAATTCAACTGCATCCGTTGGGAAATTCATGATGGTAATTAGATTGTCGTGTCCCACCGGGCGTGCCAAAAGTGTGTTGACGCAAAAATCGGGAAAGACCTTCACGTGCTAGCACACGAAATCGGCTGTGACCGATGATGCAGGGCGTGCCTGTCAATCTGACCTGTTGATTGACAAGGAAAATCGGACGTTAATAACACAATGAAATCGGCTGGGTTTCCAATTTGACGATGAATACCAGATCGGCAATGAATTCCGATCTATGATAGAGAGTCGGCTAGATCAGCCGATTCCGATGCAAAGCAGAGTAAGATTACTAAAACGTAACCTAACAAGCTAAGTAGAGCAACACTTAGAATAGATCTAAACAGCTATACCAGATCCGATAATGAAGTATAAGTAACAGCCGACCAAAGCTTATTCTAAGCTGGATAAGGGTTGAATAAAATCTAAACGAAGCAACAGCGATGCGCCAGATACTAAAGCTTAGATGTTTACTCGATAACTATCGAATAATCCCAAACGAAACAACAGTGATACACCGGTTGCTAAGGCTTGGATCTTACTCAGTAATACGGGACTTACATGCAAGCCTTGAGATCTGATCACCCTCGACGTGCCCAAAAGTACTCGCGAAAAAGAATGACGAAGTCGCCGACAACTGTATGTAAGATGCGAAAAAGTGTAAAGGTTTGTTTGATGTTGGTGTGTACAGACTTCTATGACCACATGGAATGATGGTTGCCCCTGATAACTATGACTCCTAAACGCATACGACAAACTTACTTGACGCAAAAGAAAAGGTCTTTCTTACAAACGTTTACGACTCAAACTCTATAAAAATAACTGACTCTTTATTTTGGTCCTTCTATAAGCTTAACATGGTAACCTTCCAGGACTCCTCCATGTCATCATCCTCTTCTCCGATTTTGATTCTCATCGGACTCTGACTCTGATTCAAACCACTCTTCCTCTCGGACTCCGATTCCGATTTGATCTACTCCATTTCCCGGACTCCGATTCCGATTTTGTACCTCTGCTTCACTTTCGGCACCGATGTGACCTGTTAAAATCCGGTGTCAACAATCCTGCACGTGTCTTCTTGGATTTTCTCAGCCAAGATGGAATGATGGTTGCACTGTTGGATGATATAGCACCCACATCACTCCATTTTCATCCCACACCGGATCCAACTTCATATGAGGAGGCGAAGGAAGTCTCTCATGTTCAATCGGTGATCGCATTCTTTTTTTAATGGCCGATCACTCGGAACGGCCTTTTGCTTGGTGTACTTGTCAAAGAGCATATCAAATGTGACTTTGGGCTTCTGAACCCCCTGCTCTTTCACCATGTTCACCTTCCATGTACCAACTTCTGGACGCTTCGGAATCAGCATCTTTGGGTGTTCATGGGGACAGCCGGTCTGACCGCTTGTGCCAGCCGGTCTGACCGCCTGTAGCAGACCAGACCCGGGCGCCGGGAGCAGCGGCCGACTTTTGCCCCCCCCCCCTTGTCTAGAGGACTTCACAGTGACTTAAACGACTCTTTACCAGCAACAGTCTTCTCATAAGTCACGTCTCGAACCGACTCCTTTGTATTTGAAGGTGGTCTTTCTTCTCCAATCACCACATTCTTCCCCTTAGTAGATTGCAATTCCATGGTATTGACCGGAAAAGGAGCTTCATCAATTTGCATCTCATGAAACTTCAAACAGCTCTCATTTATAGCCGATTGAACCTTCCGATAAAAGACATTGCAATCATTAGTAGCATGTGAGAAAGAATTATGAAACTTACAATAAGCACGCTTTCTCAATTCTTAAGTAGGTGGTATAGCATGAGAAATCTTGATGTAACCAAATCTATGCAATTCATCAAATATGCGGTCACATTTGGGCACATCAAAGGTAAACTTCATATCTTCTTGCCGATTCTTATGAGTCGGCTTAAGGGATGTGCATGACACAGTTTTCTTATTAGCAGGCCATACGAACTCTA
This sequence comes from Digitaria exilis, assembly GCA_015342445.1. NCBI lineage: Eukaryota > Viridiplantae > Streptophyta > Magnoliopsida > Poales > Poaceae > Digitaria > Digitaria exilis. Next base: position 269,043 of record JACEFO010001997.1, on the reverse strand, counting down.
CTACATAAACGTCATTATCTTCGTCGGTTGAGTTATCAGATTCATAATCTACTAAATGAATATTAGATCGACGTGATTTGAAACCCTCATTTTCTTTATTCATTTGGCCTTCCGCCACCTCGGCTCTAATATTCACAATTGTGAATTTTTTCCCTAATGGAGGATTTCAAACCCCTAAAGCATAAGCCAGCAAGATCAACTTCACAAATTGACAAATTAAAGCAACGATTTTTAATATTTTTAAATCTTCTCATAAATTGGGAGACGGTTTCATCCTGACCTTGTCTTCCTGATGTCAAGTCTGCCAACTTCATCTCATGATTTCCACTATAAAAATGATCATGAAACTTACGCTCTAGTTGATCCCAACTCATAATAGAACCAGGGGCTAATGAAGAAAACCAAGCAAAAGAAGTACCACTAAGCGATAATGAAAACAAACGCACTCTAATTGCTAGTATGTTCCCTGCTTCCCCTAGTTGAGCAACATATTGACTAATGCGTTCCCATGTGGTGCACTCATCATCCCCACTAAATTTCACAAAATCAGGCAAGCGCCACCCATTGGGAAAAGGAGCAGTATCAAAGCTAGCAGGATAAGGTTTCTGATAAATTCTAGTACTACCAAAATCAACTCCTTGCTTACTTCTGATCACAACACACAATTCCTCCCTGAATCTAGTAAATTCGGCCCATTGGGGGTTTTGTTGGGCCGATGATTGCATAGCATTCATATAATTCAGATAAGGTGCATGTCTATTCTGCATATTCCTATGTGCATCAAAGACTTCATCGGGAATAAGGTTACCCGATTGCGTAGAATGCATAGTCGTGGAATAAGTAGCACCTGCTGTAGCTAATGCACCAGCACGTCCAGGGGAGACCCAATTTGGAATAGTTTACTGCGGCAAAGGTTGCTCCGGCACGAATACCATATCATTAGTAGAATTAATCTGACCACCAGAACCGGCGGTCTGACCGTCTATACATATGGTCTGGCCGCCTGTAGCGGTTAGACCGCCTGTACATGCAATTGTTCAACTAATGAATCACAATCCAAAAAACATGGACCAAGAGGAGTAGATGCAGAGGGCTGAGGTGCAGAAGTGCTTACATTGTCAATTACCTCAATTTGCCCCTTACTCATCTTGAAGGAAGGCATCACGAAGTCTTGAACGCTTTTCGCTGGACGATCTTCTTGACCTTTCTGGAGCATCTTCAAGAACTCCGATTCGAGATGATTCTGGAGTGCCAAGAATCTCTCATGGTCTTCGGGGCTACGATCTTCAAGAGTCGCCCCCATGATGTTGTCTTGTCCAACGTCGAAGCCCATAGTGCTAGAGATAGTCGATCGGTCTTCAAAAACCATATTTCTATCCCCAACAAAGTCGCCAAAATATGTTGACACACTTCTGGTCAACACACGAAAGTGCTAGATCGCACGGTCGTCGAATTCTCCTCGACGGAGCTTCTGAGCGCAACTGGTCATACCGCCTGCAGGGGCCGGTCTAGAGTGCCTGTAGCAGAGGCGCCGCGAAAGCCTACGATCACAACCTCGGGAGGGACCCCGTCAGAGGCTGCGAACTTAGGGTTATTCTAAGCTCGGCAAGGTCACTTAGAACGTCCTAAAACGCCGTGGAGACGAAGAAGGAAAACAAAAGAGGATGGAAAAGCTAGGGTTTGGAGAAAAAGTAGAACAAGTTGAATGTACGATTGAGTAGAGATCCTCAATCGGTCACGGCCCCTTATATTTATAGGGTGGGAGGTCTTGCCCCGCAAGGAAGTCCTTATATAGATCTAAAAACGTGAAAAACTCCAATTCTACTCGGACTCAGGGACAGACGGTAGACTGCTTGGCACATTGCCAGATCGGCTACAGGGCCCAGCCGGTCTGACCGCATGTCACAGGCGGTCTAGACTCGCTATCCTAGCCTGATCGGCTTTAAGCCATTTTTTGTCATCAACAGGATGATACACTCAATTGATAACAGGGGAGTGCAATTAACAAGGGAACAAGAATTATATAGAGTGCACATGAAATTTAATGTGCATGAGAGCTCTTTAATCTGGTAATGGAATAACAATTGCAAGCCAAGAAAAAAGGCATGAATTTTTTTATAATGCTAAATTAGTTGAGGAAGGTATGACAAATATAAAGTTTCATAGACCCCAAGAATGAAAGAAATATTTGTTTTGGCATTCTTTCCCCCATCGGTGATGTCGGAATTCACAAGAGCGAAAGTACAGGTTGCGTCCTAGACCCTCCACCCTCCCGTGGATACGAGGAAAAAGAAAATAAGTCAGGCTATAAAATGTTGATGTTTGGTAGAAACGACTCCACAATGACCTAAGAGATTTGGGAGCAATAGCAGTGATGACGGGGTTTTATGAACATGTGGTAAAAAGCTTTATGTACGTATCATAAACTGATTAGAATGAATGTATTTGGTGGTTACTTTCAGACTTATAAATTGCCCCTACTAATGAAAATACAATTTAATTAAATATTTATGGAAAATGCTACTATATTTATAGATCTGGCTATATAGTTAGGTTGACAATTTGATAATTTTCATTCATTTGCATACAACATCAATTCTTCAATATGTCAGGCGCCAATTGCGATTCCGGTCATCTCTAACAAATATTTATACCACAACACTGTAGCTTCATTGTGTTTAGCATTACCTTCCAATTCTTTCTCTAATGGTCATCTTAATACGAGGATGATCTCTGCAGGTGCCGCCGGTGGCCATCACTAACAAATGTCTACACCAGAGCACTATAATTTCTTTGTATGGCTTTTACCTTCCAATTCCAAATTTCAGATGTGTCCATCTTATGGCGAGGATGATCCAAGTATGACGAGCTATCAAATAGAAATCACATTTTCTCTACAGCTGCGATGCCCTGGTGTGCGATGCAGTTGCTTTTGTTCTAATACAGGAACAAGTGGAATCCCGGACGTACAAACCGACTATCATGAATTATGGCAAAATGTATATAGAAAAGCATTGGCCAGAAGATTGCTTAATCTTTGCACTAAGTGATTGAGTTTTGAGCTGACCGGGTCTTTGTGTGACCTGGCGGTTGCTGACAGATAACTTTCGTGCACATGCACGCAATAATGAAGACGCGAGAAGCAATTAACGAGCTATACTAGTATCTTAACAAATAAACTACAGTAGAATAAGACAATATACTTCCTTGCATGTGATGACATGGTTTCATGTTGTTATATAAGTAAGAGCTGCCTATCCAGCCACAACAACGACCATCCAACTTAGTATCATCTCACATATTGAATCGGGAGCGCATGTGATGTATATTTGTAATTGCATATAAACCAATACAAATATATATAACTAGTCTTTGTGGTTCCAACGCCCACATTTTGCAATAATCATGGTTATAGCCGTCGGTATCCTCGCAATGGTAACAATGCTCTTAGTCCGAGCTCCATTGGTGCAGCCAGTGCCTCAAGCGATCTTCATATTCGGCGATGGATTATTAGATGTTGGAAACAATATCTATATTCCAGGAGGAGCGGAGGTGGGAGAACCTACCCGAGCGGACCACCCTTACTACGGTATCGACTTCCCCGGTTCTAAAATCACAGGGCGGTTCAGCAATGGATACAACCTTGCTGACTTCATTGGTAAGTTAAGAAATATTTATTTGTTTATTTCCTTGCATGTATGTGACATTTGTAAGTTGATATATCTAATATCAACCCATGCATATTTCTTGGCTTGTGGCATGCAGCAAAATCCATGACATTTGAGATGAGCCCACCGCCTTATGAATCTCTTCCTAAGCCCAGCCCAGTCAAAATGGAGGGTTTCACTGGAGTTAACTACGCCTGTGGAGATGCAGGGATTCGGAACTCCACTGTAAGTCAAGTACCTAGATGTAAACATGATTCCTAGCCTAGGTGCCTAGGGTTGAGGTGCCTAGTGGAAACCATTAAAATATATATCTATCAAGTGATAATTAAGTGAACTTGCTAAGTATAGAGTTGACATATTGGTCACATATATACCTAAGCTTGAAAATAGAATAAATATATACTCTTAACGCTGATTCTGAAATTGTATGGCATTACAAATTTGCAGAATGGTGATATTACTTATCCCCTTATGGATCAAGTGGGCCAATTTGGGGCCACAAGAACACAACTAAAGGCTCAGCTGGGTGGCCGCAAACCTCTGAACATTTTCTTGTCGAAGTCCTTGTTCCTGATCGCAGTGGGAACCATGGACCTCAACCCGGGCTACAATATGTTCTTGTATGTCCCGCAGAACGACAACCAAACTGAGGTGCAGCGCCTAATCGAATTATACGGGGAAAGCCTCACTGAGCTCCATGCCATGGGTGCTCGAAGATTTGGGATCATCAACGTCGGGCCTTGCGCTGAGTATATGTGTGATGGCGACATGAACAAAGTCGCTGTAGAGTTCAACGGCGCCCTTGGGCCTTTTTGTGACATCTCTGATGTCAAAAGAATTAAAAAGTGCAATAAAAATCAATACAACAGGGAATTGGGTTGAAATTCAAAAATTCGTCAAAAATTCAATTATAATTCAAAAACAAGGGTTATTTGGCACCCAACTAAAACTTAAACATCTCGGACAGCCCTTCGCGACAACCTCGCCACGGCGTTCGCGCCGATCGGTGACCCTCGAGCGGGAATGTCCGTCACGATCGAGGTTAGCCGTAAAAATCCGTCCCGATCGAGCTATGTCCGTGACGATCGAGCCTAGTCAGTATGTCCGTGACGATCGAGCCTAGTCAGTATGTCCGTGACGATCGAGCTATGACCGTGACGATCGAGCCTAGCCGGTAGTTTCCGTCACGATTCGAGGCTGCACGACAGGACCCTCGAGGCCCCGCCGTCCGTCGCGCTCGAGGCTCCGCAGCCAAGCTCGAGGGCTCACCCTCGAGCGACGTTCCGTCACCCTCGAGGCTCCGCAGCCAAGCTCGAGGACTCACCCTCGAGCGACGTTCCGTCACGCTCGAGGCTTCGCAGCCAAGCTCGAGGGGGGCACTCACCCTCGAGTGGCGTTTCCGACCATTCGAGGCTCGGCAAGCTCGAGCTTGCGGTTCAAGCTCGAAGCGCCGTAGCGCCTGGTCGAAGTGCCCGGTCCAAGCTCGGAAGTTGTGTCCCGCACCTCAAACTCCAACTTTTAATTTTACACGTTTCGAAGTTCAGCTCAAATTTTTGGAGAAAGTTCAAAAGGGGCAAAGAGCTCCACGGGGCTGCCAGCTCGCCCCTGGCGCGCTCTGCTCCGGCCGGAGTCCGGCCGCCACGTGGCCGGCGTGTGGCGGAGACCGCGTCGGGTCGGTCGAGCTGTGGCGGCAGCTAGCTTTTGTCCTCACGCGTTTGTCCAAGCCTTCCGTACCGTCACTTCGCGGGCGACGGCGCACTGCTGCCTCGCGCCGCGGAGCGCCATCATGGCAAGCTCGCTCGGCACTGGTCGCAGCCGCGCAGCGCCGCCCCGCAGTCGCGATGCTCGCTCGCTACGCGCCAAGGAGCACTGTGGAGGATCCCCAGCGATCACGCCACAATCTTCCTCGCCCAATCGTGTCGCGCGCGCTCTGTTCGAGCTCGCCGCGCCATCAATGGCGACCGCGACAGCCACCCACGCGCTCGCACGCTCCCGAGGCCGCACAGTGCCTCCCTTGCGTGCCCAAGCACTCCACCGCGCACTCCCACCCCTCCTCTCACTCGCTCACTTGGTCATTTCCACTTCCCCGCGCTCGCTCGGTCTTCTTCCTCCTCGCGACGCGCAAGCCGAACCCAAGCTCTTCGCGAAATTCCTCGTCCACGCTCCACCATTCCCCAATCCATCCCGCACGGAGCTAGTCCACTCCACCAGCTCCAAAACCCCCAACTTTCCCCAAGCTATTGTCCCTTCTCCGGCGAGAATTTGCGATTTCCCCAAATCGCGAATTCCGGCCGTCGAACCACCTCACCGTCGAGACCCTACTCCGAGCCTTCCCCGAGCCTCCTCGAGCACGCCGTTGGCTTCCCCAAGCTCTGCTGGTGCTCTAGGACCTCTTCCCCCACCGCGAGCGGCACCGAGCTCGTCGGCGCAGACCCCGCAGCGGCCGCGCCGCCACCTCCTCGTCGCCGGCGTAACTCCGTCGACCCCCGGCCTCCCAACCGTGCCCAAACGACTCGTGGTGAGCCAAGGACCCTTTTCCCCCTCTTCCCCGAGCCCAGTTCGCCGTGGTTTGCCCGGCGTAACTCCGGCGAGCTCCCGAGGGCCATTGTTCATCGTCTACCTCTTTCCAGGGTCTTTCGTGCAAAAGTGCAGGACCTGTTCGTGAAAATTTGAAAGTTCTAGGGTTCTCGGTGAAAATAGATTCTTACCCTAGATTTGATTTTTCCCGAAACTTGTAAAATCGATTAAAAATCGTAGAAAAATCAGAAAAATATGCAAAAATACTCTCTGGAATCGTTAGAGTCTAAACTACAATCTCTATTAGACATGTTTGTACTTTTGACGAACTGTTTTTGAATTAAAATTCAAACAAGGAAAATCTAAAGTTATGCACCATTTCAAATCCAGAGCTGCGCTAGGGTTGAGCTTTGGATATGTTGTGTATAGTGGCTTTGGACAGCTTGTGTCCAAAGAAGACCCAAAAATATGATGTTTAGCTCCTTTTATGAATTAAAATAGGTTTTCTGTCTTTTCGCAGTGCAGAAATCATTAAAAATAATATGTGCAGTGAAAAATCACCATTCTGCTCCTGAGAGCTTAAAACTTGTTAGAACACATGTTAAAAATGAAAAACTTAATTTTTGCTCTGTTTAGAATGGCAAATAATTAAATATGTGTTTTTGGATAGAAAAATAATGAGGACTACCCAAGGGTTATTTTGAGCCACCACTTGGCCAGAGCCCTCCTCATGATATTGCTTAGCCTTGGTAGGAAGATCTCCTGAAATAGATGAAATTTCAATTTATTATGCCTTTAATTCACTTCCTGCAGCTAGCTGTTTATAGATTTTTAATAAATTATGTGTAACTCGAAATTAGCTAAATTTTGGAGTGAGCTTAGCTCTTATACTCCAGTAGCTGTCATAAAGTTTATGGCTAAAATTGATGAACAGAAATGAAGAAACAAAAATGGGAAAGAATCTAGGTGGAAATTGAAATGTATAAATGAATGAACCTTTTTGAGTAATTAATTGAAATAAAATGGTTAGAATCTGAAATTCAGAAACAGCCACCCTAACTTGTGAAGAAATAAATAAAATTCTTTTATATATGTACACAATCACCATCGAATTCAACTAAAACCTTTTTCACACCGACACCTTGCTTTGGTGGAGAAAATGCAAATATCTAAGAATGTCTAGGTGAATATGGCCTTCAAGGCCCTAGTCTTAGCATCCAAAGGGCAGCCGCCTTAAAATTATGCATATCATGTAGAAGGCGTTCTTCCGGACGGCGACTACACCCTCGTCCCCGCAGAAGAGGAGCAAGCCCCGGAGCCCGGTGCCGGTGCAGACGTGAACAACCCGGAGGCTAACTCTCAGTCCGAGCAAGAAGGCAAGCCCCGGAGCATGACCTAACCTTTACCAAAATATGCACTTTGAATTCTCTATGTTTGTGCATTTACGTTCAAGGAGTTGATTGAATACCTTAGCTGCACATTTCCTAGTACCCATGACTTGCAATACTAGTTTGAAAGGGATCGATAGTGCATTGCTATAGGTCCGTTACAAGTCGAGTGATTTCCTGTCACTCGCGAGACATAGGGATTGCTTGTCTTTACTTATGTTGGAATCATAAGGATTGACGGGCGGGATGATAGATGTAGATCTCCCGTCCGTGTATGATAATTGGTTAAGGTCGAAATGTGTGGTAGAGTGTGTCAAGTTTTTGAACGTACCACATGCATACCGGTATATGGGAGCCGGTAAGCCCGGTACCAGATTGAAGCAGCTAGGGCCGATAGCCATCTCTCCTTGGAAACTTGTTTCCCCTGCCGTACACTTGTGGATATATGCGTGATGCTGTGAGTGAAGCAGTAAACCTTTATCCTAAGGAAATGGACCCGGTTCCGAATTGTGGATCGATGGGAAAGGTTGGGAAATGCTTGTACCTTTTATAGCAGGCAGAGTATCCGTGTGTGTTGGGTTTTCCCTGGCCAGGTAGCACAAATTCGGTTCGAACTGTCCGCTTCTCGCGGTTAATGAGACTGCTTGACCGCCTTGCTACATCGAGTAATAAGTGGAATTATGAGATCATGAACTCGTTCTATGAATAACTTGTATTGCACCACTTGTATGCTTAGAGAGGATGCTAATTTAGAATGGTTAAATTTACTAGAATATGAAGCTAAAACTTGAAAGCAAGGATCTACTTTAGTTGCTTTTTGGCAAACAAACCCACCAGCCAAAAGCCTCTCATTGTCTAGATGTCGGTGATGTAGATTTCACCCGACGGGTAAGCCTCGCTGAGTATTAGTATACTCAGCCTTGCTTGTGACATTATTTTACAGGTATCATTTTGGATGTGGATGCTATGACTTGGCCCGTCCAGGTTCCACCTGGCTGGCACATCGAATGGGTCCCGTCCTCTGGCGAGGATCGGGAGGAGTAGCTTCGTGGCAGGCTTCAGCACGGAGTTATTTGTACCGCCGTTAGATTATTTACTTCCGCTGCAATGAACTTCTAATTTCAGTTGTTATGAACTTTCAAATTCCGCTGCAAGACTTGTGTACTCTGATTTTAAAATTTGCACTCGGTTTGTAATAACTACTTCTCTATGTGTGTAAGTTAATTTGTGGAATGTTGTAATCTCTGGAACTCACCTTCGTGTGGGCCTGCTGCTGTTACGATCTAGTTAAGTACGTGGTTTAATCGGGTTTAATCCGACGGCGCTCCAGCTTATTCCGGATTAAGTGCCTGACTACGTGATTAGTGGTCTGAGGGTACTTAACTTGGAATAATTTCGGAGTGGAACCGCCACAGCTGGCATCAGAGCCGAAACAGCAGCCCGGAGAGAGCAACAAACCTTAAACAACGATTTTTGAATAAAACTTGCCAACTCGTGCTTCCGATGCGTTTTGCAAAGGAAGGATAAGTTAGGGTCGTTAAGGATGTTACCTAGAGCGTGAAGCCTATGTGGGTTAAGGGATCACGTTATGATAGGTGGCAAAGATTATATTATACTGACCTCCAGCACATTTCATTCTGTCATTTACTTTCCGCAATGGTGGGCGCAAGGTACGGCGATTGCTGTAACGTACCACGGCACTATATGAAAATATAGTGGCGGCACATAGTCAATACGCTGTGATGGCGTATGAAATTAGAATAGGATGGTGGGCGCAAGGTACGGCGATTGCTGTAGCGTACCACGTCATCATATGCAAATATGGTGGCGGCACATAGTCAATACGCTATTTCAATAGCGTATGAACCTGTCAATATGTTGCCTCGGTGACATATGAACATTGCCCGTTCAATGTTAAACGTTCGGGTGCCACCTCTATAGTGGGTGGTAATGAATGGAGACGCTTTCGTGAGTGCTGGCACGAAAGGTTGATTATACATGCTCTGGAATGAAAATTTTCTGCAGGTACACTAACCGCGATTCCGTACGTTGAAACGGTTAGAGAATTCCGACTAGATAATACAGCGAGAGACGAATATTGCCTAGCCACCGGCACTGACTCCGTAAGCCAAAAGTTATTGGCATGTGTGTTTGTGAGATCGAATAGGCCGCTCATGCATTGCATCTCACTGAATTAATTTCAAATTTAATCCTTGACCAAATTGAACCGCTGTCAAAGAAATTGAAATCACAATCTAAAATTCCTGCTGAGAACAGTCTGTTTGCACCCTTAATTCGAAACTGAAAACTTGGTCAAATGAAAAAGTGTTCAACATGAAAGTTGTCATAAATGTTATAAAGAACATGCTGGAGAAATTTCAACGAAAATGGGTCGGTAAAACTGGAGTTATGCTAAAAATGGTAACCCCCTGTCTGCTGGGAATTTCTGGGGACAGTAAGGTAAAAATTGAATTTTTACCCCATCTTAACGACAGTATCTGCCCAAACCTCCAACATGAAACTTGTTAGGAATTACTTAAACCATGTTCTGGCCAAAGTTGAGAATTTTTGAGCTTACAGATTTCGAGTTTTGTAATTTTTACCACCCTGCACAGAATCTGTTCTTATTCTTTGGCGCTACCCGGTGCTCACCCTTGCCCCTTTCTCCTTTTGGTTCAGATGGACGCCCTCGCTGACCTGGCTAGCTACCCTAACGACGTGTCTTTCTCTGATTGCTTGGGATGGGAAGGCTTCCCTAGCATCTTGTGGTCGGTTCTACAGGCACTTGGCTACCCTACACCGCCACAGTATGAGAGATCCTCATCCGAGACCGTGGTGTGACTCGTTCCCGTGTGCGTTTGGTGGTACACCGTCACCCGCCGTGTCCTAGTTCCCCCACCTGGACGGTGGAAGTTCATGGACACCACATGGAGACGACTTGTGAGCTAGCTGCCTTGAATGGCATCAGTTCTTTTTGTGCTCAGAACCAGAGCTTGGTAGAGCACCAGTTGCTTGGGCTGTTCCCACCAACTCAGCCGGATGATCCCCACTGGATGAGGCGCTACCTTAGCTCTCCTTTGAGGATGGCGGAGAACCCCGGCGCAGCAGCTCCGCGGCCCAGCTCTCCTTTGGTGGGAGAACTACCTGGCCCTGCAGCAGGAGGGTCACGTAGTTGAGTGGGATGAGTTCAAGGCTGCTTTCAAAGCTCATCACATTCCAGCCGGTCTGGTGGAAAGAAAGTTGAACGAGTTTCTGGCGCTGACCCAAGGTACTCGCACGGTGCTGCAGTACGCTCAGGCCTTCAACGGTCTGTGCCCTTATGCGGGTCACCATGCTGACTCCGATGAGAAGAAGCTTGAAAGGTTCCGCCGTGGCCTTAACACCAAGCTGAAGGCGCAATTGGCCACTACCCGTGCTCCCACGTACGGTGATCTTGTCAACCTTGCCATTGCTCAAGAAGACGCCAATACGGTGCATAAGGCGGAGAAGAAGAGGAAGGCTCCCGCTGGACCGTCTGGCTCGCAGCCCCAGAGGTTCCGCCTGGTTCCCCCGGCTGCACCGCAGGGACAGTCCAGGGCACCTCAGGGAGGTGGTTGGGTTGCTAGGCCGCCACAGCTTAACGCGCCTCGTTTCCCTCCACCGCCGCAGCAGCAAGCACCCAGGCAGAATACACCGCAGCCAGCTCGTCCTGGAGCCGGCTATCAATGCTTCAAGTGTGGAAGCAAAGATCACTTTATCAAGGATTGCCCACAGAACAGACAGCAGAACCAGCGCCCTGGAAATCAACAAGGCAAGGGCAAGCAGCAGCAGCAGCGTGTGCAAGTCCGCCAAGGACGGCTCAACTACACCAACTTGGCCGACTTACCCGAGGGAGCCCCAGACATGACTGGTATCTTCCCTATCTGCACTCAACCTGCTGTGATATTATTTGATTCTGGAGCAACGCATAGTTTCATAAGCACAAGATTCCACGTGAAATGCGGATTAAAATCATACCATACCAAATCCTCCTTTGTGATATCAACTACGGGAGGCAAAATTGCATCCAACCAAGTCACCCACAAAGTTCCAATCAGGCTAGGAAGTAAAACATTCCCTACTGATTTGATTCTACTTGGTATGGAAGGGATTGACATTGTGTTAGGAGCCAATTGGATGACTCAGCACAAGGTTGTCCTAGATATTGCGGAACGAGTTGTTGAGATAAACTCACCTACGCATGGCCCGAGTGTGCTATATCTGCCACGACGGACTTGCGTTGATGCGTGTGCTTATTCTATGGTCGAAACCCAACTAAAGGACATTCCGGTGGTATGTGAGTATGCCGATGTATTTCCGGATGACTTACCAGGGATGCCGCCGGATAGGGACGTTGAATTTGTGATTGAATTGCAACCTGGCACAGCACCTATATCAAAGAGACCCTATAGGATGCCACCCAATGAATTGGCTGAATTAAAAATTCAACTCCAAGAATTGCTAGATAAAGGTTTCATTCGCCCAAGTGTGTCACCGTGGGGATGTCCCGCTATCTTCGTGAAGAAGAAGGATCATTCCTTGAGGTTGTGTATTGATTACCGGTCTCTCAATGCGGTAACTATTAAGAACAAGTATCCGTTACCCCGAATTGACATCCTGTTTGATCAACTAGCTGGCGCCAGAGTATTCTCCAAGATTGACCTACGCTCTGGCTATCATCAAATCAAAATCAGGCCTTGTGACATTCCGAAGACTGCCTTTTCCACACGTTATGGACTTTATGAATTCTTGGTTATGTCCTTTGGACTCACCAATGCCCCAGCCTATTTCATGTACCTCATGAATTCGGTCTTCATGTCTGAACTAGACAAGTTTGTGGTGGTTTTCATTGACGACATTCTTATATATTCTAAGAATGAGGAAGAGCATGCTGAGCACCTTCGCATTGTTCTTCAAAGGCTGAGAGATCATCAGCTCTATGCCAAATTCTCCAAGTGTGAATTCTGGATTGGGAGTGTGAAGTTTTTGGGCCACACGATTTCCAAAGATGGTATATCCGTAGATCCATCCAAAGTACAAGAGGTACTAGATTGGCAGCCACCTACTTCCGTCCACGAGATTCGGAGTTTTCTGGGATTAGCCGGCTACTACCGTCGCTTTATTCCGGACTTCTCTCGAATTGCGAAGCCTATGACCGAACTTTTGAAGAAGGGAGTTAAATTTGAGTGGAATGACAAATGTGAGGAAGCTTTCCACACTTTGCGAAGACTATTGACTTCAGCCCCAGTTTTGGCTCAGCCCGATTGCACCAAGCCGTATGATGTTTATTGTGATGCATCAGGCACCGGTCTTGGTTGTGTTCTCATGCAAGAGAACCGGGTCATCTCTTATGCTTCGCGAGCACTCCGACCTCATGAGCAAAACTACCCCACGCACGATCTTGAGTTAGCAGCGGTCATTCATGCTCTCAAGATGTGGAGGCACTATTTGATGGGTGTTCCCTGCAACGTATACACAGACCACAAGAGCCTTAAGTATGTCTTCACTCAGGCACATCTGAATATGAGACAGCGCAGATGGTTGGAATTAGCAAAGGACTATGACCTTAGTGTACATTATCACCCCGGGAAGGCGAATGTAGTTGCGGATGCACTCAGCCGCAAGGCTCGTTGCCATTGTCTTACCGTGGAGTCCTACGCTGACACCCTGTGTCACGAAATGGCAAAGCTCAATTTAGAGATTGTTCCACACGGGTACTTCAGCCATATTGCAGTGGAACCAACCTTGCACGATCAGATTGTTATGGCACAACTAAATGATGCGGGCGTTAAAGTGCTCAAAAGAAAATTGTCTAAAGAGAAAGTGAAGGAGAAGTACAAGTGCTTCCGGTTAGACGGGCAAGGAGTCCTATGGTTTGGACACCGCCTCATGGTGCCCAAAAACATGGAACTCCGGAGGAAGATTATGGATGAGGCTCATCTCTCCAAATTTTCTATTCATCCCGGCAGCACCAAAATGTATCAAGACTTGAAGCAAAACTTTTGGTGGACTCGAATGAAGCGAGAAATTGCCACATATGTGTCGGAATGTGACACCTGCCAGCGGGTTAAGGCCAGCCACTTGAAGGTAGCAGGCACGCTTCAACCTCTACCTATTCCCTCATGGAAGTGGGAAGATATCAGTATGGATTTTATTGTTGGACTTCCCAGGACCCCTCAGGGCCACGATTCTATTTGGGTAATTGTGGATCGCCTTACCAAGACCGCACATTTTATTCCAGTCAATACCACTTATTCTGCTAAAAAGTATGCGGAGATTTATTTGGAGCGGATCGTTTGTCTACATGGGGTACCCAAGACGATAATTTCAGATCGTGGTGCTCTTTTCGTAGCACGCTTTTGGGAGCAATTGCAAATGTCCTTAGGCACCAATCTGATCCGCAGCTCAGCATATCACCCACAGACCGATGGGCAAACAGAAAGGGTAAATCAAATACTTGAGGATATGCTTCGAGCATGTGTTATCCATTATGGGAAGAATTGGGAGAAATGTTTATCCCTGGCTGAATTCTCCTATAATAACAGCTACCAAACGAGTTTAAAAATGGCACCTTTCGAAGCCCTATATGGTAGGAGATGTCGGACCCCGTTGTGTTGGTCCCAGGCAGGCGAGAGGTACACTTATGGCCCTGACCTTGTGAAAGAAGCCGAAGAAAAGGTTGGGATCATTCGGGAGAATTTGAAGACCGCCCAGTCACGGCAAAAGAGCTACTTTGATCAGCGGCGGGAGCCACTTCAGTTCGAAGTTGGTGATCACGTATATCTTAAGGTCTCCCCGACCAAGGGTGTGCAAAGATTTGGACTCAAGGGCAAGCTTGCACCTCGTTATATCGGCCCGTATGAAATTACTCAGCAATGTGGGCCGGTAGCCTATCAAGTAAAGCTTCCCGAGAAACTTTCAGCGGTACACAATGTATTCCATGTTTCTCAACTCAAGAGGTGTCTTCGTGTCCCAACCGAAGTTGTTGAACAAGAGGAACTCTCGGTTGAACCGGATCTCTCTTATGATGAGCATCCCGTTAAGATCCTCGACGAGAAAGAGCGACAAACACGAAGGAAGGGAGTTAAAATGTACAAAGTTCAGTGGAGTCATCACTCCGAAGATGAAGCCACGTGGGAAACCGAGGACTATCTTAGGAAGAATTTCCCCGACATACTTTCCTAAGCCGAGGTATTTCTTTTCCCCTCTCTATCTCTAGGTTTAATCGAATCTCGGGACGAGATTCCTTTTAAGGGGGGTAGGCTGTGACATCTCTGATGTCAAAAGAATTAAAAAGTGCAATAAAAATCAATACAACAGGGAATTGGGTTGAAATTCAAAAATTCGTCAAAAATTCAATTATAATTCAAAAACAAGGGTTATTTGGCACCCAACTAAAACTTAAACATCTCGGACAGCCCTTCGCGACAACCTCGCCACGGCGTTCGCGCCGATCGGTGACCCTCGAGCGGGAATGTCCGTCACGATCGAGGTTAGCCGTAAAAATCCGTCCCGATCGAGCTATGTCCGTGACGATCGAGCCTAGTCAGTATGTCCGTGACGATCGAGCCTAGTCAGTATGTCCGTGACGATCGAGCTATGACCGTGACGATCGAGCCTAGCCGGTAGTTTCCGTCACGATTCGAGGCTGCACGACAGGACCCTCGAGGCCCCGCCGTCCGTCGCGCTCGAGGCTCCGCAGCCAAGCTCGAGGGCTCACCCTCGAGCGACGTTCCGTCACCCTCGAGGCTCCGCAGCCAAGCTCGAGGACTCACCCTCGAGCGACGTTCCGTCACGCTCGAGGCTTCGCAGCCAAGCTCGAGGGGGGCACTCACCCTCGAGTGGCGTTTCCGACCATTCGAGGCTCGGCAAGCTCGAGCTTGCGGTTCAAGCTCGAAGCGCCGTAGCGCCTGGTCGAAGTGCCCGGTCCAAGCTCGGAAGTTGTGTCCCGCACCTCAAACTCCAACTTTTAATTTTACACGTTTCGAAGTTCAGCTCAAATTTTTGGAGAAAGTTCAAAAGGGGCAAAGAGCTCCACGGGGCTGCCAGCTCGCCCCTGGCGCGCTCTGCTCCGGCCGGAGTCCGGCCGCCACGTGGCCGGCGTGTGGCGGAGACCGCGTCGGGTCGGTCGAGCTGTGGCGGCAGCTAGCTTTTGTCCTCACGCGTTTGTCCAAGCCTTCCGTACCGTCACTTCGCGGGCGACGGCGCACTGCTGCCTCGCGCCGCGGAGCGCCATCATGGCAAGCTCGCTCGGCACTGGTCGCAGCCGCGCAGCGCCGCCCCGCAGTCGCGATGCTCGCTCGCTACGCGCCAAGGAGCACTGTGGAGGATCCCCAGCGATCACGCCACAATCTTCCTCGCCCCAATCGTGTCGCGCGCGCTCTGTTCGAGCTCGCCGCGCCATCAATGGCGACCGCGACAGCCACCCACGCGCTCGCACGCTCCCGAGGCCGCACAGTGCCTCCCTTGCGTGCCCAAGCACTCCACCGCGCACTCCCACCCCTCCTCTCACTCGCTCACTTGGTCATTTCCACTTCCCCGCGCTCGCTCGGTCTTCTTCCTCCTCGCGACGCGCAAGCCGAACCCAAGCTCTTCGCGAAATTCCTCGTCCACGCTCCACCATTCCCCAATCCATCCCGCACGGAGCTAGTCCACTCCACCAGCTCCAAAACCCCCAACTTTCCCCAAGCTATTGTCCCTTCTCCGGCGAGAATTTGCGATTTCCCCAAATCGCGAATTCCGGCCGTCGAACCACCTCACCGTCGAGACCCTACTCCGAGCCTTCCCCGAGCCTCCTCGAGCACGCCGTTGGCTTCCCCAAGCTCTGCTGGTGCTCTAGGACCTCTTCCCCCACCGCGAGCGGCACCGAGCTCGTCGGCGCAGACCCCGCAGCGGCCGCGCCGCCACCTCCTCGTCGCCGGCGTAACTCCGTCGACCCCCGGCCTCCCAACCGTGCCCAAACGACTCGTGGTGAGCCAAGGACCCTTTTCCCCCTCTTCCCCGAGCCCAGTTCGCCGTGGTTTGCCCGGCGTAACTCCGGCGAGCTCCCGAGGGCCATTGTTCATCGTCTACCTCTTTCCAGGGTCTTTCGTGCAAAAGTGCAGGACCTGTTCGCGAAAATTTGAAAGTTCTAGGGTTCTCGGTGAAAATAGATTCTTACCCTAGATTTGATTTTTCCCGAAACTTGTAAAATCGATTAAAAATCGTAGAAAAATCAGAAAAATATGCAAAAATACTCTCTGGAATCGTTAGAGTCTAAACTACAATCTCTATTAGACATGTTTGTACTTTTGACGAACTGTTTTTGAATTAAAATTCAAACAAGGAAAATCTAAAGTTATGCACCATTTCAAATCCAGAGCTGCGCTAGGGTTGAGCTTTGGATATGTTGTGTATAGTGGCTTTGGACAGCTTGTGTCCAAAGAAGACCCAAAAATATGATGTTTAGCTCCTTTTATGAATTAAAATAGGTTTTCTGTCTTTTTGCAGTGCAGAAATCATTAAAAATAATATGTGCAGTGAAAAATCACCATTCTGCTCCTGAGAGCTTAAAACTTGTTAGAACACATGTTAAAAATGAAAAACTTAATTTTTGCTCTGTTTAGAATGGCAAATAATTAAATATGTGTTTTTGGATAGAAAAATAATGAGGACTACCCAAGGGTTATTTTGAGCCACCACTTGGCCAGAGCCCTCCTCATGATATTGCTTAGCCTTGGTAGGAAGATCTCCTGAAATAGATGAAATTTCAATTTATTATGCCTTTAATTCACTTCCTGCAGCTATCTGTTTATAGATTTTTAATAAATTATGTGTAACTCGAAATTAGCTAAATTTTGGAGTGAGCTTAGCTCTTATACTCCAGTAGCTGTCATAAAGTTTATGGCTAAAATTGATGAACAGAAATGAAGAAACAAAAATGGGAAAGAATCTAGGTGGAAATTGAAATGTATAAATGAATGAACCTTTTTGAGTAATTAATTGAAATAAAATGGTTAGAATCTGAAATTCAGAAACAGCCACCCTAACTTGTGAAGAAATAAATAAAATTCTTTTATATATGTACACAATCACCATCGAATTCAACTAAAACCTTTTTCACACCGACACCTTGCTTTGGTGGAGAAAATGCAAATATCTAAGAATGTCTAGGTGAATATGGCCTTCAAGGCCCTAGTCTTAGCATCCAAAGGGCAGCCGCCTTAAAATTATGCATATCATGTAGAAGGCGTTCTTCCGGACGGCGACTACACCCTCGTCCCCGCAGAAGAGGAGCAAGCCCCGGAGCCCGGTGCCGGTGCAGACGTGAACAACCCGGAGGCTAACTCTCAGTCCGAGCAAGAAGGCAAGCCCCGGAGCATGACCTAACCTTTACCAAAATATGCACTTTGAATTCTCTATGTTTGTGCATTTACGTTCAAGGAGTTGATTGAATACCTTAGCTGCACATTTCCTAGTACCCATGACTTGCAATACTAGTTTGAAAGGGATCGATAGTGCATTGCTATAGGTCCGTTACAAGTCGAGTGATTTCCTGTCACTCGCGAGACATAGGGATTGCTTGTCTTTACTTATGTTGGAATCATAAGGATTGACGGGCGGGATGATAGATGTAGATCTCCCGTCCGTGTATGATAATTGGTTAAGGTCGAAATGTGTGGTAGAGTGTGTCAAGTTTTTGAACGTACCACATGCATACCGGTATATGGGAGCCGGTAAGCCCGGTACCAGATTGAAGCAGCTAGGGCCGATAGCCATCTCTCCTTGGAAACTTGTTTCCCCTGCCGTACACTTGTGGATATATGCGTGATGCTGTGAGTGAAGCAGTAAACCTTTATCCTAAGGAAATGGACCCGGTTCCGAATTGTGGATCGATGGGAAAGGTTGGGAAATGCTTGTACCTTTTATAGCAGGCAGAGTATCCGTGTGTGTTGGGTTTTCCCTGGCCAGGTAGCACAAATTCGGTTCGAACTGTCCGCTTCTCGCGGTTAATGAGACTGCTTGACCGCCTTGCTACATCGAGTAATAAGTGGAATTATGAGATCATGAACTCGTTCTATGAATAACTTGTATTGCACCACTTGTATGCTTAGAGAGGATGCTAATTTAGAATGGTTAAATTTACTAGAATATGAAGCTAAAACTTGAAAGCAAGGATCTACTTTAGTTGCTTTTTGGCAAACAAACCCACCAGCCAAAAGCCTCTCATTGTCTAGATGTCGGTGATGTAGATTTCACCCGACGGGTAAGCCTCGCTGAGTATTAGTATACTCAGCCTTGCTTGTGACATTATTTTACAGGTATCATTTTGGATGTGGATGCTATGACTTGGCCCGTCCAGGTTCCACCTGGCTGGCACATCGAATGGGTCCCGTCCTCTGGCGAGGATCGGGAGGAGTAGCTTCGTGGCAGGCTTCAGCACGGAGTTATTTGTACCGCCGTTAGATTATTTACTTCCGCTGCAATGAACTTCTAATTTCAGTTGTTATGAACTTTCAAATTCCGCTGCAAGACTTGTGTACTCTGATTTTAAAATTTGCACTCGGTTTGTAATAACTACTTCTCTATGTGTGTAAGTTAATTTGTGGAATGTTGTAATCTCTGGAACTCACCTTCGTGTGGGCCTGCTGCTGTTACGATCTAGTTAAGTACGTGGTTTAATCGGGTTTAATCCGACGGCGCTCCAGCTTATTCCGGATTAAGTGCCTGACTACGTGATTAGTGGTCTGAGGGTACTTAACTTGGAATAATTTCGGAGTGGAACCGCCACACTTTTCTGTCCGGCCTCCAAGTCAACCTCCGTGGCTTCCGCTACTCCCTCTTCGACTTATATGGCTTCTCAAATGCCACGTTCCAGAATCCATCTGCTTCAGGTAACAGATCGAACTAATCAAAACTTTTTATTACTGAGAATATCAAGGTGTGCAATCTCTGATCTAATATTTCTTCGATTTTTGTTTGGAATTTTCAGGGTTTGTGTACACCGGAAGCGCGTGCTGGCCAGGGTATGGGTCTCCGTGTTCTAACCGCACCGAGTTTTGGTTTTGGGATGATTATGGGTACATCACTGAGCAGGCCGCTAAGGTGACTGCTTCTGCATTCTACAATGGCACAGCCAACTTCACCACGCCGGTTAAATTGATGCGGTTGTTTCCGAAAAGAATATAATTGAGGACGTTTCATATTGAGATTCTCCCATGCATCTTCAATATGTTGACAACTGTATGAGCTCAATTTGCCTGTTGGGTGGATGCTGGAGTGTGTGTAATATGTTCTACTATATATGAATAGGAATAATGCGACTCATTACCGTGATATACATGGTACCGAACCAACAACATCTGGCTGTAAACTTTGACATAAACTGCCAATTATTCAAATAACGTGTCAGATTCCCTCTAGTATATTTTCCACAGGGCTGGATGCATGTTGTTTCACACTGCAACGACCCTCATGTCTATTCTTAGCAATGAACAAAGCTTATTGATATATGAATGCTAGCTTGTGAGTTGTAGTGGATAGAGGCCTGTGAAAGCTACTTCAAAATTCCAGTGCTTCAACCACTACATATCACAAGTTAGCAATTGCGTTGCACAAGTCGTCAGCCTCATCAAAAATCATCTTATCAATCTTAACATTAGAAAACATTAGTGTGCCTCATCTTTATAGCAGATTTCAGGTAGCAACTTCTAACAACATCTTGTCATGTGTATCGTCTTCTTAGAGGACAACTAACCATAACACTAGGGTGGATCTGGAGGTGGGGTGCTAAGATTCCATTCTACACCCCCACTGAAACTGGGATATCCCTATTGAAGGCACATCATCTGCAATGCTATTATTACCTTGATTGTTACGACACACAGCTTGAGGGAGGCCATGCCAATTCAACAAATGTGGTTTATATATGTGAAGTTCAATGTGGCCTATTGAGCAAGTATGTGTGGAAAGAGCGTGAGGTGCTCAATGTGTGCCTCAATGTATGAGTAAAAGTGTACCATGGACTGAGGCACTGAGCCCAACCATACTCTGGCTAGATTCATAAAAGAGAAAAAACGGTGGCTCAATTTTGCAAGAAGGAAACTCCTTATCTTACAAATTATAATGTGTATTTAATTGATTCACTAGAACAAGTATTTCATTAACAACTACACAACCAAAAAAATCGCATATAATCAATGTTATCATTAGATTCATAACTAAAAATGATATATATCATATATATGAAATACTAATAGAGTAAATATTATTGGTCAAATAATGAAGCTCTTACCTATATATTATAGGTATTATAAGGTTTATTACATGTTCTCCAAATCAAACACCAGTGGGCTACATCTTTTGGTCAGAACTGGCTAGATTAATCAGTTTCACCGATGCGCATACCATGGATAACAGTTGACGTTGACTCATGCATGGTTTAAGTTTCAAGCAAATACCATGTTAGGGGGCGGAAATCTAGGATTTTACTTATAGTGTTACAATAGTATAAGACCATATGCACTTGTTTTCCCTGTTTTTAGATACATATGGACATGATACTTTGAGATAAAAAGCTCATACACAATAATTATATAAGTAGCTTGGTGCGTCATACCGTGCCCATCAACTCCCATCTTTGTGATGTTGGGCCACTCAGTTATGAACGGCAGTAGTGGTACCAGTGTTATCCTTGGATCCTAAAAAACTTATAATACCTCATGTATCATCGTTGTCTCAATGATAAATGTGACTGGACGTGCCAATAACATGTGAGCCAAGATGGCATATATTATTGTTATTACAAGTTTTTTAGGTGGCTTCAAAGGGATTTTCCCTCATTTTAATTAGGTGCTCGGTGCAGCTGCCAGATGCAGTACAGCTACAAAAACTGCCAGCCATCTTCGTGTTTGGGGATGCCATATGCTTGATGTCAGGAACAATAACTACTTGAATTCCACGTAGGAATTTATTAGGGGCAGTCTTTGGGGCCAAATAAGCTTATCCCAGTCACAATGAGTAGAATATATCATAAAGTATCCAAAAATGCTAGTATAAATAAACACCATCACAATGAGTAGTATATATCATATTCCACCATCGAAGGCAATTAGTTGTTGTGACGATGTGTCTATGAGAGTGGATCCATACTCTCATAGTATTAAACTTTATGCAAAATATAAGAAATCATGTCAAAGGTGTACCTTATCAAAGATACAGCTTTCATTTCTTTCCTATTAAATGCACTGTCACATCATCCCAAAATCCAAAGTGGCATCTAATTAATGAGTATGTGTTGACGACCAAAAATGGCTTAAAGCCGATCAGGCTGGGACAGCCGGTCTAGATCGCCTGTACAAGCAGTTAGACCGGCTTGCGCCTATAGCCGGTCTGGCAATGTGCCAGGCGGTCTAACCGCCTGTCATAGGCGGTCTGACCGCCTGTCCCCGATTCCGAGTAGAATCAGGTTTTTACACATTTTTAGATCTGTACAAAGACTTCCTTGCGGGGCAAGACCTCCCCACCCTATAAATATAAAGGGCCGTGGCTGATTGAGGACCTCTACCCAATCATACAAATCATTGCCTTATTTTTTATCTCCAAACCCTAGCTTTTCCAACCCTTTTGCTTTCCTTCTTCGTCGCTACGGTGTTTTAGGACGTTCTAAGTGGCCTCGCCGACCTTAGAACAACCCTAGGTTCACAGCCTCCGACGGGGTCCCTCTCGAGGTTGTGATCGTAGGCTTTCGTGGCGCCTCTGCTACAGGCGGTCTGACCGGCCCCTACAAGCGGTCTGACCGGCTGCTCTCAGGAGCTCCGACGAGGAGATTCTTGACGGCCGCGTGATCTAGCGCTTTCGTGTCTTGACCAAAAGTGCGTCAACATATTTTGGCGACTCCGCTGGGGAAAGAAATCTGGTTTTTGAAGACCGATCTACTATCCCTAGCACTATGGGCTTCGACGTTGGAGAAGACAACATCGTGACGGCCTCACTTGAAGATCTTACTGTTGAAGATCATGAGAGGTTTATGGCGCTTCAGAAGCACATCGAGGCGGAGTTCTTGAAGACGTTTCGGAAAGGTCGTGAAGATCGTTCGGCGAAAAGTATTCGAGACTGTGACATCTCTGATGTCAAAAGAATTAAAAAGTGCAATTAAAATCAATGCAACAGGGAATGATGGGTTGAAATTCAAAAATCCATCAAAAATTCAATTTTAATTCAAAAACAAGGGTTGTTTGGTACCCAACTGAAAACTCGAGATTTTTGTACTAAACTTGAAAATCTCCAAAAATAAAAGTTGTTTGTCATCACAAATAAACCCTAGTCACTGTTGGGAACTTTTGAAAATTTTGCAGTCTAGTCCCTCAAAAACTCGAATTACCGTTCTGGGAACCTTTTTGTTTTTGGGTTGTTTGAGCTTGAATAATTTCGAATTTCAGGTTCACCCCAAAAAGAAAGTTGTGTCCCATCTTCCAAACTCCAACTTTTATTTTTATACTTTTCCATGTTCAGTTCAAATTTTTGGAGAAAATTCGAATTTGAAAACGGAGCTCCACGGGCAAGCTACAGTGCCCCTGGCGCGCCCTGCGCTGGCCGGAGCTCGGCCGCCACGTGGCCGGCGAGCGGCGCAGGCGGCGCCGAGCTGGCCGAGCCGCGGCGGACGCTGGCGCTTGTCGCCTAGCTCTTGTCTCGCCCCTCCTGAGCCGTCACTTCGCCGTCGTCGAGCCGCTCCGCCTCGCGCCGCGCGAACGCCATCATGCGGTCGGAGCGCCGCCGTGGCCGCGCGCGCGCGCGTCGCGCTGAGCAGCTCCGCAGGCCGCGATTCTCCTCCACTCCGCGCCAAATGCACTGTTGATGATCCCCCGACGTCACTCGAGGATCCCCTCGCCCGGTCGAGTCGCTCGCGCGCTGCCCGAGCTCGCTCCGCATTCATGGCGGCCTGCTCGCGCCGCGCCGCGCGCTCGCACGCTCCCGAGGCAACACAGTGCCTCCCTTGCGTGCCCAAGCACTCCACCGCGCACTCACACCCCTCCTCTCACTCGCTCACTTCGCCATTTCCACTTCCCCGCGCTCGCTCGGTCGTCTTCTTCCTCGCGCCGCGCGAACCGAGCCGAGCTTCTCCGAGAAATTCCCCGTCTACACTCCCCCATTTCCAAATTCGTCCCGCACGAAGCTAGCCCCCTACCTCAGCTCCAAAGCCCCCCACTTTCCCCAAGCTATTGTCACTTCTCCGGCGAGAATTCGAGATTTCCCCCAAATTGCGATTTTCGGCCGCCGGAGCACCCGCACGTCGAGACCCTACTCCGAGCCGTCCCTGAGGTCAACCGAGCACGCCATTAGCTTCCTCGAGCTCCACTGGTGCTCTAGGACCCGTCAAACCTTGACGAACGCCCCCGACCTCACCGGCGTAGAAGCCGCGGCGGCCGCGCCGCCACTACCTCGTCGCCGGCAAAACTCCGACCATCCCCGGCCTCCAAACCGTCCCCAACCGACTCGTGGTGAGCCCAGGATGCTTTTCCCCCACTTCCCCGAGTCTAGTTCGCCGCCGTTTGGCCGGCGCAACTCCGGCGAGAGCCGAGGGCATAACTTCATCGTCTTCGTTTGTCTAGGGGCCTCTGTGCAAAAGTCCAGGGACTTGTTCATGAAGTTTTGAAAGTTCTAGGGTTCCCTGCGGGAAAAGATTCTTAAATCTAGAATTGTTTTTCCCGAATCTTGTAAAATCCATTAAAAATCGTACAAAAATCAGAAAAATGCACAAAAATACTCCCTGGATTCGTGAGAGTCTAAACTACAATCTCCTTTAGACATGTGTATGCTTTTGATGAACTGTTTTTGAATTAAAATTCAAACTGTAGAAATTGAAAGTTGTGCACCATTTCAAATCCAGAGCTCCGCTAGGGTTGATCTTTGGATATGTTGTGTGTAGTGACTTTGGACAGCTTGTGTCCAAAGGGGACCTAAAAATATGAACTGTAGCTCCAGTTATGAATTAAAATGTGATTTCTGTCTTTTTGCAGTGCAGAAATCATTAAAAATAATCTGTGCAGTCAAAAATCACCATTTTGCTCCAGAGGACTAAAAACTTGTTAGCACACCTGTTCAAAATAAAAAACTTAATTTTTGCTCTGTGTAGGCTTGCAAATAAATTAATATGTGTTTTTGGATAGAAAATTTTTGAGGACTGTCCAAGGGTTATTTTGAGCCACCACTTGGCCAGAACCCTCCTCATGCTTATGACTAGCTTTGGTAGGGAAATCTCCTGAAATGGATGAATTTTCAATTTTATATAAATTTATTTCACTTAAGCAGATAGCTGTTTAATATATTTTTAATAAATTATGTGTAGCTCAAAATTAGCTAAATTTTGGAGTGAGCTTAGCTCTTATACTCCAGTAGCTGTCATAAAGTTTATAGGTAAAAATGTTGAGCACAAATGGAGAAACAAAAATAGGAAAGAATCTAGGTGGAAAAATTTATTTATATAAAAGAATAACCTTTTTGGTTAATTAGTTAGAATAAAATGGATGGACTCTGAAATTTCAGAACGGCACCCTAAATTGTGAAGTAGTAAATAGAACTCTTTTATATATGTACACAATCACCATCGAAGTCAAATAAAACTTTTCCCACATCTGTACCCTGTTTTTGTGAAGAGAATAGTAATGCTTAAGCATGTCTAGGTGAATATGGCCTTCAAAGGCCTTAGTCATAGAATCTTTAGGCAGCCGCCTTAAGTTATGCATCTCATGTAGAAGGCGCCATCCCGGACGGCAACTACCACCTCATTCCCGCAGACGAGGAAGAAGTCCCGGAGGAAGGTGCCGGTGCAAGAGCGACCAACCCGGAGGCTAACCCCCAGCTTGAGCAAGAAGGCAAGCCCCGGAGCATGACCTGACTTTAAAATTATGCATCTATAAATTTTCCTATGCTTGTGCATTTACGTTTCAAGGAGTTGATTGAATACCTTAGCTGCACATTTCCTAGTACCTATGAATTGCAACACTAGTATGAAAGGATCGATAGGGCATTGCTTTAGGTCCGTTACAAGTCCAGTGATTTCCTGTCACTCGCGAGACATAGGAATTGCTTGTCTTTACTTATGTTGGAATCATAAGGATTGACGGGCGGGATGATAGATGTAGACCTCCCGTCCGTGTATGATAATTGATTTAAGGTCGAAATGTGTAGTTGAGTGTGTCAAGTTTTTGAACGTACCACATGCATGCCGGTATATGGGAGCCGGTAAGCCCGGTACCAGATTGAAGCAGCTAGGGCCGATAGCCATCTCTCCTTGGAAACTTTGTTTTCCCCTGCCGTACACTTGTGGATATATGCGTGAGACTGTGAGTGAAGCAGTAAACCTTTATCCTAAGGAAATGGACCCGGTTCCGAATTGTGGATCGATGGGAAAGGTTGGGAAACGCTTGTACCTTTTATAGCAAGCATAGTATCCGTGTATGTTGGGTTTTCCCTGGCCAGGTAGCAGAAATTCGGTTCGAACTGTCCGCTTCTCGCGGTTAATGAGACTGCTTGACCGCCTTGCTACATTGAGTAACAAGTGAAATTATGAGATACATGAACTTGTTGTCTGAATTAAATTGTATTGCACCACTTGTATGCTTAGAGAGGATGCTAATCTAGAATGGTTAAATTTACTAGAATATGATGCTAAAATTGAAAGCAAGGACTTACTTTAGTTGCTTTTTGGCAAACAAACCCACCAGCCAAAAGCCTCTCATTGTCTAGATGTCGGTGATGTAGTTTTCACCCGACGGGTAAGCCTTGCTGAGTATTAGTATACTCAGCCTTGCTTGTGGCAATGATTTACAGGTACACCTTTGGATGTCGATGCCTTGTCTTGGCCTACCCAGGTTCCACCTGGCTGGCACATCGAATGGGTTCCGTCCTCTGCCGAGGATCGAGAGGAGTAGCATCGTGGCAGGCTTCAGCACGGTGTTGCTTGTATCGTCGTTAGCTTTCGTTCGCTGCAATGAACTTAAAATTCCGCTGTAATGAAACTTTTATTCCGCTGCAAAACTTTCGTACTCTGATTTAAATTTGAACTTGGTTTGTAATAACTGTGATACCTATTTGTGTAAGTTAATTTGTGGAATGTTGTAATCTCTGGAACTCACCTTCGTGTGGGCGTGCTGTTGTTTCGATTAAGAAAAGTACGTGGTTTAATCGGGTTTAATCCGACGGCGCTCCAGCTTATTCCGGATTAAGTGCCTGACTACATGATTAGTGGTCCCAAGGCACTTAACTTGGAATAATTTCGGAGTGGACCGCCACAGCTGGCATCAGAGCCGAAGCAGCGCACCGGAGAGAGCAACAAACCTTTAATAAACATTTTTTTTGAATAAAATTTGCCAACTCGTACTTCCGCCGCGCCTCGCGAAGGAGGGTTATTATTAGGACCGCTAAGGATGTTACCTAGAGCGTGAAGCCTATGTGGGTTAAGGGATCACGATATGATAGGTGGCAAATAGTATATTATACTGACTTCCAGCACATTTCATTCTGTCATTTACTTTACGCAATGGTGGGCGCAAGGTACGGCGATTGCTGTAACGTACCACGGCACTATATGAAAATATAGTGGCGGCACATAGTCAATACGCTGTGACGGCGTATGAAACTAGAATAGCATGGTGGGCGCAAGGTACGGCGATTGCTGTAGCGTACCACGGCATCATATGCAAATATGATGGCGGCACAAAGTCAATACGCTATGTCGATAGCGTATGAAACTGTCAATATGTTGCCTTGGTGACATATGAACATTGCCCGTTCAATGTTAAACGTTCGGGTGCCACCTCTATAGTGGGTGGTAATGAATGGAGACGCTTTCGTGAGTGCTGGCACGAAAGGTTGATTATACATGCTCTGGAATGGAATTTTCTGCAGGTACACTAACCGCGATTCCGTATGACTAAACGGTTAGAAAAGTTCGGCTAGATAATATAGGGAGAGACGGATATTGCCTAGCCACCGGCAGTAACTTCGTAAGCCAAAAGTTTATTGGCATGTGTGTTGGTGAGAACGAATAGGCCGCTCATGCATTGCATCTCACTGATTTAATATCGAATTTTAACACATGACCGAATTGAACCGCCGTCAAAGAAATTGAAATCACAACCCAAAAATCCTGCTGAGAACAATCTGTTTGCACCCTTAATTCGAAATTGAAAACGTTGTCAAATGAAAAAGTGTTCCACATGAAAGTTGTCATAAATATTATGAAGTATACGCTGTAGAAATTTCAACGAAAATGGTTCAGTAAAACTGGAGTTGTGCTAAAAATGGTAACCCCCTGTCTGCTGGAAATTTCTGGGGACAGTGAGATAAAAATTAAATTTTTACACCATCTTAACGACAGTTTCTGCTCAAACCTCCAACATGAAACTTGTTAGGAATTACTTAAACAATGTTCTGGCCAAATTTGGGAATTTTTGAGCTTGTAGATTTCGAGTTTTGTAATCTTTACCACCCTGCACAGAATCTGTTTTTGTTCTTTGGTGCTAACCGGTTCTCACCCTTGCCCCTTTTTCTTTTGGTTCAGATGGACGCCCTCGCTGACCTGGCTAGCTACCCCAACGACGTGTCCTTCTCTGATTGCTTAGGATGGGAAGGCTTCCCTAGCATCTTGTGGTCGGTTTTACAGGCGCTTGACTACCCTACACCGCCACAGTATGAGAGGACTATCATCCGGGACCGCGGTGTGACTCGTTCCCGTGTGCGATTGGTGGTATATCGCCGCCCGCCGTGTCCTAGCTCCCCCACCTGGATGGTGGAAGTTCACGGACACCACATGGAGACGACGTGCGAGCTAGCTGTCTTGAATGGCATTAGCTCCTTTGTGGCTCAGAACCAGGAGTTGGTTGAGCATCAGTTACTTGGATTATTCCCACCGACTCAGCCGGATGATCCCCACTGGATGAGGCGTTACCTTAGTTCCCCTCTGAGGATGGCAGAGAACCCCGTCGCTGCAGCCGCCTTGATGATGAGGTGGATGCGGGCGTATCACCGTTTGCAGGCACTTCTTGGACGGTCACAGAGCGAGATGCTCAACATTGCTATGGACATGTCCGCTCGTGCCGTGACATAGGGGTTGAGAGGAGCTCCTTGTCCATTGAGGTGACCACTAGAGATGCCATGATTGCTGACCTGGAGAGGCAATTGAATGACCTCCACATTGCACACAACAACACTCAAAATGAGTTAGCACAAACTAGAGATGAGCTTGAGGAGGCACATGGTACCTTGGAGCATGCAAATGCTATGCTTGCTGCCCACGACGCTCAGCACCTTCTTGACCAGCAAGGAGGGGATGTGGATGGTGAAGGAGAGGCCCCAGATTCCGACATGGACACTGAGGACGACATGCCACCCCTCCCAGCTCCACCTTCACCTATGGGCAACGAGGCTACCGCTAACAACCTAGATGATTTTTAGGTGTGGTAGTGGCAAGTTTACTCCTCCGCTAGCCCTAGATTTTGGCTTCATGTTGTAATAGGCTAGATGGAGTTGAGCTCCTCCTTTTATCTTTTGGTGGCAATGTAAATTAATGATGGGGATGTGTGATCAAAACTTGATGAAGTGTAATAGCTGTGTTGAAAACATTCTGCAGCTAACCTGGTTTTAATTATTGATGGGTTTTCCATTCATTTCTGGGCTGTGATGTGAACTGCAAAATTGTTTGGAATTTGTCAAACAAAATGATCACCAAATTGCAACCCCATTGGTTAAGCGAAATAAAAATGGCAACCAAAACACTACAGCTCGGCCTGCTGAAAAACAGCAAATGCAGAGAGCTAAAGATTGAATTTTTCGGCTTAGTTCCATTCCGAAGTTGATTCTGAGCCCAACATGAAAGTTGTAGAGCACAAAATTTTCGAGCTACTGACCGAATGGGAGCATTTGACTTGTTTCCTGTTGGGAGATATGATTTTTCTTCCGAACTGCGTGCTGATGGGTGATTCTGCGCAGTATACTTCAATATGTTGTCACATTCTATCTTGTCATCTATTATGCAAGCTTATGAAATGTGGCTAATACAAGTCCCTACTGCAGATGGCAATCACCCGCAGCGGTCACGACGCTAGTGGCTCCAACGCTAACCAGCAGGGGCCAGAGGGGCAGCAACAGCCACCGCCACCTCCTCCACCGCAGCAACCTCCGACGTGGCAGCAGCTGTATGCCACGCAAACGGAGATTCTCCGGAACCTGCAGCATCAGCAGCAGATGATGCAGCAGCAGATGCTTCAGCAGGGAGGTCAACGGGCCCCTCAGCCTCAGGTGGCCAGATATGAGGATTTTCTGGCAACGCACCCGCCGATTTTCTCTAGAGCTGATGAGCCCTTGGAGGCCGACACCTGGATTCGAGCCATCGAGTCCAAGTTCACCATCCTGGCGACGCCTTGCACCTCTAACCGCAAGGTCGTGTTCGCGGCGCAGCAGCTCCGCGGCCCAGCTCTCCTTTGGTGGGAGAACTACCTGGCCCTGCAGCAGGAAGGTCATGTAGTTGAGTGGGATGAGTTCAAGGCTGCATTCAAGGCTCATCACATTCCGGCCGGTCTGGTAGAGCGGAAGTTGAATGAGTTTTTGGCGCTGACCCAGGGTACCCATACAGTGCTTCAGTACGCCCAGGCCTTCAATGGTCTGTGCCCCTACGCGGGTCATCACGCCGACTCGGACGAGAAGAAGCTAGAGAGGTTCCGACGTGGCCTTAACACCAAGTTGAAGGCACAGTTGGCCACCACCCGTGCTGCCACGTACGGCGATCTCGTGAACCTAGCCATTGCCCAGGAAGACGCCAATGTGGTGCACAAGGCGGAGAAGAAGAGGAAGACTCCCGCTGGACCGTCAAGCGCGCAGCCACAGAGGTTCCGCTTGGTTCCCCCGGCTGCACCGCAGGGACAGTCCAGGACACCTCAGGGAGGTGGATGGGTTGCTAGGCCGCCACAGCCCAACGCGCCCCGTTTCCCTCCACCGCCGCAGCAGCAGCAAGCACCAAGGCAAAATGCACAGCAGCCAGCTCGCCCTGGAGCCGGCTATCAGTGTTTCAAGTGTGGAAGGAAAGACCACTTTATCAAGGATTGCCCGCAGAACAAGCAGCAAAACCAGCGCCCGGGAAATCAGCAAGGCAAGGGCAGGCAGCAGCAGCGTGTGCAGGTTCGACAAGGGCGGCTCAACTACACCACCTTGGCCGACCTACCCGAGGGAGCCCCAGACATGACTGGTACCTTCCCTATCTGCACTCAACCTGCTGTGATATTGTTTGATTCCGGGGCAACACATAGTTTTATAACCACAAGATTTCATGTGAAATGCGGATTAAAATCGTACCATACCAAATCATCTTATGTGATATCAACTGCGGGAGGTAAAATTGCATCCAACCAAGTCACCCGAAAAGTTCCGATCAGGCTGGGAAGTAAAACATTTCCTACTGATTTGATTCTGCTTGGTATGGAAGGGATTGACATTGTGTTAGGAGCCAATTGGATGACTCAACATAAGGTTGTCCTAGATGTTGCGGAACGAGTTGTTGAGATAAACTCGCCTACGCATGGCCCGAGTGTGCTATATCTGCCACAACGGACTCGTGGCGATGCGTGTGCTTATACAATGGTAGAAACCCAACTAAAGGACATTCCGGTGGTATGTGAGTATGCCGATGTATTTCCGGATGACTTACCTGGGATGCCGCCGGATAGGGACATTGAATTTGTGATTGAACTTCAGCCTGGCACAGCACCTATATCAAAGAGACCCTATAGAATGCCACCCAACGAACTGGCTGAATTAAAAATACAACTCCAAGAATTGTTGGATAAGGGTTTCATTCGTCCAAGCGTATCGCCTTGGGGATGTCCCGCTATCTTTGTGAAGAAGAAGGACCATTCCTTGAGGTTGTGTATTGATTACCGGCCTCTCAATGCGGTAACTATTAAAAACAAGTACCCACTCCCCCGTATTGACATCTTGTTTGACCAACTAGCTGGCGCCAGAGTGTTCTCCAAGATTGACCTTCGTTCTGGCTATCACCAAATCAAAATCAGGCCTTGTGACATTCCAAAGACTGCCTTTTCCACACGTTATGGGCTTTTTGAATTCTTGGTTATGTCTTTTGGACTCACCAATGCCCCAGCCTACTTCATGTACCTCATGAATTCGGTCTTCATGTCTGAACTAGACAAGTTTGTGGTGGTTTTCATTGACGACATTCTTATATATTCTAAGAATGAGGAAGAGCATGCTGAGCACCTTCGCATTGTTCTTCAAAGGCTGAGAGATCACCAGCTCTACGCCAAGTTCTCCAAGTGTGAATTCTGGTTAGAGAGCGTGAAGTTTTTAGGTCACACGGTTTCCAAGGATGGTATATCCGTGGATCCAACCAAAGTGCAAGAGGTGCTAGATTGGCGACCACCTACTTCTGTCCACGAGATTCGGAGTTTTCTGGGTTTAGCCGGTTATTACCGCCGTTTTATTCCGGACTTCTCTCGGATTGCCAAGCCCATGACCGAACTCTTAAAGAAGGGAGTCAAATTTGAGTGGAATGACAAATGTGATGAAGCTTTCCACACCTTGCGAAGACATTTAACTTCAGCCCCAGTTTTGGCTCAGCCCGATTGCACCAAGCCCTATGATGTCTACTGCGATGCATCAGGCACCGGACTTGGCTGTGTTCTCATGCAAGAGAACCGAGTCATTGCTTATGCTTCTCGAGCACTTCGGCCTCACGAGCAAAACTACCCCACTCATGATCTTGAGTTAGCAGCGGTTATCCATGCTCTCAAGATGTGGAGACACTATTTGATGGGTGTTCCATGCAACATATACACAGACCACAAGAGCCTCAAGTATGTCTTCACTCAGGCACATCTGAACATGAGACAGCGGAGATGGTTGGAGTTAGCAAAGGACTATGACCTTAGTGTCCATTATCACCCCGGGAAGGCTAATGTAGTTGCGGATGCGTTAAGCCGCAAGGCTCATTGTCATTGTCTTTCCGTGGAGTCCTACACTGACACCCTGTGTCACGAAATGGCAAAGCTCAATTTGGAGATTGTTCCGCACGGGTATTTCAGCCATATTGCAGTTGAACCAGCCTTGCACGATCAGATTGTTGTAGCCCAATTGAATGACGCGGGCATTAAAATCCTTAAAAGGAAATTGTCAAAGGAGAAGGTGAAAGAGAAGTACAAGTGTTTCCGGCTAGATGGGCAGGGAGTAATGTGGTTTGGACATCGTCTCGTGGTGCCCAAAAACACGGAACTCCGGAGGAAGATTATGGATGAGGCCCATCTCTCCAAATTTTCTATCCATCCCGGCAGCACCAAAATGTACCAAGATTTGAAACAAAACTTTTGGTGGACTCGAATGAAGCGAGAAATTGCCACATATGTGTCGGAATGTGACACCTGCCAGCGGGTTAAGGCCAGCCACTTGAAGGTAGCAGGCACGCTTCAACCTCTACCTATTCCCTCATGGAAGTGGGAAGACATAAACATGGATTTTATTGTTGGACTTCCCAGAACCCCTCAGGGGCATGCCTCCATTTGGGTAATTGTGGATCGCCTTACCAAGACCGCACATTTTCTTCCAGTCGATACCGTCTATACTGCTAAGAAGTACGCGGAGATTTATTTGGAGCGGATCGTTTGTCTACATGGGGTACCCAAGACGATAATTTCAGATCGTGGTGCTCCGTTCGTAGCACGCTTTTGGGAACAATTGCAATTGTCCCTAGGCACCAAACTGATCCGTAGTTCAGCATATCACCCACAGACCGATGGACAGACGGAAAGGGTAAATCAAATACTTGAAGATATGCTACGAGCTTGTGTTATCCATTATGGGAAGAATTGGGAGAAATGTCTATCTCTGGCCGAATTCTCCTATAACAACAGCTACCAAGCAAGTCTTAAAATGGCACCTTTTGAAGCCTTATATGGTAGAAGATGTCGGACCCCGTTGTGTTGGTCCCAGGCAGGCGAGAGATATACTTATGGCCCTGACCTTGTGAAGGAAGCAGAAGAAAAGGTTAGGATTATTCGGGAAAATTTGAAGACCGCCCAGTCGCGGCAAAAGAGCTACTTCGATCAGCGGTGGAAGCCACTTCAGTTTGAAGTTGGTGATCATGTGTATCTTAAAGTCTCCCCGACCAAGGGTGTGCAGAGATTTGGGCTAAAAGGGAAGCTTGCACCTCGTTATATCGGCCCGTATGAAATTACTCAGCAATGTGGGCCGGTAGCCTATCAAGTGAAGCTTCCCGAGAAATTTTCAGCTGTACACAATGTATTCCATGTTTCTCAACTCAAGAGGTGTCTTCGTGTTCCGACCGAGGTTGTTGAACAAGAGGAACTCTCGGTTGAACCGGATCTCTCTTATGATGAGCATCCTGTCAAGATCCTCGACGAGAAGGAGAGGCAAACACGAAGGAAGGGAGTGAAAATGTACAAAATTCTGTGGAGTCATCACTCCGAAGATGAAGCCACGTGGGAAACCGAGGGCTATCTTAGGAAGAATTTCCCCGGCATCCTTTCATAAGCCGAGGTATTTCTTCTCCCCTCTTTATCTCTAAGTTTAATCGAATCTCGGGACGAGATTCCTTTTAAGGGGGGTAGGCTGTGACATCTCTGATGTCAAAAGAATTAAAAAGTGCAATTAAAATCAATGCAACAGGGAATGATGGGTTGAAATTCAAAAATCCATCAAAAATTCAATATTAATTCAAAAACAAGGGTTGTTTGGTGCCCAACTGAAAACTCGAGATTTTCGTACTAAACTTGAAAATCTCCAAAAATAAAAGTTATTTGTCATCATAAATAAACCCTAGTCACTGTTGGGAACTTTTGAAAATTTTGCAGTCTAGTCCCTCAAAAACTCGAATTACCATTCTGGGCACCTTTTTGTTTTTGGGTTGTTTGAGCTTGAAAATTTTGGAATTTCAGGTTCACCCCAAAAAGAAAGTTGTGTCCCATCTTTCAAACTCCAACTTTTATTTTTACACTTTTCCATGTTCAGTTCAAATTTTTGGAGAAAATTCGAATTTGAAAACGGAGCTCCACGGGCAAGCTACAGTGCCCCTGGCGCGCCCTGCGCTGGCCGGAGCTCGGCCGCCACGTGGCCGGCGAGCGGCGCAGGTGGCGCCGAGCTGGCCGAGCCGCGGCGGACGCTGGCGCTTGTCGCCTAGCTCTTGTCTCGCCCCTCCCGAGCCGTCACTTCGCCGTCGTCGAGCCGCTCCGCCTCGCGCCGCGCGAACGCCATCATGCGGTCGGAGCGCCGCCGTGGCCGCGCGCGCGCGCGTCGCGCTGAGCAGCTCCGCAGGCCGCGATTCTCCTCCACTCCGCGCCAAATGCACTGTTGATGATCCCCCGACGTCACTCGAGGATCCCCTCACCCGGTCGAGTCGCTCGCGCGCTGCCCGAGCTCGCTCCGCATTCATGGCGGCCTGCTCGCGCCGCGCCGCGCGCTCGCACGCTCCCGAGGCAACACAGTGCCTCCCTTGCGTGCCCAAGCACTCCACCGCGCACTCACACCCCTCCTCTCACTCGCTCACTTCGCCATTTCCACTTCCCCGCCCTCGCTCGGTCGTCTTCGTCCTCGCGCCGCGCGAACCGAGCCGAGCTTCTCCGAGAAATTCCCCGTCTACACTCCCCCATTTCCAAATTCGTCCCGCACGAAGCTAGCCCCCTACCTCAGCTCCAAAGCCCCCCACTTTCCCCAAGCTATTGTCACTTCTCCGGCGAGAATTCGAGATTTCCCCCAAATCGCGATTTTCGGCCGCCGGAGCACCCGCACGTCGAGACCCTACTCCGAGCCGTCCCCGAGGTCAACCGAGCACGCCATTAGCTTCCTCGAGCTCCACTGGTGCTCTAGGACCCGTCAAACCTCGACGAACGCCCCCGACCTCACCGGCGTAGAAGCCGCGGCGGCCGCGCCGCCACTACCTCGTCGCCGGCAAAACTCCGACCATCCCCGGCCTCCAAACCGTCCCCAACCGACTCGTGGTGAGCCCAGGATGCTTTTCCCCCACTTCCCCGAGTCTAGTTCGCCGCCGTTTGGCCGGCGCAACTCCGGCGAGAGCCGAGGGCATAACTTCATCGTCTTCGTTTGTCTAGGGGCCTCTGTGCAAAAGTCCAGGGACTTGTTCGTGAAGTTTTGAAAGTTCTAGGGTTCCCTGCGGGAAAAGATTCTTAAATCTAGAATTGTTTTTCCCGAATCTTGTAAAATCCATTAAAAATCGTACAAAAATCAGAAAAATGCACAAAACTACTCCCTGGATTCGTGAGAGTCTAAACTACAATCTCCTTTAGACATGTGTATACTTTTGATGAACTGTTTTTGAACTAAAATTCAAACTGTAGAAATTGAAAGTTGTGCACCATTTCAAATCCAGAGCTCCGCTAGGGTTGATCTTTGGATATGTTGTGTGTAGTGACTTTGGACAGCTTGTGTCCAAAGGGGACCTAAAAATATGAACTGTAGCTCCAGTTATGAATTAAAATGTGATTTCTGTCTTTTTGCAGTGCAGAAATCATTAAAAATAATCTGTGCAGTCAAAAATCACCATTTTGCTCCAGAGGACTAAAAACTTGTTAGCACACCTGTTAAAAATGAAAAACTTAATTTTTGCTCTGTGTAGGCTAGCAAATAAATTAATATGTGTTTTTGGATAGAAAATTTTTGAGGACTGTCCAAGGGTTATTTTGAGCCACCACTTGGCCAGAACCCTCCTCATGCTTATGACTAGCTTTGGTAGGAAAATCTCCTGAAATGGATGAATTTTCAATTTTATATGAATTTATTTCACTTAAGCAGATAGCTGTTTAATATATTTTTAATAAATTATGTGTAGCTCAAAATTAGCTAAATTTTGGAGTGAGCTTAGCTCTTATACTCCAGTAGCTGTCATAAAGTTTATAGGTAAAAATGTTGAGCACAAATGGAGAAACAAAAATAGGAAAGAATCTAGGTGGAAAAATTTATTTATATAAAAGAATAACCTTTTTGGTTAATTAGTTAGAATAAAATGGATGGACTCTGAAATTTCAGAACGGCACCCTAAATTGTGAAGTAGTAAATAGAACTCTTTTATATATGTACACAATCACCATCGAAGTCAAATAAAACTTTTCCCACATCTCTACCCTATTTTTGTGAAGAGAATAGTAATGCTTAAGCATGTCTAGGTGAATATGGCCTTCAAAGGCCTTAGTCATAGAATCTTTAGGCAGCCGCCTTAAGTTATGCATCTCATGTAGAAGGCGCCATCCCGGACGGCAACTACCACCTCATTCCCGCAGACGAGGAAGAAGTCCCGGAGGAAGGTGCCGGTGCAAGAGCGACCAACCCGGAGGCTAACCCCCAGCTTGAGCAAGAAGGCAAGCCCCGGAGCATGACCTGACTTTAAAATTATGCATCTATAAATTTTCCTATGCTTGTGCATTTACGTTTCAAGGAGTTGATTGAATACCTTAGCTGCACATTTCCTAGTACCTATGAATTGCAACACTAGTATGAAAGGATCGATAGGGCATTGCTTTAGGTCCGTTACAAGTCGAGTGATTTCCTGTCACTCGCGAGACATAGGAATTGCTTGTCTTTACTTATGTTGGAATCATAAGGATTGACGGGCGGGATGATAGATGTAGACCTCCCGTCCGTGTATGATAATTGATTTAAGGTCCAAATGTGTAGTTGAGTGTGTCAAGTTTTTGAACGTACCACATGCATGCCGGTATATGGGAGCCGGTAAGCCCGGTACCAGATTGAAGCAGCTAGGGCCGATAGCCATCTCTCCTTGGAAACTTTGTTTTCCCCTGCCGTACACTTGTGGATATATGCGTGAGACTGTGAGTGAAGCAGTAAACCTTTATCCTAAGGAAATGGACCCGGTTCCGAATTGTGGATCGATGGGAAAGGTTGGGAAACGCTTGTACCTTTTATAGAAAGCATAGTATCCGTGTATGTTGGGTTTTCCCTGGCCAGGTAGCAGAAATTCGGTTCGAACTGTCCGCTTCTCGCGGTTAATGAGACTGCTTGACCGCCTTGCTACATTGAGTAACAAGTGAAATTATGAGATACATGAACTTGTTGTCTGAATTAAATTGTATTGCACCACTTGTATGCTTAGAGAGGATGCTAATCTAGAATGGTTAAATTTACTAGAATATGATGCTAAAATTGAAAGCAAGGACTTACTTTAGTTGCTTTTTGGCAAACAAACCCACCAGCCAAAAGCCTCTCATTGTCTAGATGTCGGTGATGTAGTTTTCACCCGACGGGTAAGCCTTGCTGAGTATTAGTATACTCAGCCTTGCTTGTGGCAATGATTTACAGGTACACCTTTGGATGTCGATGCCTTGTCTTGGCCTACCCAGGTTCCACCTGGCTGGCACATCGAATGGGTTCCGTCCTCTGCCGAGGATCGAGAGGAGTAGCATCATGGCAGGCTTCAGCACGGTATTACTTGTATTGTCGTTAGCTTTCGTTCGCTGCAATGAACATAAAATTCCGCTGTAATGAAACTTTTATTCCGCTGCAAAACTTTCGTACTCTGATTTAAATTTGAACTTGGTTTGTAATAACTGTGATACCTATTTGTGTAAGTTAATTTGTGGAATGTTGTAATCTCTGGAACTCACCTTCGTGTGGGCGTGCTGTTGTTTCGATTAAGAAAAGTACGTG
Source organism: Digitaria exilis (assembly GCA_015342445.1). Lineage (NCBI taxonomy): Eukaryota > Viridiplantae > Streptophyta > Magnoliopsida > Poales > Poaceae > Digitaria > Digitaria exilis. The sequence goes on along the minus strand of JACEFO010001997.1, from coordinate 230,774 downwards.
GTTTAATCGGGTTTAATCCGACGGCGCTCCAGCTTATTCCGGATTAAGTGCCTGACTACATGATTAGTGGTCCCAAGGCACTTAACTTGGAATAATTTCGGAGTGGACCGCCACAGAGACTTTGTAATGCCTTCCTTCAAGATGAGTAAGGGGCAAATTGAGGTAATTGACAATGTAAGCACTTCTGCACCTCAACCTACTGCATCTACTCCTATGACTTCGGGTTTTTCGGATCGTGATGCATTGTTTGTACAATTATTGGAACGACTCGTAAAACTAGAGGGAAAATCTATAGATACATACGAATTACCTCAGCGTAATATTTTTTATGGTATGCCACCAAATTATTTTGCTGGACAGACCCAACCACCACCCAATATGTTCAGGCCGAACACGGTCAATGCAAGTGGGTCGGCAATGGTTGGATCTGCAACCAGTCAGACCGCCAGCACAGTCGGTCAGACCGCGACAAGAGGTCAGACCGTGGCTACAGGCAGTCAGACCGCCAGTTCTGGTGGTCAAATAGATTTGACTAATGCTATGGTATTAGTGCTAGAACAACCTATACCGCTGGTTACTGTTCCAAACTTGGTCTCCGCTGGCCGTGGTGGTCCAATAGCTACAGCTGGCGCTACTTATTCCACGACTATGTATACTGCGAATTCGGGTGGTATTCTTGATGATGTTTTTAATGCACATATAGATATGCAGAATAGACAATCCCCTCACTTGTATAATATGAACTCTATGCAATCTTCGGCTCAACAAATCCCCCAATGGGCCGAATTTACTAGATTCAGGGATGAATTGTCTGATGTGATGAGAAATAAGCTAGGTGTTGATTTTGGTAATACTAGAATATATCAAAAACCTTATCATTCTAGTTTTGATACTGTTCCTTTTCCCAATGGGTGGCACTAGCCTGATTTTGTAAAGTTTAGTGGAGATGATGAGCGCACCACTCGGGAACATGTTAGTCAATATGTAGCTCAACTACGGGAAGCTGGAAACTATGAAGCATGTAGAGTACGTTTGTTTTCATTGTCACTTACTAGTACTGCTTTTGCTTGGTTTTCTTCATTAGCCCCTGGTTCTATCACAAGTTGGAATCAACTAGAGCATAAGTTTCATGATCATTTTAATAGTGGCAATCATGAGATGAAGTTAGCAGATTTGGCATTGGTTAGACAGGGTCGGGATGAAACTGTCTCTCAATTTATGAGAAGGTTTAAAGACATTAAAAACCGTTGCTTTAATTTGTCTATTTTTGAGGTTGATCTTGCTGGCTTGTGCTTTAGAGGTTTGAAGTCTTCCATTAGAGAGAAGATAAATAATTATGATTATTTTTTGGTTGCGCAAGTGCATATTATAGCTGAAGTAGCTGAAGGCCGAATGAATAAACAAAAAGAGAGTTTCATACCACCTACGGAAGAATTGAGGAAGCGTGCTTATTGTAAGTTTCATAATTCTTTCTCGCATGCTACTAATGATTGCAATGTCTTCCGTCGACAGGTTCAACTGGCTATTAATGAGAGCCGTTTGAAGTTTCATGAGATGCAAATTGATGAGACCCCTTTTCCGGTCAACACCATGGAGTTGCAGCAGCCCAAGGTCTTCGTTCGGCCTCATCAAGCCAAATCTACCAAAGGGAAGAACGTGGTGATTGGAGAAGAAAGACCGTCTTCGAAGGAGTCGGTTAGAGAAGTGACTTATGAGAAGACGGCTGATGGTAAAGAGTCATTCAAGGTCACTGTGAAATCCTCTGGACAAAGGGGGCAAGGGTCAGTTGTTACTCCTGAACAGTGGGCGCCCGGGTCTAGTCTGCTACAGGCGGTCAGACCGGTTGCGCCAGGCGGTCAGACCGCCTATCCCCATGGACACCCAAAGATGCTAATTCCGAAGCGTCCAAAAGTTGGTACTTGGAAGATGAACGTTGGCAAAGGAGCAGGGTGTTCAGAAGCCCAAAGTCACGTTCGATATGCTTTTTGACTAGTACATCAAACAAAAGGCCGTTCCAAGCGATCGGCCGTTAAAAAAAAATGAGATCGCCGATTTAGCATGAGAGGATTCCTTCGCCTCCTTGTATGAACTTGGATCCGGTGTTGGATAACAATGGAGTGATGTGGGTGCCATATCATTCGATAGTGCAGCATTCGTTTCATCCTGGCTGGGAAGGTCCGAGAAGACGCATACAGGATAGGATTGTGTACCCCAGACATGACCAATCGGCTTTCCGCCAATCTGGTCCAGGACACTGGACACAGGCGGTTAGACCGCCTGTTGCAGGTGGTCAGACCGCCCGTCAGGGTCAGCTACCAAGAGCTTATCCGAAGAAGGTTTATCGACCCAAGAAGAAGGAGGAGGTGCAGAGCATGGATGTGGACTCAGAGAGGACTACTGAGTTCAATATCATTCAAGTTGGAACTATGGATGTTTCTATTGAGAAGAGTCTGGCTATGAAGCCGACTTCCAGTGAAAAGGTAGTGGAAGACCAGGGATCTAGTGCTACCAAGACTCAGCAGCGCTTTCTTCCAAAGTGGTGTCCCAACGGGTTAACTCGTACGCAAAAGAGGAAGCTTCAGAGACTTCGTTTTCGGGAGAAACAAGAGCAAGAGTTGGAGAAGCAGAGAGTGAATTCTTCAACCAAGTCAAGCCCATGATTCCACAGAGGAAGGAGTGGAAGTCGAAGGAACACCAACAGGCGGTCGAACCGGCTGCACAGGCGGTCCAGACCGCCTGTCATCCAGAGCCCGCAGCCCAGGCGGTCAGACCGCCTGTACAGGCCGTCAGACCGGGTGACGCAGAAGCGCCCGGTGTTTCTTCTTTCAGTTCTTTGGCTCGTGATGGCAAGTCGACAACGGTTCCCACTGCTGAGGACGATGAAGAGCTTGTTGATTACAGTTCTTCTCCGGAGCGCATGAATCTTGATGTGAATGTTCTTCATATATGTCCATGAATGGGGACATGCTTTCGGAGGAGGAGGTTGCTCATCTCGATTTTGGTCCCAAGGAAGCTATATTCCAGAAGCCTAAAGCTGAAGACAATCACTTGAAGGCTTTATATCTGAAGGGACATATCAATGGGAAGCCAATCTCGCGGATGTTGGTCGATGGAGGGGCTATTGTGAACTTAATGCCCTATTCTTTGTACAAGAAGCTTGGTGGTTCAGATTCGGAGCTGATCAAGACGAACATGACCGTCAGCGGCATTGGAGGAGGAGAGCCTATTGGTACCAAGGGGATGATTTCTATGGAGCTTACTATTGGGAGCAAGACCCTGGCCACTGCTTTCTTTGTCACTGAGACTCAAGGTAACTTCAGTTTAATCTTGGGTCGTGATTGGATTCATGCAAACCAATGCATTCCTTCTACTTTGCATCAATGTTTAATTGAATGGGTAGATGATGATGTAGAAGTTGTGCATGGTGATACTTCTGCTTTTGTTGCTTTAGCTGATAGCTCTTTGGTTGGCATTCATGATGATGTTAGATGTTTGTCAGGCTTAGATCTTTCTGAATTTGAGTTTATCAGCTGTACTAAGAATGGCTTCATTCCTGCTGTCATAAAGCCGATGAACAATCGGTTGAATCATCTCATATGATTTAATGGATAATCGAGAGTGGTTGCAGCAGAGACTTGAACACTATTGGTCGCATCAAAACGATATGTGTGAAGCCATTGAAGATTTTGATGATATAAGCAAGCTAGGATGTGGTTTTACGTCGGTCGATCCTCTTGAGGAGGTAGACATTGGTGATTGTTCTTTATCCAGGCCGACGTTTGTAAATAAGAATTTAGATCCTGCCTTTAAATCTGAATTAATAAAGTTGTTAAAGGAGTATGTTGATTTCTTTGCTTGGAATTATCATGAAATGTCTGGTTTAAGCCGAGAGCTTGTTGAGCATCGGTTGCCTATTAAGTCTGGTTTTAGGCCTTATAAACAACCAACTAGGCGTTTTAATCCTGAAATTTCTGACCGAGTTAAAGAGGAAATAAATCGGTTATTAGAAGCAAAGTTTATTAGATCTTGTCGATATGCTGAATGGATTTCTAATATTGTGCCCGTGGAGAAGAAAGGAACGGGTAAGATTAGAGTGTGTATTGATTTTAGAAATCTTAATCGTGCTACTCCTAAAGATGAATATCCTATGCCAATAGCCGATATGCTTATCGATACTGCATCTGGACATAGAATGATTAGCTTTCTTGATGGTAATGCTGGTTATAATCAAATATTTTATGGCCGAAGAGGATATATCCAAAACGGCTTTTATATGTCCAGGCTTTGTTGGTTTGTTTGAGTGGATTGTTATGACAATTGGTTTAAAGAATGCCGGTGCTACTTATCAAAGGGCCATGAATTTAATCTTCCATGATTTGCTTGGTATTATCTTGGAAGTTTATATCGATGATATTGTTGTTAAATCGGCTGGAAGTGGTTCTCATTTGGCCGATTTGAGACTTGCATTTGAAAGAATGCGCCGGTATGGTTTGAAGATGAATCCACTCAAGTGTGCTTTTGGTGTGTCGGCCGGGAAGTTTTTGGGTTTCATAGTTCATGAGAATGGCATAGAGATTGATCCAAAGATGACCGACACTATTGGCAAGTTGCAGACGCCTAGCTCTAAGAAAGAGTTGCAAAAATTCTTGGGCAAAATGAATTATTTGAGAAGATTTATTTGCAATTTGTCGGGAAAGGTGAATGCTTTTACTCCTTTGCTACGGTTGAAGATGATGCTGAATTCACTTGGGGGGCAAAACAGCAAGAGACGTTTGATGAGATCAAGCATTATTTATCTTCGCCTCCGGTTCTTCGGGCACCTAGGAGAGGACTTCCTTTTAAATTATATATCGCGGCTGAAGAAAGTGTCATTGGTGCTGTTTTGATCCAAGAAACCGAAGGAAAGGAATATATTATTGCATATGCAAGTAGAAGGTTATTGGACACCGAAACGAGGTATACTTTCATTGAAAAGTTATGCTTATCATTATATAATGCTTGTATAAAGTTGAGGCATTATTTGTTACTAAATACTTGCATAGTTGCTAGTCAAGCCGACATAATTAAATATATGTTGCATAGACCTATATTGAGTGGTAGAATCGGCAAATGGGCTTATGCTTTAATTGAATATGATTTAGTCTTTGAGCCATTGAAATCTATGAGAGGGCAAAACGTTGCCGATTTTATTGTTGAACATAGGATTAGTGAACATCTTGATTTAAATGTCGTCTATATTACTTTTACTCCATGGAAATTGCATTTTGATGGATCGGTTTGCAAAAGTGGTTGAGGAGTTGGTGTTATTCTTATATCACCAAATGGTGTTGTTTTTGAGGCTCTTAACCGATTAGATCATAAATGCACTAATAACCAAACCGAATATGAAGCTTTATTATTCGGGTTGGAGATTTTACATGATATGGGAGTAAAGCATGTTGAGGCATATGGAGATTCTCTTTTGGTAGTGCAGCAAGTATCTAAGGTGTGTCAATGTTTAGATGGATTTTTGAATGCTTATCTTGATAAGTGTTTAGATATTATATCTTGCTTTGATGAATTTGTTATTTATCATGTACCAAGGGAAGAGAATCATAGAGCTCATGCGTTGGCGCAGCAAGCATCAGGCTATAATGTTCAGAAAAGAAATTTTCATGAAAAGAGGCCGATGTTTTGTGAAGCCGACATTTCTGCTCTAGAACAGGCGGACCGCCTGTTACAGCCGGTCTGACCGGCGCGGCCGGTCTAACCGCCAGTACAGGCGGTCTGACCGCCTGTACTCCTGAAAACACCGATTCGGCTGTTAATGATTTTCAATCTATTGTGGCCGATGCTGGTGATTGGAGGGAGCCTCTGGTGAAATATTTACAGGATACTAGTAGGTCAGTGGATCGAAAAGTCCGATGATGGGCTTTCAAGTTTACTTTGATCGATGGTGAACTATATCGTCGGACCATGGATGGATTGATTTTGAAATGTTTAGATCCTGATCAAGCAGATTGGCTATGGCAGAGGTTCATGAAGGAATTTGTGGTACACATCAATCGGGTTGAATGATGAAGTGGTTCCTTAGGCGGGCTTGCTTTTATTGGCCTACAATGATAGCCGATTGTTTTTTTACTACAAAGGATGTGAAGAGTCTCAAAAGTTCGGGGATATTTAGATTGCACCTGCTGCGTTGATGCATCTGATCATTAAGCCATGGCCTTTTAGAGGATGGGGTTTAGATTTTGTTGGTAAGATTCATCCTCCTTCATCCAAGGGTCATTGTTTTGTGATTGTGGCTACTGATTATTTCACCAAGTGGACTGAAGCAATTCCCCTCAAGAACATGACACATCAGGAGGTGATTGAGTTTATTACTGAGCATATTATTCATAGATTTGGGATTCCTCAAACATTGACGACGGATCAAGGGACGTCGTTTATTTCTAAGGAGGTACGTGAGTTTGTTGGATCCTATGGTATTTAATTGCTCAATTCATCTCCATATTATGCTCTAGCCAATGGTCAAGCCGAGTCTAGCAATAAGATTTTGATCAAGCTCATAAAGAAGAAGATTGAAGATCATCCTAAGCGGTGGCACGAGGTATTATCTGAAGCATTATGGGCACATCGTATTTCTAGACATGATGCTACTAAGGTTACTCCATTTGAGCTCGTCTATGGTCAAGAGGCCATTTTTCCTGTCGAGGTAAATCTGGCTGCTTATAGATTGGCTAAGCAAAATGATCTTGATGCTAGCACATATTGTGCTTTGATGATAGATAATATTGATGATGTGACCGATAAGCGTTTGGAGGCCTTGGAGGAGATTGAAAAGGATAAAAGAAGAGTGGCTCGAGCATATAACAAGAAGGTAAAACTCAAATCCTTTCAAGTTGGTGATTTAGTATGGAAAACTATTTTACCTATAGGAACAAAGAGCAACAAATTTGGTAAATGGTCGCCGAATTGGGAGAGACCATATCGCATTGTGAAGGTTTCTTCTGGGAATTCCTATATGGTGGAGACTTTGCAAGGATTTCAGTTGCCAAGGGCACTCAATGGGAAGTACTTGAAGAAATATCATCCAAGTGTTTGGCAACATGCTTGAAAGGATATGGCCGATATGTGATATCGCCCTTAGGGAAAAAATGGCCGACAATAGAGGGTCGTCCTTAGTCTGATTAAATGTTTTGTGGTAAACAAAGTTTTACCAAAGAAACAGGGGGGCATATGTTGACGACCAAAAATGTCTTAAAGCCGATCAGGCTGGGACAGCCGGTCTAGACCGCCTGTACAAGCGGTTAGACCGGCTTGGCCCTGTAGCCGGTCTGGCAATGTGCCAGGCGGTCTAACCGCCTATCACAGGCAGTCTGACCGCCTGTCCCCAATTCCGAGTAGAATCAGGTTTTTACACATTTTTAGATCTGTACAAGGACTTCCTTGTGGGGCAAGACCTCCCCATCCTATAAATATAAAGGGTCGTGGCCGATTGAGGACCTCTACCGAATCGTACAAATCATTGTCTTACTTTTTATCTCCAAACCCTAGCTTTTCCAACCCTTTTGCTTTCCTTCTTCGTCTCTACGGCGTTTTAGGACGTTCTAAGTGGCCTTGCCGACCATAGAACAACCCTAGGTTCGCAGCCTCCGACGGGGTCCCTCCCAGGGTTGTGATCGTAGGCTTTTACGGCGCCTCTGCTACAGACGGTCTGTAACACCCTAAAAATGCCCTTTTTACAAATTAGTAATTAATTGGCTTTTTATATTAAAGTGCTCATAATTAATATAGGGAAATAAAAATTTTGAATAAATAAAAGCAAATATAGGAAATAGAAACATTATTGTTGCATTCATGCTGGTGCATTTATTTTTGATTGTTGAATTCAAATTTGAATTTGAATTCAAGTGAGTGTTTGAATAAAAGAAAAACCTTTTCTTTTTCTCTCTCTTTTTCCTTCTCTTTTTCAGCCCAGCCGGCCCACTCCTCCTCTCTTTCTTTTCTTTTTTTTTCGCGCGGCCCATCTTTTTCCTTCTCTCGCGTGGCCCAGCAGAGCCAGCCCAGCGCGCAGCCCGGCCCAGTCGTCCGTTTTTCCCCTCCCCTCTCTCTTCCGCTGCGCTGACAGCCTGGCCCCATCTGTAGGCGCCTTTCTTCCTCCGCCGTAGTCGCTGACCGCCTGGGCCCGCTTGTCATCTTCTCCTCCCTCCTCTCGCCGTGAGCGAGCAGAGCTCCTCACCGCCGCGCCGCCGCGAGTCCGCTTCGCGCACGCCGCCTTCCCCGGCTTGGAGCGCGCACCTAGGACTCCTCTCAAGCCCCCATAAATAGCGTCGCCAACCCCCTCGAGCCGTAGCCAGGAGCCCCTACACCGAAACCCTAGCCGCCGCCCTAGAGTTTGAGCCGCCATCGCTAACCCGCCGCCTCGCCACCACTCTGCCGCCAATCTCTCGCTCAGGAGTTTCGCCGTGTGGTAAGGAACTCGCCGAGACCTTTAACCCCCCCTCTTCTTTCGCTCTGCAGTGCCCGCGCAAGCTCGCCGGAGCAGCCGACTCACCACCGTGCGTCGCCGGCCTCCACTGTTGCTCAATCCCCGCTTCCAACCCCAAAAACCGTTTCCCCGTTGTCCCCTCTCTCTCCCAAGCTATCCGCGGCGAGCTATGGAGCCCCCTAAGCCCCAGCAGTGTCGTCTCCGGCGAGGTCCCCGCCGCGCGCCGCCGCGAGCCGCTGCGCTCCGGTAACCCTTGAGCGAGATCTAATCCCAGCCGTTAGATTCGAAACCGACGGCCAGATCTAAAAACCGATCTAAACCGAGCCGGTTCCCGTGAACCGCGGTTCAGGCCGGTCCACGGTTCGGTCAATGGTGACGTCAGCCGACGTCAGCATCCAGCCGTTGTCGTGGCGATTTTGCAAAAGAGCCCCTCTGTTTTTCAAAAATCAACCCGCGGTCCAGTGCAGTTCAAAAGTATTTACAACTAAGTCCTTTTTCTTTCGGTTTAACCCCTGTCCTTTTGAAAAATCATGCCCGCCGTCCTGAAAGTTGTTTTTACGCCGCAGCCCTTGTGTTTTGTTACAAAATTATGTTTTAGGTCCCTAGTTTCTTTCAAAAACACCCCTGGAAGCCAAAAATCTTTACCAGCAAGCCCCTAGAGCCCGTTTTAAGCGTAGTTTCTCCGTTTTAACTCCGATTTGAGTGATTTTCACGCTCATGTGTTCGTAGTGAAGCGTAGAGTAGTTCTAAAGCCTTATTTTCATCTTTTGTTTATGTTTGGTGTACTGTTCTAATTAAATAATCTTGTTTGCATGCTTGTGTGATGATCGATGTGAGTAGCTGCCGAGCCGTTCGAGTTCGCCGACGATCCCGTTCTCGAAGATCAAGTGCAGCAGCAGTCCACTGAGGAAGGCAAGTATAACACGGACCATCCTTGTTACCTATACACCGATTAATCACATAAAGCATATGCATGTGTCTAATACTGTTAGCCACTAAGGATGTTCCTAGTCTTTACCTTATTCCTTGTTTACCCAGGGTTTTATGCATTATGGTTAGACTATGCAACGCGCTGCAACCAACATTAATTTTTAATGTCAATATTGAACTAATGGTTCACTTCAATGATGGTTAAAAGATGCTTTTTAGCAACATGGTTCGGGGAACTAGAGCATGTGCTGTGTGCTTTGTTCTAGTGTCTCTATAAGGTTTGATCTAGGGAATTAGAGCATGTGCTTTGTGCTTTGTTCTAATGTCTCTCCGTAAGGTCCGGTTCTTAAAGCGACAACCCAGGAACTTGTTCGCCGCCGTTGGAACTATAATGGCTCTGGTCTTGGATGATTAGCTTGTACGTCTCTAGCTCGCCAGTGGTTACCGAAAGGCGTATGTGGGGTGCATGGGTGAGAGTATAGTTTGATCCATCGAGGACGGTTTTATCCGTTGGCTATGCCCCGTTAGGCAAAGTCCCGTGATGTAAGCGCCCGATGTACGGTAGCTTCACACGTTGCGATGATTGCGCTCTCGCTCTGGACGCCATTGACCCCCTCACGTTGCGCCCTGAGCGTACGTCAATCTCGATGCCTCGGGTTATGCTGCCTATGTTGAACCAAAACGGCTACTGTGCTTGTTAGGGTGTTTTGTGAAAGTCCTCGTAACATAAGTTCTTTTGGATTTATGTGACCGGCGGGTAAAGGGCGAAACCTCTGCAGAGTGTTGATCTATCATGATAGCCGTGCTCACGGACACGAGCGGCCTGGATCCTTTTTGATTAGAAGATGATATTAGTGGTTGATATTGGTTTGTTCTATAATCACTTATACCTTATTAATGGGTTTATACTTGGGTTCTACTCATTGGTAGTAATTTGGATGATAATAAAATGAAACAACTAAAAGTGCTACTGCAGTTTAACCGTGTCCAGCCTTTTGTCCTTGCATAACCCGTGTTATACTTGTTAAGTAAGATGGTTTACTTACACTTGCAACTATTCAACAAAATCCCGGATGGGTAACAGATGGAGCAATGAATGATCAGTCGCTTGCTGAGTTTCCGGAGGATCTGCCGTACTTCTAAGCTGTGTTCAACCAGTCGGTGTCCCTGTGGATTTGAGGCTCTACCTAGTTATGAAGCGTTTATTAGTATTAAGTCTTCCGCTGTGTTATTTGTTTAAGACTATGTCTTGTGTTAAACTCTGATATAAACTATTTTATTCGAGCATTGTGTTCTCTGTGATTCAATATTTGTAATCTATATGTGTTTTGTGGACATCCTGGGCACACATATGGAAGCATTCGGATTTCTTGAAAATCTGGGTGTTACAAAGTTGGTATCAGAGCCGTGCTGACTGTAGGATCACAGCCTAGATAGAACGGCCGATTAGAACTTGCTTAATCCTTGCCCTAAAAAACTTTACATCCTAGAGTTGAAGTTTCTGTTGAAAAATGGTGTTCTCTTCTACCTCTGTCCTTTGTGAAAAATTTTCTAGCCCTCCTCTAGTTTTCACTTCTATAGATGGCTCGACAGAGATAGACAGTCCGTAAGAGCACTGATGGTGACCTTCCACCCCGCATCAATGAGTACCCGTTGGAGGCACGCAACCTGGACGCCTACAAGAAGCTTCTTAGGTAGGAGGCCGAGGAAGGGGACCCCGAGGAGCTGCAGCACCAGTTGGAAGGACCTGCGCCATGTAGTCCAGAGTTAGGTGCACAGTCACCACCACGCAGAAGGACTAGATACAACACCCTAGCTTACCGCATCACCATCGACCCTAGATGCTAGTAGAGATCAAATAGAACGTTTTTGAGTCAAAACTAGTCTAAGAGTGTCGGGTCTTGTGTGAACCTTGTCTTTGCATGCTTGAATGAATTGTCATTATGCTTATGTGTGATTTGGATCTTTGTAATGTTTGTGATGAGCGTGGACGAAAGTCTGCAATCATCTAGTATTGGATTAAGGTATACGGTATTTAGTGGATAGATAGACGGGTTCCTAACCTCTCCTTTGCACATCATCTATCATCTTTCCTATCGCCTGAGTACCTTATCTTGTCAATGGATTGCTTCTGTTCTTGACACTGGTTCAGACATGACTGTGATTGTGAATGTTGGGATTTTGATTTGTGACAGATGGTTGGGACAAGAGGATCGACGGGTGGTGGCAATCAGAACCAGAATCAGAACCAAAACCAGCCACCTACCATGGAGGATCTGGTCCGCTTGCAGACACAGACGATGCAACAGTTGACTCAGGCCATAGCTTTGATGCAGCAGAACCTGCAGAATCCACCTGTTCAACCACCTCCCCAGCCCATCCGGGACAAGAGGGGAGAGTTCTTGAAGGGGCGCCCGCCAAAGTTCTCCCGCGCCAAGGACCCGATGGAAGCAGAAGACTGGATCAAGGCAGTGGAGAGACAGCTCGACATTGCCCAGTGTGATGACAGGGAGAAGGTGCTCTACGCCTCTGGACAGTTTGAAGGAGCCGCTCTCGACTGGTGGGTAGCATACCAATATGCGCAACCCGATCGCAACCAGATCACCTGGCAGCAGTTCAGTGATGCCTTCCGTGCTCACCATGTGCCTGAGGGACTGACGGTCCTGAAGAAGAAGGAGTTCTTAGCCCTCACGCAGGAAGGAATGAGTGTCACTGCCTACCGTGACAAATTCCTCGAGCTGGCCCGCTACGCACCAGATGAGGTGTCGACAGATGAGAAGAGGCAAACTCGCTTCCGGAATGGACTCCAGGATGTTTTGCAGCTACAGTTGATGTGCATCACCTTCCTAACCTTCGGTGCATTGGTCGATGGTGCCCTGATGGTGGAGCACAAGCGCCGTGAGATCGAGGACAAGAAGAGAAAGTTCATGAACCAGCAATCTGGCAGCAACGTCCGCCCCCGCTACAACCCCCAGCAAGTGAATCAGCAGCGCACTCAGGGGCAATCAAGCCTTCAGAACCGTGGCCAGAACCAGCAACGTCCCCAGTATGCACCACCCCAGCAGCAACAGCAGCGCTACCAGAACGTGCAGCAGAACACCCAGGCTTCGCGCACCACCCAGGCTAACACCATACCTGTCGGCCCAAGGGCGTGCTACCATTGTGGAGAACAGGGACATTATGCTAACTCTTGTCCCCGGAGGATCCAGAACTCCACCGGTCAGAACAACAACCAGAAGGCAGGGCCACAACAAACTCAGAATGGAAATCAGCAGCAGGCACAGGGAAACCGTGGCCAGCAGAACTACGCCAGGGGCAAGCTCAACCATGTGGGAGCAGAAACTGCAGAAGTAGCCACAGATGTGGTAGTCGGTACGTTCTCGGTCAACTCACAACCTGCTACAGTTTTGTTTGATTCGGGAGCTTCGCATGCTTTTATATCTGCTGATTTCGTGAAAAAGAACTTGATGCTTATGCAACCTATGGGGAACACCATGTTAGTTAACTCACCGGGGGGAGAACTTCGGGCCACATTACGCTGTCCTAATGTAGCAGTTAACATAAGGGGGGTAGACTTTTTAGCACACCCTATAGTCCTAAATTCTATCGGGATGGATCTGATTTTGGGAATGAGCTGGCTAGCAAAGTACGATGCCGTCATACAGTGTTCCAAGCGTGCAGTTCAGTTAGTGGCTCCATCAGGGGAGAAGATTGAGTATCAAGCAACCAAAACCACAGAGCCCGGTCAGGTCAATCATGCTGAAGGCACAGAGTTGAAGAACATTCGAGTGGTGAACGAGTATCCAGATGTGTTCCCAGATGAATTGCCAGGTATGCCTCCGGAACGTGAAGTTGAATTTGTTATTGAACTTATGCCTGGTACAGCACCTATAGCTAAAAGACCATATAGAATGGGGGTAAAAGAATTAAAGAAACTTAAAGAAGAATTGAGGGCCCTACTAGCTAAGGGGTATATACGTCCTAGTTCTTCGCCTTGGGGAGCTCCAGTGTTGTTTGTTGATAAGAAAGACGGGACACAGAGGATGTGCATAGATTACCGAGCCCTCAATGAGGTCACCATCAAGAATAAGTACCCACTGCCAAGGATCGATGATCTCTTTGACCAATTGAGGGGAGCTTGTGTGTTCTCGAAGATCGATCTCAGATCAGGGTATCATCAGATGAGAATCCGGGTGACAGACATCCCTAAGACAGCTTTCACTACCCAGTATGGTTTGTATGAGTTCACAGTTATGTCCTTTGGATTGACTAATGCACCAGCCTACTTCATGTATTTGATGAACAGCGTGTTCATGGATTATCTTGACAAGTTCGTCGTGGTGTTCATCGATGATATTCTGGTTTTCTCTAAAAATGAGGAAGAGCATGAGGAACATTTGAGGTTAGTGATGCAGAGACTCCGAGAACATCAGTTGTACGCTAAGTTGAGTAAATGTGAATTCTGGCTGAAGGAGGTACCATTCCTGGGCCATGTGTTGTCAAATGGAGGTGTCGCAGTTGATCCGAAGAAGGTTAGGGATGTTCTCAATTGGATTCCACCGCAGAATGTCAGTGAGATCAGGAGTTTTCTTGGAATGGCAGGCTACTATCGGCGTTTTATTGAGGGATTCTCCAAGAATGCCAAGCCCTTGACATCATTTCTAGAGAAGAATGCCAAGTTCGTGTGGACGCCGCAGTGCCAAGCTAGCTTTGAGGAGTTGAAGAAAAGGCTAACCACTGCACCAGTATTGGTACTGCCAGATGTTACTAAAAGTTTCTCAGTGTATTGCGATGCGTCTCGTCAAGGATTGGGATGTGTACTCATGCAGGAAGGTAGAGTTGTGGCATATGCGTCCAGACAGTTGAGGAGACATGAGCTGAATTATCCGACACATGATCTGGAATTGGCAGCCGTGGTACACGCGTTGAAGATCTGGAGGCATTATTTGATTGGACACAAGTGCGACATTTATACCGACCACAAGAGCCTTAAGTATGTGTTCACGCAATCCGAGTTGAATATGAGGCAACGTCGTTGGCTTGAGAAAATCAATGACTTTGAGCTGGAGATTCATTACCATCCAGGGAAGGCCAACTTGGTGGCCGATGCTTTGAGTAGAAAGAGTTATGCAAATGTGCTGACGAGACAGGATTTGCCGGAAGAGCTTAGTCGGGAATTTTAACGCTTGAACTTGGGTATGGTAGCCAACGTGACTGAGCTAGAAGTGGAGCCAACTCTTGAACAAGAAATCAGAAAAGGGCAATTGGAGGATGAGGAAATCAAGGAATTGATTAAGAAGGTTGGGACAGATAAAGCGCCAGGATTCCGATTGGATGATCAAGGAACAGTGTGGTATGGTAACAGAATAGTGGTGCCAGATCAGCAGCATATCAAGGATGTTATCTTACGGGAAGCGCACGAGTCAGCGTATTCCATTCATCCGGGAAGTACCAAGATGTACTTGGACCTCAAGGAAAGATTTTGGTGGTATGGTTTGAAGCGCGATGTCGCAGCTCACGTAGCTCTTTGTGACGTATGCCAGAGAGTCAAGGCCGAACATCAGAGACCGGCAGGTTTGCTTCAGCCTATGAAGATACCAGAGTGGAAATGGGAAGAAGTGGGTATGGATTTTATAACAGGATTGCCCCGCACACAGAAAGGTTATGACTCTATATGGGTGATAGTGGACCGATTGACGAAGGTGGCTCACTTCATTCCGGTGAAAACTACATATTCTGGTGCCAAACTAGCGGAGTTGTATATGGAGCGGATTGTATGTTTGCATGGTGTACCGAAGAAGATAGTGTCTGACCGAGGCAGTCAGTTTACGTCACACTTTTGGCGCAAGTTACATGAGTCCATGGATACTAAGCTTCACTTCAGTTCCGCTTACCATCCGCAGACAGACGGTCAGACCGAGAGGACAAATCAGATACTAGAGGACATGTTGCGAGCATGTGCATTGCAGTATGGGAGTAGTTGGGATAAGAGTTTGTGCTATGCAGAGTTCTCGTACAACAACAGCTACCAGCAGAGTCTCAGGATGTCACCATTTGAGGCGTTGTACGGAAGAAAGTGCAGGACACCGTTGTTTTGGAATCAGACCGGAGAAGGTAAAGTATTTGGACCTGAGGTCTTGAAGCAGGCAGAAGAACAAGTGCAGGTTATCAGGCAGAATTTAAGGACAGCTCAGTCGCGGCAGAAAAGTTATGCAGATGTAAGGCGACGAGACCTCAGCTTCGAGATTGGTGACTTTGTGTACCTCAAGGTGTCACCAATGAGAGGTGTGAAGAGATTCAATGTTAAAGGCAAGCTAGCACCTCGCTACATTGGACCATTCAAGATATTAGAACGGAGAGGTGAAGTGGCTTATCAGTTGGAGTTACCAGAGAAATTGGCAGGAGTGCATGATGTGTTCCATGTGTCCCAGCTGAAGAAGTGTTTACGAGTGCCAGAGGAACAGATTCCGTTGGAGGAGTTAAATGTGCAGGAGGACCTTACCTATGAGGAGTATCCGGTCAAGATCTTAGGGGAGTCCGAGAGAGTCACCAGGAACAAAGTGATACGTATGTGCAAGGTTCAGTGGAATCGTCATACAGAGGATGAGGCAACCTGGGAACGGGAGGATGATCTCAAGGCAGAATATCCGCATCTCTTCCAATCCACGTCCGAATCTCGGGGACGAGATTCATCTTAAGGGGGGTAGGTTTGTAACACCCTAAAAATGCCCTTTTTACAAATTAGTAATTAATTGGCTTTTTATATTAAAGTGCTCATAATTAATATAGGGAAATAAAAATTTTGAATAAATAAAAGCAAATATAGGAAATAGAAACATTATTGTTGCATTCATGCTGGTGCATTTATTTTTGATTGTTGAATTCAAATTTGAATTTGAATTCAAGTGAGTGTTTGAATAAAAGAAAAACCTTTTCTTTTTCTCTCTCTTTTTCCTTCTCTTTTTCAGCCCAGCCGGCCCACTCCTCCTCTCTTTCTTTTCTTTTTTTTCGCGCGGCCCATCTTTTTCCTTCTCTCGCGCGGCCCAGCAGAGCCAGCCCAGCGCGCAGCCCGGCCCAGTCGTCCGTTTTTCCCCTCCCCTCTCTCTTCCGCCGCGCTGACAGCCTGGCCCCATCTGTAGGCGCCTTTCTTCCTCCGCCGCAGTCGCTGACCGCCTGGGCCCGCTTGTCATCTTCTCCTCCCTCCTCTCGCCGTGAGCGAGCAGAGCTCCTCACCGCCGCGCCGCCGCGAGTCCGCTTCGCGCACGCCGCCTTCCCCGGCTTGGAGCGCGCACCTAGGACTCGTCTCAAGCCCCCATAAATAGCGTCGCCAACCCCCTCGAGCCGTAGCCAGGAGTCCCTACACCGAAACCCTAGCCGCCGCCCTAGAGTTTGAGCCGCCATCGCTAACCCGCCGCCTCGCCACCGCTCTGCCGCCAATCTCTCGCTCAGGAGTTTCGCCGTGTGGTAAGGAACTCGCCGAGACCTTTAACCCCCCCCTCTTCTTTCGCTCTGCAGTGCCCGCGCAAGCTCGCCGGAGCAGCCGACTCACCACCGTGCGTCGCCGGCCTCCACTGTTGCTCAATCCCCGCTTCCAACCCCAAAAACCGTTTCCCCGTTGTCCCCTCTCTCTCCCAAGCTATCCGCGGCGAGCTATGGAGCCCCCTAAGCCCCAGCAGTGTCGTCTCCGGCGAGGTCCCCGCCGCGCGCCGCCGCGAGCCGCTGCGCTCCGGTAACCCTTGAGCGAGATCTAATCCCAGCCGTTAGATTCGAAACCGACGGCCAGATCTAAAAACCGATCTAAACCGAGCCGGTTCCCGTGAACCGCGGTTCAGGCCGGTCCACGGTTCGGTCAATGGTGACGTCAGCCGACGTCAGCATCCAGCCGTTGTCGTGGCGATTTTGCAAAAGAGCCCCTCTGTTTTTCAAAAATCAACCCGCGGTCCAGTGCAGTTCAAAAGTATTTACAACTAAGTCCTTTTTCTTTCGGTTTAACCCCTGTCCTTTTGAAAAATCATGCCCGCCGTCCTGAAAGTTGTTTTTACGCCGCAGCCCTTGTGTTTTGTTACAAAATTATGTTTTAGGTCCCTAGTTTCTTTCAAAAACACCCCTGGAAGCCAAAAATCTTTACCAGCAAGCCCCTAGAGCCCGTTTTAAGCGTAGTTTCTCCGTTTTAACTCCGATTTGAGTGATTTTCACGCTCATGTGTTCGTAGTGAAGCGTAGAGTAGTTCTAAAGCCTTATTTTCATCTTTTGTTTATGTTTGGTGTACTGTTCTAATTAAATAATCTTGTTTGCATGCTTGTGTGATGATCGATGTGAGTAGCTGCCGAGCCGTTCGAGTTCGCCGACGATCCCGTTCTCGAAGATCAAGTGCAGCAGCAGTCCACTGAGGAAGGCAAGTATAACACGGACCATCCTTGTTACCTATACACCGATTAATCACATAAAGCATATGCATGTGTCTAATACTGTTAGCCACTAAGGATGTTCCTAGTCTTTACCTTATTCCTTGTTTACCCAGGGTTTTATGCATTATGGTTAGACTATGCAACGCGCTGCAACCAACATTAATTTTTAATGTCAATATTGAACTAATGGTTCACTTCAATGATGGTTAAAAGATGCTTTTTAGCAACATGGTTCGGGGAACTAGAGCATGTGCTGTGTGCTTTGTTCTAGTGTCTCTATAAGGTTTGATCTAGGGAATTAGAGCATGTGCTTTGTGCTTTGTTCTAATGTCTCTCCGTAAGGTCCGGTTCTTAAAGCGACAACCCAGGAACTTGTTCGCCGCCGTTGGAACTATAATGGCTCTGGTCTTGGATGATTAGCTTGTACGTCTCTAGCTCGCCAGTGGTTACCGAAAGGCGTATGTGGGGTGCATGGGTGAGAGTATAGTTTGATCCATCGAGGACGGTTTTATCCGTTGGCTATGCCCCGTTAGGCAAAGTCCCGTGATGTAAGCGCCCGATGTACGGTAGCTTCACACGTTGCGATGATTGCGCTCTCGCTCTGGACGCCATTGACCCCCTCACGTTGCGCCCTGAGCGTACGTCAATCTCGATGCCTCGGGTTATGCTGCCTATGTTGAACCAAAACGGCTACTGTGCTTGTTAGGGTGTTTTGTGAAAGTCCTCGTAACATAAGTTCTTTTGGATTTATGTGACCGGCGGGTAAAGGGCGAAACCTCTGCAGAGTGTTGATCTATCATGATAGCCGTGCTCACGGACACGAGCGGCCTGGATCCTTTTTTATTAGAAGATGATATTAGTGGTTGATATTGGTTTGGTCTATAATCACTTATACCTTATTAATGGGTTTATACTTGGGTTCTACTCATTGGTAGTAATTTGGATGATAATAAAATGAAACAACTAAAAGTGCTACTGCAGTTTAACCGTGTCCAGCCTTTTGTCCTTGCATAACCCGTGTTATACTTGTTAAGTAAGATGGTTTACTTACACTTGCAACTATTCAACAAAATCCCGGATGGGTAACAGATGGAGCAATGAATGATCAGTCGCTTGCTGAGTTTCCGGAGGATCTGCCGTACTTCTAAGCTGTGTTCAACCAGTCGGTGTCCCTGTGGATTTGAGGCTCTACCTAGTTATGAAGCGTTTATTAGTATTAAGTCTTCCGCTGTGTTATTTGTTTAAGACTATGTCTTGTGTTAAACTCTGATATAGACTATTTTATTCGAGCATTGTGTTCTCTGTGATTCAATATTTGTAATCTATATGTGTTTTGTGGACATCCTGGGCACACATATGGAAGCATTCGGATTTCTTGGAAATCTGGGTGTTACACGGTCTGACCGGCCACTACAGGCGGTCTGACCGGCTGCTCTCAGGAGCTCCGGCGAGGAGATTCTTGATGACCCCACGATGTAGCGCTTTCATGTGTTGACCAAAAGTGCGTCAACAGTATGATACAACCCTTTGGGATTTGGGACTCCTTAACCATTCAAACAATGCACAGGAAAAAATGACATTTGATCTATTTGCACCCGCTACATAAATCTGAAACTAATCTGCAGCATTAGTACCAATTCTAATAAATAGTGCATTAATAGGAGGATCTTTAATCCCTTACCGTCAGTAAAGGAAGTCATTTTGACACTACTAAAAAAATATTTTCAGAGGTGGGTGTTTTGCATTTCCATCCGCCTAGGAATCAAGGCTTCTATTAATAAGCCATTTTAGAGGCATATCTCTGTCCACCTCTGTTAATCAAATAAATAATTAAAAAAAGAATCCCCTAGATGGGCCCATGGAGCCTATCCGATGTGCCCCGCTGCCGCCAGTGCACGCCATTGCCGCTCGCACGCCTCCCTGCGCACCGGCGACGGATCCGTGCCGACCGCCGCCAGATTTGCTCCCCCCGCCACTGGATCAACACCACCGGAGGGAGGAGCAGTTGCCGCAACCGCCGGATGAGGGGAGCGCCTGGCGTCCAGCCTCGTCGTCGGGGCCTTCCTACGTCGATGTTGCCATGTTGCGCCTTGCCTGCGTGTGCTGTCACACCGTCTGCTACACCGCCTCTGCATGCCACTTGTGTCGCCGGCGCTTCGTACTGACCATGCCGCCTCTCTATGCGATGGGTGAGGAAGAAGGAGAGGGAGAGGGGCGCGGTGGCGTAGGAAGAAGTAGAGGGAAGAGGCACGGTAGTTGAGGAGAAGTAGAAGGGGAGAGAGAGAGAATTCTAACCTTAGAATGCAGTTTACATACAAGGAGTGTGATAGCGAGCCAAGATGGGTTGTTTCGGCTCATAGTTGAACCTTTATTTTCCAAAGCGGGCTTTATAATGTGTCCGCTTCCAAAAATCGATTTTAGGAGACATTTTATAAAGTTGGCCTCTAAAAATAGATCATCTTCAAAGGTGGTTGTTTTAAAATGTCCGCCTCTGAAAATCGATTTTCGGAGGTGGACAAGAGCAACCGCGTCCTAAAATAAAAAAATTGTTCGTCTCCATTAATCTTCGGCATTAACAGAGGCGGACGGATTTTCTGTCAGTCTCTGAAGCCTTTTTTGGAGTGTCTCCTAAAATAATTTTTTGTAGTAGTGTGAGATTGTTCTAAGTCAAACTTTTAAAATTTGACTGTAAATAGTTTGATAAAAGTATTATTTAAATATATTTTATAAATATTTTATAGCAAAAAGTATAAGTCAAAGTTATGTTCTGGAGACTTTGTGAATGTCCTAAATTATTTCTTTTAGCAACTCGGAGGAAGTATATAAAACTAGTTCAAAGAAATAGTGCACAACTTGGTGTTGGTATCTTTTAGTACCGGCGGGACTTATCAGTCGGTTTTCTCTCGTATCTATGTTCCATGCTCCAAAGTTGTTTCTCCTGATCAAGATCATCCTTCGACTTCCTTTGTGAAGAACAAGGAGAAGGAGAATACCAAATCTACTGGTGTTGACCATTCCGCTCCTCTTCCTTTGTCGGCTTCCATTGCGAAGAACAAGGAGGATATGATCCACAATTTTTCAAATTCATATGTTCAAACCGTCAACCCCCGCTATTTTTGTGGCGGACCACTCCAAAACTATTCCAAGTTAAGTATCCACGGACCACTAATTAAGTAGTCAGGCACTTAATCCGGAATAAGCTGGAGCACCGTCGGATTATACCCAATTAAGCATGTTCTTTCACGATCGAAACAACACGCGCACCCACACGAAGGTGAGTCCCAGAAATTACAACATTCCACAAGTTCAACTTAACATAAATAGTCTCATCAAGTTATTACAAACCAAATCTGAAATTTAAATAATAGTTGAGAGTTCAAAGCAGCGGAAATAAACTAATCGACGATACATAGCAACACCACAATGAAGCCGTCCATGGTGCTACTCCTCCCGATCCTCGGAAGAGGACGGAACCCACTCGACGTGCCAGCCAGGAGGAACCTGGGCAGGCCAAGAGACAGAATTCACCGTCTCATCCAAAGTAGTACCTGAAATAATAGCAACAAGCAAGGTTGAGTATACTAATACTCAGCAAGACTTACCCGTTGGGTGAAAACTACATCACCAACTCCTAGACATGAGAGGCTTTTGGCTGGTGGGTTTGTTTTGCCAGAAAGCGACTAAGAGTGGATCCTTACTTTCATTATTTTAGCATCAGGTTCTAGTAATTTTAACCATTCTAAATGAGCAACCTTTCTAAGCATACAAGTGGTGCAATACAATTTAGTACAAACAACAAGTTCATCATCCTCATAGTTCCACTTGTTACTCAATGTAGCACAGCGGTCAAGCAGTCTCATTAACCGCACGAAGCGGACAGTTCGAACCGAATTTCACTACCTGGCCAGGGAAAACCTAACACACATGGATAATGCTTGCTATAAAAGGCACAAACACTATCCAACATTTCCCTTCAATCCACAGTTCGGCGCCGGGTCCATTCCCTTAGGATACAGGGTTATCGGATACTCACGAACTCATGCCGGCCGATCTCACGCATGTAGCTACTTGTGTACAGCAAGGGAAAAACATTTCCAAGGAAAAATGGCTATCGGTCCTAGCTGTATAAATTGGGTACCGGGCTTACCGGAGCCCAGACTTTGGCATGTGCGTGGTACGTTCAAAAACTTGACACATAGAACCAAATGTTCCGACCTTAATCCAATTATCATACACGGACGGGAGATATATTCATACCATCCCGCCCATCCATCCTTATGATTCTAACATAAGTAAAGGCAAGCAACTCCTATGTCTCGCGAGTGACAGGAAATCACTCGACTTGTAACGGTCCTAAAGCATTGCACTATCGACCCTATCATACTAGTATTGCAAGACATAGATACTAGAATTATGCAACTAGGGTGTTCAAACAACTCCTTGAGCGTAAATGAACAAACATAGATAATTCATAGTTGCATAAACTCTAAAATTAGGTTATGCTCCAGGGCTTGCCTTCTTGAGCTACACAGGCGGCAGTCTCCGGGTCAATCACGATGACGTTGGCACCACCTTCTTTGTTGGCGGGGACGAGGTTGTAAGTACCGTCAGTGAGGACGCCTTCTACATGAGATGCACAAGTTTAAGCGTTGCTGAAATTTAGAGGTCTAAAAGCTAAGGCACTTGAAGGCCATATTCACCAAGACACTTAGTGTATAATTCTTTTCTTCACAAGAATAGAGAAGGGGGATGCTAGACTTACGTCTACTTGATGGTGATTGTGTACATATATAAAACAATTTAAACTATTATTTCTTATGCAAGTATTCCGTTCTGGAATTAAACTTCACATGCACCATATTTGCTTTTATTATTCACAAGTGATCGAAATCCTTTATTAACTCTAATTTTACTCTAGTTCCTTCTCATTTTTGTTTCTCTGTTTCTGTTCATCATTTTTATCTACACACTTTATGACAGCTACAGGAGTGTAAGAGCTAAGCTCACCCCAAAATTTAGCTAAAACCGAGTTCTACATAATTTATTAAAAATAGTACAAGTCACTGAACCTAGATTCAGAATTAAAACATATAAAATCAAAGGTACTTCGAAAACAACAGATTTTGCTACCAGAGCTAGGCATGATCAAAAGAAATACTTTGGCCAAGTGGTAGCTAAAAATACCACTTGAACGGTCCTAAACAAATACCAAACCGAAAACATACCTCTATTTATTTGTAGCCTAAGCAGAGTAAACAATTAAGTTTAGCATTTTTCTAGCATGTGCTAACACGTTTCTAGACCTCTGGTGGAAGTTGATGATTTTTTACTGCAGGAAATATTTTTAATAAATCTAGAACTGAGCTAGAACAAAAATCACTAAACAATTCATAACAGAGGCTACACATCATATTTTTAAGTCCCCTTTCGACACAATGCTACAACAGGCTAAACATACAACATACCCAAAACTCAGCTACAGTGGAGTTCAGGATTTGAAACGGTGCACAAATCTCTTCAAACTGAGTTTGAATTTTAATTCAAAAACCAGTCGCCAAAAGCATATACATGCAAACATGAGATTGGGGTTTATAGTCTCACGAGTCCAGGAAATATTTTTATGCATTTTTCTGGTTTCTCTACGATTTTTAACGGATTTTAGAATATCTCGGAAATTTGAACTAGATCTAAAGTGTCTTTTTACGCCCGGAACCCTAGATCTTTTAAAACCTTACGAAAGGGTCCCTAAACTTTGCACTTAGGACCCTAGAACTAAAATGGCGAACGCGACAGGGTCCTTGAGCTCGTCGGCGGCTGGATTCCAGTGAGGATGCGGTGGGAGAGGCCATGGAACTAGGCAGGAAGTGACGAGGGGGTCACTGCGCGTCGTTTGGAGGTGGAATCGTGGCCGGTGGTGGAGCGGCGTGAGCTGGCGACGTCAGGCGGCAAAGCTCCTGTGGCGGACCACTCCGAAATTATTCCAAGTTAAGTACCCACGCACCACTATTCAAGTAGTCAGACACTTAGTGCGGAATAAGCTGGAGCGCCGTCGGATTATACCCGATTAACCACGTACTTTCACGATCGAAACAACACGCACGCTCACACGAGGGTGAGTCCTAGAAATTACAACATTCCACAAGTTCAACTTACATAAATAGTATCATCAAGTTATTACAAACCAAGTCTGAATTTCAAATAACAGTACGAGAGTTCATTGCAGCGGAAAGATTAAACTAGCGACGATACATAGCAACACCATAATGAAGCCAGCCATGGTGCCACTCCTCCCGATCCTCGGCAGAGGACGGTACCCACTCGACATGCCAGCCAGGTGGAACCTGGAAAGGCCAGGGGACGGAATTCACCGCTTCCTCCAAAGAAGTACATGAAATAAAGATGCCACAAGCAAGGCTGAGTATACTAATACTCAGCAAGGCTTACCCGTCGGGTGAAAACTACTTCACCGACTTCTAGACATGAGAGACTTTTGGCTGGTGGGTTTGTTTGCCAGAAAGCAACTAAGAGTGGATCCTTACTTTCATCATTTTAGCATCAAGTTCTAATAGTGTTAACCATTCTAGATTAGCATCCTCTCTAAGCTACAAGTGGTGCAATAGCATTTAGTACATTAAACAAGTTCATCGTCCTCATGGTTCCACTTGTTACTCACTGCAGCACAACGGTCAAGCAGTCTCATTAACCGCGAGAAGCGGACAGTTCGAACCGAATTTTGCTACCTGGCCAGTGGAAACCCAACACACACGGATAATGCTTGCTATAAAAAGTACAAGCACTTCCCAACCTTTCCCATCAATCCACAATTCGGCGCCGGGTCCATTCCCTTAGGATAAAGGTTTACCGCTTCACTCACGGCATCACGCATATATCCACTTGTGTACGGCAAGGGAAACAAAATATTTCCAAGGAGAGATGGCTATCGGTCCTAGCTGTTTCAATCTGGTACCGGTCTTACCGATTCCCATAGGTCGGCATGTGCGTGGTACGTTCAAACACTTGACACACAAAACCGCACGTTTCGACCTTAAACCAATTATCATACACGGACGGGAGATCTACACATACCATCCCGCCCGTCCATCCTTATGATTCCAACATAAGTAAAGACAAACAACTCCTATATCTCGCGAGTGACAAGAAATCACTCGACTTGTAACGGTCCTAAAGCATTGCTCTATCGACCCTATCATACTAGTATTTCAAGTCATGGTACTAGAATCATGCAACTAGGGTGTTCAAACAACTCCTTGCACATAAATGCACAAGCATAATTAATTCATAGTTGCACAAATTAAAACTAGGTTATGCTCCGGGGCTTGGCTTCTTCGGCTACGGCGGGGTCAGATTCCGGGTCAAGCACGATCACGTCAGCACCGCGATCGGGAGCCTCCTCTTCGTTGGCGGGGACGAGGTTGTAGGTGCCGTCAGCAGGAGCGCCTTCTATATGAGATGCACAAATTTTTAAGAGTTGCCGCTGGCTTTTAGTCTAAAGGTTAAGGCTCTTGAAGGCCATATTCACCTAGACATATAGGTGGTTTATTCCTTTCTTCACAAAATTAAGGGAAGTGCGTGTGGTGTGAATTTCATGCTTTTATGATGGTGATTGCGTACACATATAAAACAATACAAACTATTATTTCTAAGCAAGTGTTTTAGTTCTGAAATTTTAAAACTCCACATGCTTTATTTAAATAATTATCAAAAGTGACCTACTTCATTTTATTAAACTCATTCTACTCTCATTTCTTCCCATTTTTGTTTCTCTGTTTCTGTTCATCCTTTTTATCCACAAACTTTATGACGGCTACTGGAGTATAAGAGCTAGGCTCACTGCAAAATTTAGCTAAAACCAAGCTATACAGAATTTATTAAAAATAGTTCAAGTTGCTGCTCAAAGAAACAAGATTAATTCATATAAAATCAAAACTACTTCCAAAACAGAAGATTTCTCTACCAGAGCTAGACATGAATAAAAGAAAGGCTCTAACCAAGTGGTGGCTAAAAATAACACTTGGTCAGCCCTCACAAATTTTCTATCCGAAAACAAACATCTATTTATTTAATGCCCCAAACAGAGCCTAAAATTAAGTTTAGCATTTTTCCAACATGTTTCTAGACCTCTGGTGAAAGATGGTGATTTTTGACTGCATGAATTAGTTTTAGTAAATGCAGAACCGAAATAGAACAGAAATCACAAAATAAATCATAACCGGAGTTTCAGGCCACATTTTTAGGTCTCCTTTGGACACAAAGCTTCTACAGTACATACAAGAAACATATCCCAAGATCAGCTACAGAAAAGTTCAGGGATTGAAATGGTTCACAAAACTCTAAAATCACAGTTTGAAATTTAATTCAAAAACTATTCCTCAAAATTATATACATGCAAAAACGAGATTGGAGGGTACAATCGCACGAGTCCAGGGAGTATTTTTGTGCATTTTTCTGACTTTTCTATGATTTTTAATGGATTTTACAATATCTCAGAAAAATGGATCTAGGTTTAAGAATCTCTTTTACGCCGGAGACCCTAGAACTTTTAAAACCTTTCAACCAAGTCCCTGAAACTTACACGGAGGACCCTAGAACTAAAAAGGGGAACGCATCTACGTCCCTAGGCTCGCCGGCGACTGGATTACGGCGAGGAGACGGCGAACCGACACGGGGGAAGTGGGGGATAACGATGAGGGTCTCACCGCGAGTCGTTTGGGGTAGTTCTCGAGGATGGGGGTGAACCGGCGCGGCTCTGCGACGGTGAGCGGTGGAGCGGCTTGCTCCGACGACGTCGGTAGCCGGCTGCGGTGGTCGAGGTGAGGCGCGGAGAGGCGTGTGAGCTTCACCGGACGAAGGTGGAGCTCGTCGTGGGGCTTGGCGGAGTCGGGGATGGCCGGAGTATAGGGCTCGACGTGGAGGTGGAGTTCGCGGCGGAAATGGCCGAGCGGCGGGGAAAACTTTGATTTCCCGGCGTGTGCGGCTCGGTTCGAGGGGCTAGCTAGGTGAATGAGCGAGCTTCATGTGTGGTGGATTGGGAAACCATGGAGGGGATTACGGGGGATTTGGTTCGCGGCGCGAAGAACACCGGTTTGGTTCACTGCGGCCGGAGGTGGAAGAAGCAGTGCGCGAGCACGAGGAGGAAGGGAATGGCTGAGCGCTGGCTGGGAGAGAGTGTGAGGTCGCTTGGTGGAGTGTTGGGCGAGCTAGAAAGGGCCGAGCGGCTTTGGGAGAGCGTGCACTCATGCTCGGGCCGTCGGAGCCGCCATTGATGGCTCTGACAGCTCGGGCAGGGAGCGGGCGCGGGTTAGGGGTTGAAGATCATGGCGTGGGCGATGGGAGATCCTCCGCAGAGGTGCTTGGCGCGTACCGAGCGGGAATCCAGCCGCGGAGCAGCTCTGCTCGACGTGCGCGCCGGCGGCCAATGGTGGAGCTCGGCTCGCCATGATGGCGTGCCCGCGTGGCGAGGCTTGCCCAGGCGCTGTAGCGCGCGACGCGACCCAACGGAGGCGCTGGCATGCTCATGGGGATGAGAGGCGTTGCTGCCGCGGCTTTGGCCGACCTGATCCGATCGCCGCCGCTCGCCGGCCATGTGGCGGCCACTGCCGGCCTCGGGCAGACCTGGCCGAGCTGCCAGCCGGAACGCCCGTGGAGCATCTCTGTTCAATCGTGCAAAACTCCTGAAATTTGAACTGAACTTCAAAAAGTGCAAACAACGAAGTTTGAGTTTGAAATGTGGGACACAACTTTCCTTTTGGGGTGAACCTGAAATTCCGAATTTTTCGAGTTCAAACAAGCCCTATTTGAAAAGGTGTTCAGCACGGTTTTTAGAGTTTTTGAGGGGCTTAACTACAAAATTTGGAACAGTTCCCAACAGTAACTAGGCTTTATTTGTGATGACAAACAACTTTTATGTTTGGAGATTTTCAAGTTTAGTTCAGAATTTTTGAGATCTCAAATGGATGTCGAATTAGCCTATTGAAATTCAAATTTCGAATTTTTTTATCTATTTAAGTGTGCTACAACCAAGCTGCCCCCTTAAACCTGTTTTTAGTGTATTTTTAAGGTCTTAAACATCTGGGATGTTACAGCCTACCCCCCTTAAAAGGAATCTCGGGCGAGATTCGGTTGTGATAAGTGACCTGGGTCTTAGGAAGGATGTCGGGGAAGTTCTTTTTAAGGTAGTCTTCGGTTTCCCATGTGGCTTCATCCTCGGAGTGACGGCTCCACTGAATTTTTTACATTTTAACTTCTCTACTTCGTGTCTTTCTCTCCTTCTCATCGAGGATCTTGATAGGATGCTCTTCATAAGAAAGATCCGGCTCAACCGAGAGTTCTTCTTGCTCAACAACCTCGGTCGGAACACGAAGACATTTCTTGAGCTGGGAGACATGGAAAACGTTGTGCACGGCGGAGAGTTTCTCGGGAAGCTTCACACGATACACTACCGGTCCACATTGTTGAGTGATTTCATAAGGACCAACATAGAGAGGTGCAAGTTTCCCTTTCAACCCAAACCTTTGCACACCCTTGATCGGGGAGACCTTGAGATACACATGATCGCCGACTTCGAACTGAAGGGGCTTCCTTCTCTGGTCGAAGTAACTCTTTTGTCAAGATTGTGCGGCTCTCAAGTTTTCCCGGATGACCCTAACCTTTTCCTCTGCTTCTTTTACAAGGTCAGGACCGTACGTGTATCTCTCGCCTGCCTGGGACCAACACAACGGTGTCCGACATCTCCTACCATACAAAGCTTCGAAATGTGCCATTTTGAGACTTGCTTGGTAGCTGTTGTTATAAGAGAATTCAGCCAGAGATAAGCATTTTTCCTAATTCTTCCCATAGTGGATAACACAAGCTCGAAGCATATCTTCAAGGATTTGATTTACCCTTTCCGTCTACCCATCGGTTTGAGGGTGGTATGCTGAACTACGGATCAATTTGGTGCCTAGGGACAGCTGCAAATGTTCCCAAAAGCGTGCCACAAATTGGGTACCACGATCTGAAATTATTGTCTTGGGTACGCCATGTAATCAAACGATTCAATCCAAATAGATTTCAGCATATTTCATAGCGGTATAAGCTGTATTGACGGAAATAAAATGTGCGGTCTTTGTGAGGCGGTCCACAATCACCCAAATGGAGTCATGCCCCTGAGGGGTCCTGGGAAGTCCAACAATGAAATCCATGCTTATATCTTCCCACTTCCACGAGGGAATAGGTAGAGGTTGAAGAGTGCTTGCTACCTTCAAGTGGCTAGCCTTTACCCGCCGACACGTGTCACATTCAGACACATATTGGGAAATTTCCCGCTTCATTCTTGTCCACCAAAAGTTTTGTTTAAGGTCTTGGTACATTTTGGTGCTACCGAGATGGATGGAAAACTTTGAAAGATGAGCTTCATCCATGATTTTCCTTTGGAGTTCGGCGTTCTTGGGCACCACTATCCGATGTCCAAACCACATCACTCCTTGCCCATCTAACCGGAAGCATTTATATTTTTCCTTGACCTTTTCCTTTGCCAACTTTCATTTGAGGATTTTAATCTTTGCATCATTTAATTGGGCCACAACAATCTGATCGTGCAAGGTTGGTTCAATAGAGATATGGTTGAAATATCCGTGAGGAACAATCTCCAAGTTGAGCTTTGTCATTTCATGGCACAAGGTGTCGGCATAGGACTCCACAGAAAGGCAGTGACAGCGTGCCTTGCGGCTTAGTGCATCCGCAACCACATTAGCCTTCCCGGGGTGATAATGCACACTAAGATCATGGTCCTTCGCCAACTCCAACCATCTTCGCTGCCTCATATTCAAATGTGCCTGAGTGAAGACATATTTGAGGCTCTTGTGATCGGTGTATATATTGCATGGAACACCCATCAGGTAGTGTCTCCAAATCTTGAGAGCATGAATAACCGTTGCCAACTCAAGATCATGCGTAGGGTAATTTTGCTCATGTAGCTGGAGTGCTCGGGAAGCATAAGCAATGACCCGGTTCTCTTGCATAAGGACACACCCGAGCCCGATGCCTGAAGCATCACAATAAACATCATATGGCTTGGTGCTGTTGGGTTGAGCTAAGTCTAGGACTGAAGTCAAGTGTTTTCTTAAAGTGTGGAAGGCTTCTTCACATTTGTCACTCCACTCAAATTTGACCCCCTTCTTTAAGAGTTCGGTCATGGGTTTAGCAATTCGAGAGAAATCCGGAATGAAGCGGCGATAGTAACCAGCTAGACCCAGAAAACTCCGAATTTTATGGACAGAGGTAGGTGGCTGTCAATCCATCACCTCTTGCACCTTGGTTGGATCCACGGATATACCATCCTTGGAAACCGTATGACCCAAGAATTTCACACTTTCTAGCCAAAATTCACATTTGGAGAACTTGGCATAAAGCTGATGGTCTCTCAATCTCTGAAGGACAATGCGAAGGTGCTCGGCATGCTCTTCCTCATTCTTGGAATATATGACAATATCATCAATAAAGACCACTACAAACTTGTCAAGCTCGGACATGAAAACCGAATTCATGAGATACATGAAGTAGGCTGGGGCATTCGCGAGTCCAAAAGACATGACCAAGAATTCATAGAGTCCATAGCGAGTGGAGAAGGCAGTCTTGGGGATGTCACAAGGACGAATCTTTATTTGGTGATAGCCAGAGCGAAGATCAATCTTAGAGAATACTCTGGTGCCAGCTAGTTGATCGAATAGGACATCAATGCGGGGAAGTGGATACTTCTTTTTAATGGTCACCGCATTGAGAGGCCGGTAGTCAATACACAACCTCAAAGAATGATCCTTCTTCTTCACAAAGATGGTCGGACAACCCCATGGTGACACACTAGGACGAATGAAACCCTTGTCTAGCAGTTCTTGGAGTTGAATTTTTAATTCAGCCAATTCATTGGGCGGCATTCTATAGGGTCTCTTTGATATAGGTGCTGTGCCAGGTTGAAGATCAATTACAAATTCAATATCCCTGTCCGGCGGCATCCCAAGTAAGTCATCCGGAAAAACATCGTCATACCCACATACCACCGAAATATCTTCTAGTGGTGTTCCTACCATAGTGTAGGCACAAGCATTGGCCCATTTTCGGTGTGGCAGATATAGTGCACTAGGGCCATGTGTAGGCGAGTTTATTTCCACAACCCTTTCGGCAACATCTAGCACAACCTTATGTTGAGTCATCCAATTTGCCCCCAAAACAAAATCAATTCCTTCCAATCCAAGCAGAATTAGATCGGTAGGGAAGACTTTACTACCTAGCTCTATTGGTACTTTTCGAGTGACTTGGTTGGATGCTATTTTACCTCCCATTGTTGATATCACATATGCTGATTTGGTGTGATATGATTTTAACCCACATTTTGCATTAAACCTCGGGCTTATAAAACTTTGTGTTGCCCCGGAATCAAACAATATCACAGCAGGTTGATGGTGGATAGGGAAGGTACCAGTCATGTCTGGAGCTCCCTCAGGTAGGTCAGCCAGGGTGGTATAGTTGAGCCTTCCCTGCCTGACTTGGACTCGCTGCTGCTTGCCCTTGTTCTGCTGATTCCCAGGACGCTGGTTCTGAGGCTTGTTCTGCGGGCAGTCCTTGATGAAATGGCTGTTGCTGCCACACTTGAAGCATTAGTAGCCACCTCCAGGACGAAGTGGCTGCTGCACGTTTTGCCTCGGCGCCTGTTGCTGCTGCGGCGGTGGAGGGAAACGAGGCGCACCCTGCTGTGGTGGCCTGGCAACCCAACGTCCACCTTGCTGTTTGGAGTGCAAGGTGTAGCCAGAATGGAGAACTTGGATTCGATGGCCCGAATCCATGCATCAGCTTCCATGGGCCCCTCGGCTCTGGAGAACACCGCAGGGTGGGTAGCCAAGAAGCCCTCGTACCGTGCCACTTGAGGTGGTGGGGCACGATGACCACCTTGCTGCTGCTGTATCTGCTGCTGCATCATCTGTTGCTGATGCTGCAGATTACGGAGGATCTCCGTCTGGGTGGCATACAGCTGCTGCCACGTTGGGGGTTGTTGCGGTAGCGGAGGTGGTGGTGGTTGTTGCCCTTCCGGCCCTTGCTGGTTAGCGTTGGACCCGCTAGCATCGTGACCGCTGTGAGTGATAGCCATCTGCAGTAGGTACTTGTATTAGCCACAATCCATAAGCTTGCATAAATTAATGACAAGATAGAACGTGGCAATGTAATGAAGTTTACTGCATAAGGATAACACATCAGCAAGCAGTTTTGGAAGAAAATTCATATCCTCTAGTAGAAGTCGAGTTAGACACTCCAATTAGGTCAGTAGCTGGAAAATTTCGTACTCTACAACTTTCGTTTTTGGCTCATAACCAAAATCGGGCTAGAACTAGGCCGAAAAATTCAAATTCCAGTTCTCTGTTTTTGCTGTTTTTCAGAAGGCCGAGTTGTAGTGTTTTAGTTGCCATTTTTATTTCGCTTAACGCATGGAGTTGAATTTTGGTGAGCGTTTTGTTTGACAAATTCCAGACAACTTTGTAGCTCAAGTCATAGCCCAGAAATGAAAGGAACACACATCAATAATTAAAACAAGAGTGGCTGCAGAAAGTTTTCAACATAAATATTACAACAATTCACAAGTCTTGGGGCTCACACATCCCATGCCAAATGGATTACATGTTCAAAAGCTTAAAGGAAACTCAACTCCAACTAGCCTATTACGTCATGAAACCAAAATTTAGGCTACGCGGAGGAGTAACTTGCTACCAAAGCTTCTAGAAGTCGTCTAGGTTGTTAGCGGTAGCCTCGCTGCCAATGGGAGACGCTGGAGAAGGAAGAGGTGGCATGTCATCCTCGGTGTCCATGTCTGAATCAGGGGCTTCTCCTTCATTTTCTCCCGCCTCATTGAGAAGGTGTTGAGCATCGTGTGCAGCTAGCATAGCATTGGCATGCTCCAAGTCGGCCTGCACATTCTCTAGCTCATCCCTCACTTAAGCCAGCTCATTGTTGGCATTATTGTGCTCTAAGTGGAGGTCGGTCAGTTGCCTCTCGAAGTCAGCAATCATAGCATCTCTAGTGCTCACCTCTATGGACAAAGAGGTTCTCTCTATCCCAAGGTCACGGGCACGAGCAGACATGTCAATGGCAAGGTTAAGTGCTTCATTTTGTGACCGCCCCAGAAGTGCCTGCAGCCGGTGATAAGCCCTGATCCATCTCATCAAGAGTGCGGCTGCAGCAACGGGGTTCTCTGCCACCCTCAAAGGTGAGCTGAGATAGCGCCTCATCCAATGAGCGTCGTCAGGCTGGACCGGTGGAAACAGTCCAAGGAGCTGATGCTCCACAAGGTCCTGGTTCTGGGCACAGAAGGAGCTGATCCCATTGAGAGCAGCCAACTCACAAGTGGTCTCCGTATGTTGTCCATAGACTTCCACACTCCATGTGGGCGAGCTTAGACACGGTGGGTGGTGGTACACCACCAGACGCACTCTGGATCGTGTCACACCACGGTCACGGAGGACGGTTCTCTCATATTGTGGCGGGTTGGGGTAGTCAAGTGCCTGCAACACGGACCAAAGGATGCTAGGGAAACTCTCTCGTCCAAGGCAGTCCAAGAAGGAGACGTCATTGGGGTAGCTAGCAAGGTCAGCATGGCCGTCCATCTGAACAAAAAGGTCAAGTGTGAGAACCAGTTAGTGCTAAAGAAATTAAAACAGATTCTGGGCAGTGCAGTAAAAATGGTAAAACTCAAAATCTAGCAACCCAAAAATTCCCAAACTTGGCCAGAACTTTTTTTTAAGTAATTTCAAACAAGTTTCATGTTGAAGGTTTGAGCAGAAACAGTCGTTAAGAAGGTGCAAAAATTCAATTTCTATCTCACTGTTCCCAGGAAATTCCAGCAGACAGGGGGTTACCATTTTAAGCATAAATCTTTATTTACTAAACCAAAATTGTTGAAATTTCTACAGCACAAACTAGACAACATTTGAGACAACTTTCATATTAGACACTTTTTCGTTTGATGGGTTTTTCAAGCTCGAAATGACAGTGCAAGAAAATCTGTTTTCAGTAGAGTTTCATCACAATTTCCAGTTATCATTTAATTTTGTAACGGGTAATTCAAAGGTCATACAACATGATTTAATAGAGTTTCAGTGAATTGCAATGCATGAGCGGCCTATTCGTTCTCACCAACACACGTGCCAATAACTTTTGGCTTACGAAGTCAGTGCCGGTGGCTAGGCAATATTCGTCTCTCCTTATATTAACTAGCCGAACTTTTCTAACCGTTCAACTTACGAAATCGTGGTTAGCGTACCTGCAGAAAATTCTATTCCAGAGCAATTATAATGAACCTCCCGTGCCAGCACTTACGGAAGCGTCCCCATTCATTACCACCCACTATAGTGGTGGCACCCGAACGTTCAACATTGAACGGGTAATGCTTCATATGTCACCAAGGCAACATATTGACAATTTCATACGCTTATGAAATAGCGTATTGACTTTATGCCGCCATCATATTTGCATATGATGCCGTGGTACGCTACAGCAATCGCCGTACCTTGCGCCCACCATGCTATTCTAGTTTCATACGCCATCACAGCGTATTGACTATGTGTCGCCACTATATTTTCATATAGTGCCGTGGTACGTTACAGCAATCGCCGTACCTTGCGCCCACCATTGCGAAAAGTAAATGACAGAATGAAATGTGCTGGAAGTCAGTATAATATAATTAGCCACCTATCATATCGTGATCCCTTAAACCACGTAGGCTTCACGTTCTATACATAATCCTTAGCGGTCCTAAGAATAGCATTCCATCACAAGTGCGCGGCGGAAGCAAGGGTTGGCATATTTTATTTCAAAAATTGTTTATTAAGGGTCTGTTGCTCTCTCTGGTGCGCATGTTTCGGCTCTGATGCCAGCTGTGGCGGACCACTCCGAAATTATTCTAAGTTAAGTACCCACGGACCACTATTCAAGTAGTCAGGCACTTAATCCGGAATAAGCAGGAGCGCCATCGGATTATACCCGATTAACCACGTACTTTCACGATCGAAACAACACGTGCGCCCACACGAAGGTGAGTCCCAGAAATTACAACATTCCACAAGTTCAACTTACGTAAATAGTATCATCAAGTTATTACAAACCAAGTCTGAATTTCAAATAACAGTACGAGAGTTCATTGCAGCGGAAAGATTAAACTAACGATGATACAAAGCAACACCATAATGAAGCCAGCCATGGTGCTACTCCTCCCGATCCTCGGCAGAGGATGGTACCCACTCGACATGCCAGCCAGGTGGAACCTGGGCAGGCCAGGGGACGGAATTCACCGCCTCCTCCAAAGAAGTACCTAAAATAAAGATGCCATAAGCAAGGCTGAGTATACAAATACTCAGCAAGGCTTACCCGTCGGGTGAAAACTACTTCACTGACTTCTAGACATGAGAGGCTTTTGGCTGGTGGGTTTGTTTGCCAGAAAGCGCCTCATCCAATGAGCGTCGTCAGGCTGGACCGGTGGAAACAGTCCAAGGAGCTGATGCTCCACAAGGTCCTGGTTCTGGGCACAGAAGGAGCTGATCCCATTGAGAGCAGCCAACTCACAAGTGGTCTCCATATGTTGTCCATAGACTTCCACACTCCATGTGGGCGAGCTTAGACACGGTGGGTGGTGGTACACCACCAGACGCACTCTGGATCGTGTCACACCACGGTCACGGAGGACGGTTCTCTCATATTGTGGCGGGTTGGGGTAGTCAAGTGCCTGCAACACGGACCAAAGGATGCTAGGGAAACTCTCTCATCCAAGGCAGTCCAAGAAGGAGACGTCATTGGGGTAGCTAGCAAGGTCAGCATGGCCGTCCATCTGAACAAAAAGGTCAAGTGTGAGAACCAGTTAGTGCTAAAGAAATTAAAACAGATTCTGGGCAGTGTAGTAAAAATGGTAAAACTCAAAATCTAGCAACCCAAAAATTCCCAAACTTGGCCAGAACTTTTTTTTAAGTAATTTCAAACAAGTTTCATGTTGAAGGTTTGAGCAGAAACAGTCGTTAAGAAGGTGCAAAAACAACTAAGAGTGGATCCTTACTTTCATGATTTTAGCATCAAGTTCTAATAGTGTTAACCATTCTAGATTAGCATCCTCTCTAAGCATACAAATGGTGCAATACCATTTAGTACTTTCAACAAGTTCATCATCCTTATAGTTCCACTTGTTACTCAATGCAGCACAGCGGTCAAGCAGTCTCATTAACCGCGAGAAGCGGACAGTTCGAACCGAATTTTGCTACCTGGCCAGGGGAAACCCAACACACACGGATAATGCTTGATATAAAAAGTACAAGCACTTCCCAACCTTTCCCATCAATCCACAATTCGGCGCCGGGTCCATTCCCTTAGGATAAAGGTTTACCGCTTCACTCACGGCATCACGCATATATCCACTTGTGTATGGCAAGGGAAACGAAATATTTCCAAGGAGAGATGGCTATCGGTCCTAGCTGTTTCAATCTGGTACCGGGCTTACCGATTCCCATAGGTCGGCATGTGCATGGTACGTTCAAAAACTTGACACACAGAACCACACGTTTCGACCTTAAACCAATTATCATACACGGACGGGAGATCTACACCTACCATCCCGCCCGTCCATCTTATGATTCCAACGTAAGTAAAGACAAACAACTCCCATATCTCGCGAGTGACAGGAAATCACTCGACTTGTAACGGTCCTAAAGCATTGCTCTATCGACCCTATCATACTAGTATTTCAAGTCACGGTACTAGAATCATGCAATTAGGGTATTCAAACAACTCCTTGCACGTAAATGCACAAGCATAATTAATTCATAGTTGCACAAATTAAAACTAGGTTATGCTCCGGGGCTTGCCTTCTTGGGCTATGCCGGGGTCAGACTCCGGGTCAAGCACGATCACGTCAGCACCGCCTTCGGGAGCCACCTCTTCGTTGGCGGGGACGAGGTTGTAGGTGCCGTCAGCGAGAGCGCCTTCTATATGAGATGCACAAATTTTTAAGAGTTGCCGCTGGTTTTTAGTCTAAAGGTTAAGGCTCTTGAAGGCCATATTCACCTAGACATATAGGTGGTTTATTCCTTTCTTCACAAAATGAAGGGAAGTGCATGTGGTGTGAATTTCATGCTTTTATGATGGTGATTGCATACACATATAAAACAATACAAACTATTATTTCTAAGCAAGTGTTTTAGTTCTGAAATTTTAAAACTCCACATGCTTTATTTAAATAATTATCAAAAGTGATCTACTTCATTTTATTAAACTCATTCTACTCTCGTTTCTTCCCATTTTTGTTTCTCTGTTTCTGTTCATCCGTTTTATCCACAAACTTTATGACGGCTACTGGAGTATAAGAGCTAGGCTCACTGCAAAATTTAGCTAAAACCGAGCTATACAGAATTTATTAAAAATAGTTCAAGTTGCTGCTCAAAGAAACAAGATTAATTCATATAAAATCAAAACTACCTCCAGAACAGAAGATTTCTCTACCAGAGCTAGACATGAATAAAAGAAAGGCTCTAACCAAGTGGTGGCTAAAAATAACACTTGGTCAGCCCTCACAAATTTTCTATCCGAAAACAAACATCTATTTATTTAATACCCCAAACAGAGCCTAAAATTAAGTTTAGCATTTTTCCAACATGTGCCAACATGTTTCTAGACCTCTGGTGAAAGGTGGTGATTTTTGGCTGCATGAATTAGTTTTAGTAAATGCAGAACCGAAATAGAACAGAAATCACAAAATAAATCATAACTGGAGTTTCCGGCCACATTTTTAGGTCTCCTTTGGATACAAAGCTTCTACAGTCCATACAAGCAACATATCCCAAGCTCAGCTAAGAAGAGTTCAGGGTTTGAAATGGTGCACAAAACTCTAAAATCACAGTTTGAATTTTAATTCAAAAACTATTCCTCAAAAGTATATACATGCAAAAACGAGATTGGAGGTTACGATTTTTAATGGATTTTACAAGATCTCAGAAAAATGGATCTAGTTTTAAGAATCTCTTTTACGCCGGAGACCCTAGAACTTTTAAAACCTTTCAACCAAGTCCATGAAACTTACACGGAGGACCCTAGAACTAAAAAGGGGAATGCATCTAGGTCCCTAGGCTCGCCGGCGACTGGATTCCGGCGAGGAGACGGCGAACCGACGCGGGGGAAGTGGGGGAAAACGACGAGGGGCTCACCGCGAGTCGTTTGGGGTAGTTCTCGAGGACGGGGGTGAAGCGGCGCGGCTCGGTGACGGTGAGCGGCGGAGCGGCTTGCTCCGGCGACGTCGGTAGCCGGCTGCGGTGGTCGAGGTGAGGCGCGGAGAGGTGTGTGAGCTTCACCGGACGAAGGCGGAGCTCATCGTGGGGCTTGGCGGAGTCGGGGATGGCCGGAGTATAGGGCTCGACGTGGAGGTGGAGTTCGCGGCGGAAATGGTCGAGCGGCGGGGAAAACTTTGATTTCCCGGCGTGTGCGACTCGATTCGAGCTAGGGACGGTTCGAGGGGCTAGCTAGGTGAATGAGCGAGCTTCATGTGCGGTGGATTGGGAAACCATGGAGGGGATTACGGGGGATTTGGTTCGCGGCACGAAGAACACCGGTTTGGTTCACTGCGGCCGGAGGTGGAAGAAGCAGTGCGCGAGCGCGAGGAGGAAGGGAATGGCTGAGCGCTGGCTGGGAGAGAGTGTGAGGTCGCTCGGTGGAGTGTTGGGCGAGCTAGAGAGGGCCGAGCGGCTTTGGGAGAGCGTGCACTCGTGCTCGGGCCGTCGGAGCCGCCATTGATGGCTCTGATAGCTCGGGCAGGGAGCGGGCGCGGGTTGGGGGTTGAAGATCGTGGCGTGGGCGATGGGAGATCCTCCGCAGAGGTGCTTGGCACGTACCGAGCGGGAATCCAGCCGCGGAGCAGCTCTGCTCGACGTGCGCGCCGGCGGCCAATGGTGGAGCTCGGCTCGCCATGATGAAGTGCCCGCGTGGCGAGGCTTGCCCAAGCGCTATAGCGCGCTACGCGACCCAACGGAGGTGCTGGCGTGCTCGTGGGGACGAGAGGCGCGGTTGACGTGGCTTTGGCCGACCTGACCCGGTCGCCACCGCTCGCCGGCCACGTGGCGGCCACTGCCGGCCTCGGGCAGAGCTGGCCGAGCTGCCCGCCGGAACGCCCGTGGAGCATCTCTGTTCAATCATGCAAAACTCCAAAAATTTGAACTGAACATCAAAAAGTGCAAACACAAAAGTTTGAGTTTGAATGGTGGGACACAACTTTCCTTTTGGGGTGAACCTGAAATTCTGAATTTTTCGAGTTCAAACAAGCCCTATTTGAAAAGGTATTCAGCATGGTTTTTAGAGTTTTTGAGGGGCTTAACTACAAAATTTGGAAAAGTTCCCAACAGTAACTAGGCTGTATTTGTGATGACGAACAACTTTTATGTTTGGAGATTTTCAAGTTTAATTCAGAATTTTTGAGATCTCAGATGGATGTCGAATTGTCCTATTGAAATTCAAATTTCGAATTTTTGATCTATTTAAGTGTGCTACAACCAAAGCTGCCCCCTTAACCCTGTTTTTAGTGTATTTTTAAGGTCTTAGACACCTAGGATGTTACAGCTCCTCCGCTCGGGGTCGACGCCGGCGAGGTGGGGAGGCTCTCGCGGTGGGGAAATCGGCCTGAGAGCTTCACTGAAGGTTAGGGAAGCTCATCGAGGCGTCGGTGTAGCGGCTACTAGGTCGGAGCGGGTGGTCGACAGTGAGGTGGAGCTCGACGGCGGCAATGGCGCTCCGGTGAGCGATTTGGGGTCGCGCGAGCCGTGGGGACACTACTCTTTTTATAAGGGAGGTAGAGGAGCTTCAGGCGAGGTTGGAGGAGGTGCAGGATAGCTCGGCACGGCAGGGGAGGAGCTCAAGGTGCGCGTGCGCGTTCTTGACCCGTCGGGGTCGCCATTGATGCCTTTGACGGGCTCGGGCAGAGCGAGCGCAGCGATAGGATGCTGGAGATGTTCGGGCAGGGGCTCAGGATGGTGTTGGCGCATGACTGGGCGCGAGAGCGGGTCGCAAGGGACCCCTGTTCGGCGTGCGCCTCCGTTGCCCAACCATGGAGCTCTGCGCGGCATGATGCTGCTCGCGTGGCGAGGCTGTCAGAGCGCGGGCAGCGCGGGAAAGGACCGGTCGAGGCCACTGGCGTGTGCGTGGAGGGATGGGACGTCTACTATGCTAGCTTGGCCAAGCGGGCAAGGTCGCCGACACTCGCCGGCCACGTGGCGGCGCAGCGGCGGCCTGGGATAGAGCTGCCAAGCTGGCTGTCGGGGCGCCCGTGGAGCTCCCTGCTCTTGGCCCCTTTTCCTCCAAAAATTTGAACTAAACATTCAAATGTGCAAAAACAAAAGTTGGAGTTTGAAAGATGGGACACAACTTCCATTTTGGGAGGAACTTGAAAATACGAATTGTTCGAGCTCAAACAAGCTAGGTTTGAAAAGGTGTTCATCATGGTTTTCAGGGTTTTTTAGGGGCTTAACTACAACATTTGAAAAAGTTCCAAACATCAACTAGCCTTATTTGGGATGGCAAACAACATTTCTTTTTGGAGATTTTCAAGTTTAGTAGAAAATTTGTGAGATCTCAGCTGGTGCCAATTTCAACCCTTTTTTAATTCAAACTTTGAATTTTTGAATCCCAAATTAAGTTTATTTCCATTCTTTTCCTTCAACCCTACTTGATCCTTGTTTTTAGTGAAATTTTAAAGTTTAGACATCAGAGATGTCACAATTTTCGCCAACGATCCCTGAAAGAGTGCTTTCGATGCTTATCACCGACGCATTTGGTGGCGGTTGCACGCAGGGGGTGCGCTGTAAACGCTATTACGACATCTCCAATTTTCCTGCCGTGTGCCAAGACCTAAATCTTATTGGCCCTAGCCTCAATCAGGCCCAAGTCTCCATCCATAGACTCCGTCTGCCATGCCTGCCTTTAAGGCTTCCTCCTCTGTGCCTAGTACATCCCCCCTTGCCGCCACTTTGTCTTCTCCGAGGCAAAAAAAAACCCTCATAGTAAACCCCAATCCTCCTCCTCAGCCGCCTCCTCCACAACCAACGATGGCGTTCTTCGCCATTGATCCCCCGTCCTCATGCTCCGCGTGGCTTCGAAGTGGTTCCCCATGATCCTGATGAGCAGCCTAGGATCCTCTCGGCTTTTCTTGGTTGGTGCATGGAGTCGTACAATGAAGATATTGCAATCAACTACTTCATCCCAGAGGTGAACAAGGATGATTTCGGGCCAATGTCGCATGCACTCAAGGACTTTTTTGCTCGTTCCTACG
Organism: Digitaria exilis; assembly: GCA_015342445.1. NCBI lineage: Eukaryota > Viridiplantae > Streptophyta > Magnoliopsida > Poales > Poaceae > Digitaria > Digitaria exilis. The sequence continues at coordinate 189,637 of JACEFO010001997.1, read as the reverse complement.
AGGTTCATCTTGATGAGGTACTACCTTGCCCCATTGGCGATGCTTATGTTTGCTTTCATAGTCCAGTTGAGCGTGAGCGTTTTTTGGATGGGACTATCCGGTTCGATTCCCACTACCAGCTGCATTTTGCTAAGCATGATGAAGGTTGCAATGCTAAGATTCAGCACATGAACAGAGAGGCATGGGTCATGTTGATGTGCTTTCCTGAGGATGCCAAGAACAACAATGCCTTTCGTAAAGCAGTTGCTGGTTTTGGTCTTTTACGATACTGGCATGACACCAACAACCATGCACGAATTGTGGTCAAGGTCAATCTGAAAGAAGATTCAGTTATCCCTCATGGAGTGGTTGTTTCCGATGTCCTTCCTCCTCGTGCGTGCTCTTGGACCTGCCCTTTTTTTGTTGTCAGGCGCAAGCCTGTGACACCGTTGGATTCAGAAGATCCCGTTCCACCCAATGATCCTGTTGAAACCGGATTTTAACAGGTCATATCGGTGCCAAAAATGGAGCAAAGGTACGGGATCGGAATCGAAGTCTGGCAAAGGTACGGGACCGCCGTTCATCAGGATCTGCCTCATTTAATTGATCGGCGGGGAATGTTTTGTTGGTCACAGAGTCATTCACCAGTTTCTACATATGCATATTCAACCAAAGGTTGATGAACCACCAGGGGCCTCCAAGATGTCCGATCTGTTGCCTAGTTTTCAGTCGGATAGATACCTCATGAAGAAGTCTGTATACTGATCCGAGGAGATGTTTTCCGATTGGGAAGCTATTTCCTGAAGCCAAGTGTTCGGCCAATCGGAGATAATGAATTGCTGGGCCTACTATTTTTCCGCAGAAGACAAAATGCTCCAGTCGCATATTGAGGAAAGTAGAATGCTCTCGGGCATCCACCGTTCCTGATGTCTTCGAATACTTCTCGATGTATCCTTTCCAACCTCCTATTTGCTTAGTGTCAATTTTATGAGTGGCTCTGGATGGAAGTTGGAAAGTAGTGTCCGATGCCGATATGTTCAAGCCTGTGAGCATCAGTACATCGGCCAATGTGGGAGTCATCGGACCTTGATCAAAAAGGAAGGCATTCAAAGCATCGGACCAGAAGTAAGAGGCAGCAATTAACAGTGACTCATTCAGATCCATGTCGGCTAAAGAGAGGGCGATACACTGGCGTAGGTCATAAGATTTCCACTCGTCTCCTTTGGATCTGGTAACTCTCTTGTACCATGTTTTCCATCCAGCAGGGAGAGTTGGCCAAGATCTAAAGGCATTGCTCCAGTCCTGTTCTGATTCAAATGACTTATAGGGGAGTCTTTGTGTCTCTTGGTTGATGAAATCAGTAGGATCTGGAGAGCCTACTGGGCCTAATATGGCGAGGCCTGGCTTATCTGCTACGGGGATGATGATGCTATCGCGGAGGGCCTAAAAGAGATGCATTATTAAAGTAAAAATAGATCTAGCAAGAACAGGATAAGTCTAGATCAAAAGGCTGGATGAAGGCTTACCTCAGGGATTTCTGAGAGAGATGCCATGAAAGAAGGTTGCCGAAGTCTTCGGGAGTTGATCCTTGCTGAAGGGTATTTGCGTTCGATGATCCAAGGTCAGGGAGCAGAGGAAGACGAAGCGGCGGCGGCTAAGGGAAGAAGATGAATGAGGAAGACGAAAGGGTTGGCCTTATATAGGTTTCGCTAAGGGTAAAAGAGGAAAGAGAAGATGTTTTGACCTAAAATGTTTGACCTAAAGGATAAGGGTCAAATAGTTTCGAGTCAGGATCGGATTCTTCCGCGAAACTAGGGGGGCATGTGTTGACACCGGATTTTAACAGGTCACATCGGTGCCAAAAATGGAGCAGAGGTACGGGATCGGAATCGGAGTCTGGGAAATGCAGCAGATTGAATGGGAATCGGAGTCCGAGAGGAAGAGCAGTTTGAATCAGAGTCAGAGTCCGATGAGAGTCAAAATCGGAGAAGAGGATGATGACGTGGAGGAGTCCTGGGAGGTTACCAGGTTAAGCTTATAGAAGGACCGAAATAAAGAGTCGGTTATTTTTTATAGAGTTTGAGTCGTAAACGGTTGTAAGAAAGACCTTTTCTTTTGCGTCAAGTAAGTTTGTCGTATACGTTTAGGAGTCATAGTTATCAGGGTATAAATATCGACCCTGCGTGGTCATAGAAGTCTGTACACACCAACATCAACACAAACCTTTACACTTTTTCGCATCTTACATACATTTGTCGGCGACTTCGTCTTTCTTTTTCGCGAGTTCTTTTGGGAACGTCGAGGGTGATCAGATCTCAAGGCTTGCCTGTAAGTCCCGTATTACTGAGTAAGATCCAAGCCTTAGCAACCGGCGTATCGCTGTTGCTTCGTTTGGGATTATTCGACAGTTATCGAGTAAACATCTAAGCTTTAGTATCTGGCGCATCGCTGTTGCTTCGTTTAGATTTTATTCAACCCTTATCCAGCTTAGAATAAGCTTTGATCGGCTGTTATTTATACTTCATTATCGGATCTGGTATAGCCGTTTAGACCTATTCTAAGTGTTGCTCTGCTTAGCTTGTTAGGTTACGTTTTAGTAATCTTACTCTGCTTTGCATCGGAATCGGCTGATCTAGCCGACTCTCTATCATAGATCGGAATTCATTGCCGATCTGGTATTCATCGTCAAATCAGAAACCCAGCCGATTTCATTGTGTTATTAACGTCCGATTTTCCTTGTCAATCAACAGGTCAGATTGACTGGCACCCCCTGCATCATCGGTCACAGCCGATTTCGTGTGCTAGCACGTGAAGGTCTTTCCCGATTTTTGCGTCAACACACTTTTGGCACGCCCGGTGGGACACGACAATTTTATTACTATATCATGAGTTCCCAGATTAATGCAGCTGAATTCCAAGCGATGATTGATGGAGCTGTACATCAAGCATCGGCTCCGCAGCCGGTAGCTTATTTACAGCAGCAGATGGGTGGTTATCAACCCCATGCGGCGGTCCAACAGCCGAAGGCTTATTTACAACCATGGTCAACAATTCAACAGTCACAACCTGCACTTCAGCAGCCACAGATGGTGGCTTATCAACCATCAAGGGTTATTCAACAACAATCATATTATTATTTGCCACTAACATCACGTCCGATTGTGCAGCAAAATCAATTAGATAATTGTCAACTGGCCATGCAGCGATCAGAGATTGAGGTTCATCAACAGCATGTCACAAATAATCAAGATGAAGAATTTGAATCTATATTGGCTTTCGAAGGGTCAACAAAATCAGAGGATGGTAATTCTAACTGTGAAATCTCAGCTAATACTAAAGATGAGCCTCACATCGATGATATCACCATAGAAGACCTTGAGCAAGATGAAATAGAAGCCATTGAGAAAGTTGTCGAGGAATATAGGTTGGGCTGTCTTAAAACCTTCAGAGTTACTGAGATGGGTGATGCAGTCCAAACCTGTGATTTTCCAAAGCCAGAAGAGTTCACAAGTTTTGAGAAAATAACGGGGATCCAGATGATTGAAGGGAGTCATCCACGTATGGAGTTGTCTGCTGATGCAATAACTGAAGTTACAAATCATGTTCCTGTTGCTAGCATATCTACACGGTCACCACAGTTATTATCATCGGCTCTAGCAGAAGGTGAATATAATTCAATGTTGTCATATTTAATTCAGCCTTCTGCCGGTCAGCCGTTGGATAGTCCCACTTAGATGGATACTCTTGATCAGATAGCTCTAACATGTCCTGCTGCACGGAGGAGTTCAGTCCCCATTCCAGATGAATTTGTTAGAAAAAAGTATCGGTATGAGTATGTTCAAGAGGAAAAAAGCCGAGATGATAAATGTGAAAATATCTACCAGCCTGTTGGTTATGGTTTAAGTTACTTAAATTCAACGAAGAAGGCCAGTACACTGATTTCTACAAAAATATTGGGTATTACTGAGTACAATCATGAGTTTTGCCTAAGGTTTTGGGAACCAGGTGAAGAAGCTGTTATCAAAGATGCTCTGAAAATTCACCTGTTTCAATCTGGACCTGCTTTTGTCTGGCTTTTGTTATTTCCAGCGAGTTTTGTTGTACGATGGATTGTTCTGAAAAAACCATTCTGGTTATTTGCTGGGTCTAAATGGGATGGAAGGTTCACGGTTGATATTCAGGTGGACAAACATCTACGATGGATATTTCAGGTGCATTAACCAAAGGGTTATTCACTAGTTTGTAGGAGTTTTTTGAAGTTGATATAATACTCCAACAAAGATAGCCGATCTACAATTTCATCGGCTCTTTAATAATCCAAGTACTGGTTGATAGGTGCGTGACAAAGTTTCTCTGTTTTGCAAGGGAATAATATTTTCAGGACTGAAATGCAAAGGAGACGCAGTACATAGGCTTGCTAGAATCATAAAGGACACGTGCATCACCCGTCCACAATCAGAATGGATGATCAGTTGATTAATCTGGTATTTGTTATTGGTTTCGAGAACCTTTCGGCTACAGACGATGTGTCGGTGCTTCTTTTAGCAAAATTATTAGATCCTTCAAAAATCAAATTTGAAGAATATGGCCATTGGTGATTATTTTGTTGCTACGACCGAATTCAAATATTCTGGCCAATTAAGGAGCTGCACGAAAAGAAATCCAAAAGTTTAATCTGTTAATGATTCACAGAGGAGCAGCATAAGCCAAGTGTGAAGAGGGAAGTCGATGCAGCACCAGTCGGCTATATGGATCGGAGTTGATGATCGGATATAAAATGATATCAGAATTGATTTATGTAGTGATCTGCAATGTTCAAGCCAATCAAGACAGAGCTTCGAGTATATTAATACTATAGCCGATGAACATCAGTCCGACGACTTTAAAAGATTGTTTTGGAAGTCGGGCGATAAAATAAGATATTACTGATGGATAGCCAATGACAGGGACAAAGGCGCTAGATCAAGTTGGTTTGTTTTCCAGAGAAAGTGATAATATCGGCTGATTATCCTGCTGATTCAGATTAACTCCATTCAAGTAAAAATCAGCCAAAGGTCTCCGATTAGTTTACTAGATTGGACCCGATGGGATTTGAAAATCGGCAAGCTTGCCGGGAACTTCTAACAGTACAGCTTGCCAATGAGGAGAATTTTGATCTGATAACTTTGTATAGCTGACAGTTTAGTTATACTACAACGGTCCGATATTCTCGGCCAATGGTATACAGCTTATGATCATTGTTAAAAAGTTTGGCCGATATAATTATATTATTCGACACAATCAAAAGATTGTTTTCATCGGCGAAGAGATGTCACATCGGGATTGAGCAGAAGTCAATTGTTTTATTCAGCAAGCAGGATCATTAGAAAATTAAATACAGCCGATTGAACAAGTCTGAGATTTTTAATCGGCTATTATTTTGAACAAAAAAGGGTAGTCGACAGAGGAGTCCGACGTGAGATAAAATCGGCTACGTGTCACATACATATACATGTCGCAAAGCTGAAGATATTTGTGGCGCTATAAATTCGAGGATTATCTATCTGCTAGTGAAGCAAACTCTAATGTGATCCGATGCCTATTGCCGATTTATTGGTTGATGCTGCAGCAGGGCACAAAGTCATAAGCTTCATGGACGGTAATGCTGATTATAATCAGATTTTTATGGCTAAAGAAGATATTCATAAAACTACTTTTCGATGTCCGGGGCATGTTGGTTTATATGAATGGGTAGTCATGACTGTTGGTTTGAAAAATACTGGAGCTACATATCAACGTGCTATGAATTATATTTTCCATGAGCTTATCGCCAAGATTGTTGAAATTTATATTGACGATGTGTTGGTTAAATCAGAAAGCTATAGACAACATTTAGCCGATTTGCGCAAGACTCTGGAGTGCACAAGAAGACATGACTTGAAGATGAATCCGATGAAGTGTGCATTTGGGGTTTCTGCTGGTCAATTTCTGGGATTTATGGTTCATGAAAGGGGGATTGAGATCAGTCAAACTCTGATAGGTTCCATCAATGGGATTGTTGCTCCGGAAAATAAGACTAAACTTCAATCATTGATCGGCAAGATTAATTTCATTAGGAGATTTATTTCTAATCTCTCTGAGAGGACTAAGCCGTTTACACCCTTATTGAAATTGAAGACCGATCAGGAGTTTGTCTAGGGAAAGGAGCATGAAGAGGCTTTGGAACGAATTAAGAGATATTTGATGTCTCCTCCTATTTTAGTTCCTCCTCAGAAAAATAAGTCATTCAAATTATATTTATCGGCTGATGATTCTTCTATCGGATCGGCACTGATTCAAGAGTTTGAAGGAAAAGAGCGTGTTATCTACTTTGTGAGTAGAAGGCTTTTGGATGCAGAGACAAGGTATTCTCCGGTTGAAAAGTTATGCTTATGTCTATACTTTTCCTGTACCAAGCTCAGACATTATTTGCTATCGGCGGAATGTGTGGTTGTTAGTAAAGATGATGTCATAAAATACATGCTGTCATTGCCGATTTTAAATGGTAGAATCGGAAAGAGGATTTTGGCTCTTTCGGAGTTTGATTTATGTTTTGAATCATTGAAAGCAGTCAAAAGGCAAGTACTAGCTGATTTTGTCACTCATCATTGTGGTCCAGAAATTGGGTTGGTAGAACTTGCTCCATGGACTTTATTTTTTGATGGATCTTCTTGTGGAGTTGGCTCTGGAATCGGAATTGTGTTGATCTCGCCTCGGGGGGCAAGCTTTGAATTCTCTATTTCGATTGAGAAAGAAGCCACCAATAATCAAGCAGAATATCGGGCTATTCTTAAAGGTATCAAACTACTCAAAGAAATTAAGGCCGATGCTATTGAAATGTTTGGAGATTCCCTATTGGTAGTAAAGCAATTGATGGGTGAATATAAATGCAACGATGATATTTCGAGGATATATCATGATGAATGTCTCCAGTTGTTAAGAGAATTCAGACTTGTTAAGATTGAGCATATTCCCAAATGTCATAATGAAGAGGCTAACCGATTGGCTCAAGGGGCATCTGGTTATCGTCCGATCAGAGAAATTTCAAGTTTGGGGTTAGAAGATTCTGATTGGAGAAAAAAGATTTATGAATATTTGAAAGATCCATCAAAAAAAGTTGAAAGGAAGATAAGGATTCAGGCAGTGAAATATGTTATACTCGAAGATGATCTATATTATCGGACGATTGATGGAGTTCTTCTCAAATGTATTGGATCGGAAGAAGCTAAGGTATTAATGGGAGAAATCCATGAAGGAGTATGTGGGGCACATCAATTGGCTTACAATTCTTGAAGATTGTTTCAAATATTACAAGGGATGTCAGGATTCTCAGCGATTTGGGAATGTTCAAAGGGCTCCTGCATCTGCTATGAATCCGATTTTAAAGCCTTGGCCTTTTCGAGGATGGGGAATTGATTTAATCGGACAGATTAACCCTACATCGAGTAAAGGACATAAGTTTGTGTTAGTGACGACTGATTATTTTACTAAATGGGTTGAAGCAATTCCTTTGAAGATTGTGTCATCGGCTAATATGGTGGATTTTGTTAAAGAACATATTATCTATCGGTTTGGTATTCCTCAAACAATTACAACCGATCAGGGAACTATGTTTACTTCAAGGAAATTTGGAGAGTTTGCTGAAAGCATGGGGATTAAAATATTGAATTCTTCTCCTTATTATGCTCAGGCTAATGGTCAGGCAGAAGCTTCTAACAAAAGCATGATCAAGTTAATAAAGAGAAAGATTGATGAATTTCCCAGAAGATGGCATGCAGTGCTCCATGAAGCGTTATGGTCATATCGGATGGCTTGTCATGGTGCGATTAAAATGTCACCTTATCAATTGGTCTATGGACATGAGGCTGTGTTACCTTGAGAGTTGAAAATCGGCTCTAGACGTGTTGAGTTTCAGATAAGTTGACGGCCGATGAATATTCGATTATTATGAAGAATGGGATGGATTAACTTTCGCAAATAAATAAAGACATAATAATCGTCTTTACGATGGATTCTTAGGCCGATTCTGGGGCTTGGATTGGTTGAACGGCGCTCGACGGAGGAATCGGCGGTGAAGAGGAAGTTGTGACGGTTCCCATTTGACCTGATTGTTCATGAGTCTGGGGAGGTGCCTGTATATGCATGAAATTAGCTCGAAAAGCAAAGGAGTTGCAGCAAATCGGAAATAATTTTACCTGTTCCGATGCAGTTGCTACTGTTATGTCCGACGGGTTTTCTTGAGTCGGATTTGATGTGCCTGTCTCAGGAATTGATGGGTCGCCAGTGTCCGAGCGTATTTTTGATATACGTCGTGCTGCTTCTGAAGCTGAAATCTTTCGAGCAACTTTAAGAATCTTCCTTGAAGTTGTTTTTGTTAATGCCAGATGGCGTTTTTCTCCGAGGCTAATCATGGAAGAAGAAGTTTCTTGAGCCTTTTTCTTCGGCTGTTTGGAGGAGCTGGTGCCTTGTTGCTTGGATGGGCGAGTGCTCTTGGCCGATTTCTTATTCCGGCCAGTAATGATATCCGTCACGGATGGGCTGGAGTTTTTGATGTGAGGATGGTCCGAGGAAGGCATATACTCAATCGGACGGCCGCTGTTGCTGACAGAAGGAGGGTTGATGGCCACATCCTGCAATTGGAAGAAGGGTTAGGCTTGAAGTGATTAATAATTGAAAAGACCAAAGTTAGAAATTTCCTACCTGATCATTGATTTCAAAATCGGGGTTGAGAAGCAGGCAGTAGTCCTGAGAAGGTTGACAGAAGAGATGATTCCTCCATTCTTGCCATCAAGTTTTGAATGAAGCTGTGGTGAAGCTAGAGAATCTCCAGGAGGATAGATCTATGATTTCTTGGGAGGGTGACAAGCTCTTTAATCTCTCATACGCCAATCTTGAAGGGATGATTTCCCTAGGCTTCACCAAGTTGGCAATATAAATAGAAATCGTCCCTTAACTGAATCCGAGTTGACGAGCGGCCACCGCGGGGTGATAATATTCGAAGGATTGGTGTTTCTTCCCCAAAAAGACATCGGTTGGAAGTATCTGAGGAGTAATGATCTCTTTAAAGATTTTCTGACAATCACTGTCTGTTCCGATGTTGTCAAATCGGAATTGAGTTGGAAGCTCGAAGTGATCTTTAGGATCGTCATATACATACCAAGGCATGGAGTCTTCTTTGAGACCATTGTAGAAGCCTCTGAAGTATTCAGCAGTGCGAGTTGAGGGGATACGATCACCAGCAAAACTCGAGGCAGCTTCACCAAAAGGCATGCAACGCCGTTCATCAGGATCTGCCTCATTTAATTGATCGGCGGGGAATGTTTTGTTGGTCACAGAGTCATTCACCAGTTTCTACATATGCATATTCAACCAAAGGTTGATGAACCACCAGGGGCCTCCAAGATGTCCGATCTGTTGCCTGGTTTTCAGTCGGATAGATACCTCATGAAGAAGTCTGTATACTGATCCGAGGAGATGTTTTCCGATTGGGAAGCTATTTCCTGAAGCCAAGTGTTCGGCCAATCGGAGATAATGAATTGCTGGGCCTACTATTTTTCCGCAGAAGACAAAATGCTCCAGTCGCATATTGAGGTAAGTAGAATGCTCTCGGGCATCCACCGTTCCTGATGTCTTCGAATACTTCTCGATGTATCCTTTCCAACCTCCTATTTGCTTAGTGTCAATTTTATGAGTGGCTCTGGATGGAAGTTGGAAAGTAGTGTCCGATGCCGATATGTTCAAGCCTGTGAGCATCAGTACATCGGCCAATGTGGGAGTCATCGGACCTTGATCAAAAAGGAAGGCATTCAAAGCATCGGACCAGAAGTAAGAGGCAGCAATTAACAGTGACTCATTCAGATCCATGTCGGCTAAAGAGAGGGCGATACACTGGCGTAGGTCATAAGATTTCCACTCGTCTCCTTTGGATCTAGTAACTCTCTTGTACCATGTTTTCCATCCAGCAGGGAGAGTTGGCCAAGATCTAAAGGCATTGCTCCAGTCCTGTTCTGATTCAAATGACTTATAGGGGAGTCTTTGTGTCTCTTGGTTGATGAAATCAGTAGGATCTGGAGAGCCTACTGGGCCGAATATGGCGAGGCCTGGCTTATCTGCTATGGGGATGATGATGCTATCGCGGAGGGCCTAAAAGAGATGCATTATTAAAGTAAAAATAGATCTAGCAAGAACAGGATAAGTCTAGATCAAAAGGCTGGATGAAGGCTTACCTCAGGGATTTCTGAGAGAGATGCCATGAAAGAAGATTGCCGAAGTCTTCGGGAGTTGATCCTTGCTGAAGGGTATTTGCGTTCGATGATCCAAGGTCAGGGAGCAGAGGAAGACGAAGCGGCGGCGGCTAAGGGAAGAAGATGAATGAGGAAGACGAAAGGGTTGGCCTTATATAGGTTTCGCTAAGGGTAAAAGAGGAAAGAGAAGATGTTTTGACCTAAAATGTTTGACCTAAAGGATAAGGGTCAAATAGTTTCGAGTCAGGATCGGATTCTTCCGCGAAACTAGGGGGGCATGTGTTGACACCAGATTTTAACAGGTCACATCGGTGCCAAAAATGGAGCAGAGGTACGGGATCGGAATCGGAGTCTGGGAAATGCAGCAGATTGAATGGGAATCGGAGTCCGAGAGGAAGAGCAGTTTGAATCAGAGTCAGAGTCCGATGAGAGTCAAAATCGGAGAAGAGGATGATGACGTGGAGGAGTCCTGGGAGGTTACCAGGTTAAGCTTATAGAAGGACCGAAATAAAGAGTCGGTTATTTTTTATAGAGTTTGAGTCGTAAACGGTTGTAAGAAAGACCTTTTCTTTTGCGTCAAGTAAGTTTGTCGTATACGTTTAGGAGTCATAGTTATCAGGGTATAAATATCGACCCTGCGTGGTCATAGAAGTCTGTACACACCAACATCAACACAAACCTTTACACTTTTTCGCATCTTACATACATTTGTCGGCGACTTCGTCTTTCTTTTTCGCGAGTTCTTTTGGGAACGTCGAGGGTGATCAGATCTCAAGGCTTGCCTGTAAGTCCCGTATTACTGAGTAAGATCCAAGCCTTAGCAACCGGCGTATCGCTGTTGCTTCGTTTGGGATTATTCGACAGTTATCGAGTAAACATCTAAGCTTTAGTATCTGGCGCATCGCTGTTGCTTCGTTTAGATTTTATTCAACCCTTATCCAGCTTAGAATAAGCTTTGATCGGCTGTTATTTATACTTCATTATCGGATCTGGTATAGCCGTTTAGACCTATTCTAAGTGTTGCTCTGCTTAGCTTGTTAGGTTACGTTTTAGTAATCTTACTCTGCTTTGCATCGGAATCGGCTGATCTAGGCGACTCTCTATCATAGATCGCAATTCATTGCTGATCTGGTATTCATCGTCAAATCGGAAACCCAGCCGATTTCATTGTGTTATTAACGTCCGATTTTCCTTGTTATCAACAGGTCAGATTGACTGGCACGCCCTGCATCATCGGTCACAGCCGATTTCGTGTGCTAGCACGTGAAGGTCTTTCCCGATTTTTGCGTCAACAGGTCCTTTATTCCCTCTTTCGTACTATGCCCCAAGATGGATGTCACCTAGTGCTGCTTATCAGGATGGGGGACAAAACTTAGGTGGCCAGACTTCAGTTGCTCAAGGTCCTGGAGAGGCTGACATGAACTTAGATGGGAACATTGTGCATCACTCTGCTGCTCAAACTCCACCGTTGGCCAATCTGGTACCTTTCACTGCCCAAGGATCGGTGGCTGACAAAATTGTGCTTTCTGATGGAGCTGCTGATCTTCAAGCTTCTGGTTACCTTGTCTCTAGGCCTACCATTGTAGCAAAGGTGATTACTCTTTCTTCCCCAATCCCTTTCAATACACACCTTGGCTTGGCCTCCAATTTATCTACTCTAGATGTATCTTTGGATATGGTTGTACCATCTTTTATCTCTGATGAAAGTACTATTCTTTCTATTACTGCTCTCCTCTATGGACAGGATGGTGCTGTCATTGGTCCCCAGAGACCTTTGGTCCCCTACCCTGCTGATGACTCTGATGATGAAGAAGTCCTAGAGATACCTCCTTTTCAGCCCCCTGCTTCTCGCAAGTGTAAATCTCGCAAGCTCAAGGAGCCTATGGATGTCAGATTCCTTCGTCGCAGTGAAAAGCTGAGCAAGGCCTGTGGAGGTTTTCACTCTGAGCAGGCCAAAGATGCAGCATCTGCCCTCCCCAACATCTACCAGGGAGTTGCTGCACCAGGATCTCCTCCTGCTCCCCATCTGTCGACTGATATCATCCAGAGCATAGGCATTGGCTTCCTTCAGATGCAGCCTGAGGCTGTCTCTGCAGCGGTTCTAGAGGAATTAGAATGATCATGTTAAGTCTCTATCTGTCCTATCCCTCTACGAAGGGCTATTTTGCAAACTTGTTGCAGCTGTTTCCTGGCTGTGATCAGATGGATACAAACTATGCTTTATGCTACTCTGATAGTAATAATTATGGTGCTAAATCTGTTGGCTGCTATATCTTGTTTATATGTCTCAACCTTCAACTTTTTGAATGCCTTAATTTGATTCGGGCATTATTTTTATTCCTTAAACTTGTTTTATGGATTCACGCCATAGATCTTTCAAGATTCTAGTATGGAATGTTCGGGGAATTAATTCCCAAGCCAAGTGGGATGCCCTTAGGGATAAAATTTTAGAAAGTGCTTCTTCCATCATCTGTCTGCAGGAAACCAAACGTGAATCTTTTGATGCCTCCTACTTAAAAATTTTTTGTCTGAGGCATCTTAACCATTTTGAATTTTCCGCCTCTATTGGTGCCCTTGGAAGGATTAATTGTTATTTGGAATGTTGCTCTCTTTACTGGAACCCTTATGTCCCTCAATCAGTTCTCAATGACCATGAAGTTTATCTCATGTACCTCAAATCATGCTTTTCACCTCACCAACATCTATGGAGCTTCCAATCCAGTGGATAAAGCTGATTTTATTTTCTGGTTGTATCACTTTGACACATCTGAAATCGATGATTGGATTCTTGCTGGGGATTTTAATCTTATTCGGTCTTTGGAAGGTAGAAAAAAGTCAAGTACTAATGTAAGTGACATGATGGCTTTCAATGATCTCCTACAATATCTTAATTTGGTGGATGTTCCATTCCAAGGTAGAAAATACACATGGAGCAATACGCAAGATGACCCTCTCCTGGAGAAGCTGGATTGGGTGTTCACATCCCCATCCTGGACTCTTAGTTTTCCAAACACTTCAGTCCAGGTCTTGGGAAGGCCTATCTCTGACCATACTCCCTATGTTATTAATATTGCCACAACAATTCCAAAAGCCGAGATGTTTTGTTTTGAGAATTATTGGATGGAATTTAGTTCCTTTCAACAGGTAGTTAACCTGCATTGGAACACATCTCCTTACTATGCCAATGCAGCAAAGACTATGAATGCAAAGTTCAAACAGGTCAAGGCAGGTTTGAAAAAGTGGAGTAAAACTCTGTTCAGTCTGAGCAGGTTGATTAATAACTGCAACTATGTGCTAGCCATGCTTGATGGTCTGGAGGAGCAACGACCTCACAACAATCATGAGAGGATTTTTAGAAATGTTGTAAAACATCACCTGGCTAATTTATTGGAAGCCCGAAGAATCTACTGGAAGCAAAGAAACACTGCAAGATGGGTCAAATTTGGGGATGAAAATACTTTTGTGTTTCAAGCTATGGCCACTTTCAGCTACAGAAGAAACTTCATTGCATCTTTAATCCTTCCTGATGGCACAACTGTGACAGACCATGACCAAAAGGCTGGTGCTTTATGGAATGCCTATAAGCAGCGGTTGGGTATTACAGAATTCTCTAGCATTCAATATGATCTTGATAGCATGATCCCACCTTTCAACCTGGATGATGAAGGTCTAGATGGTCCCTTCTCAGAGGAAGAAATTGCTCAGACACTGAAAGATCTCCCTGCTGACCATGCGCCTGGGCCAGATGGATTTAATGGTGTATTTGTCAAGAAATGTTGGAGCATCATCAAAGATGATTTTATCAGATTAATTAAGGATTTTGAAGCAGGCAACCCAGACATTTCTAACATTAATGACTGTCTCATTACCCTGATCCCAAAGATTGTCAATCCGGTGTCAGTAAATGATTATAGGCCCATTTCTCTGCTCAATTATTCACTCAAGCTCCTTACCAAGCTTCTAGCCAATAGACTACATAAAGTAATCCTAAAAGTGATTCATGACAACCAGTATGGCTTTATTAAAGGACAAACAATTCAAGATTGTCTGTTCTGGGCTTACCAATTCCTGCATATTTGTCACAAGTCCAAGAAGGAAATTATTATTCTCAAGCTAGACTTTGAAAAAGCTTTCGATAAAATAGAGCATGAGGTCATTTTAAAGATGTTTCAACATAAGGGATTTCCAGACAAGTGGACTAATTGGATTAAGAGCATCCCATCATGGGGCACATCCAAAGTGCTTCTGAATGGCATTCCTGGCAAGCCATTCCATTGTAAAAGTGGGGTTAGGCAAGCAGATCCTCTTTCCCCTCTTCTCTTTATCATGGCAGCTGATCTTCTACAATCCATCATTAACATTGCTGCAAATGAGACCCTGCTTACTCATCCTTTGGGACTAGATTTTTTTTGGGGGGGGGGACTATCCAATTATTCAATATGCAGATGATACTTTGTTGATTATGCCTGCAGATAGTACACAACTGAGTAACTTGAAGCATATCTTGCATACCTTTGCAACCTCTACAGGTTTAAAGGTCAATTACTCTAAATCTTCTATGGTGCCTATTAATGTGGATCAAATGAAATTGTCAAATCTAGCACAATCCTTTGGCTGTTAGAATGGAGTGATGCCCTTTACTTACCTGGGAACATCCAGGCCATCTATCACTGAGTTTATGCCAATCCTAAATAGGATGGAAAGACATGTGATGGGTATTACAAAGATGCTAACATATGTTGGTATACTAATTTTGGCTAACTCTACATACTCAGCTATGCCAACTTTCTACATGTGTACCCTCAAATTGCCAATTGAGATTTTGGATCAAATTGAGAAATACAGTAAGAGTTGCCTTTGGAATGGTGTGGATTTAAATAAAAAAGGTGGCTGCTTTGTGGCATCGAAGACTGCATGCAGAAGTAAAGAAGAAGGTGGTCTAGGAATTATTAATCGCAGAACTCAAAATACAGCCTTACTTCTCAAATACTTGCATAAGTTTTATAATCAAGCAGAGTTGCCATGGGTCCAATTAACATGGAAATGTCTTTATAATAACAGCTCCAGACCACCTCATATGAGGAAAAATGTGGGATCCTTCTGGTGGAGAGACATCATGTCTTTATCCCTGAAATTTTTCATGATCTCGGCATGTAAACTTCAGCATGGAGCATCATTGAGTTTTTGGCTAGATCAGTGGGACTTGGGGTTCCTTTAGTGGAGATTCCCACAACTACTCTCTTTTGTTAAGCAGCCAAATTTGTCAGCAAAGAAGTTCCTCTCCCTGCCGAACACATCTAAGTTCTGGTTGCCTCCCTCTTTGGAAGCTTCGGCACAGCTGGATGAGTTGCAGCTTCTCCTGTCCAACTTGCAAAGAAATAATCAGCTTCATGATGAATGGTCCTATGTCTGGGGCTCCAACCAATTTACTACTAAGAAAGCTTACACCAGTTTGAGAGGCACTTTGCCAACCTCACCCCTTTTCAAATGGATGTGGAAATCAAGAGCCAGGAATCATCACAAATTCTTTTTTTGGCTTCTGCTTCGGGATAGGCTGAATTGCAGGAACCTCCTTAGAAGGAAAAACATGCATCTCGACAGCTATAATTGTGTGCTCTGTGTTGAAAACACTGAGGAGTGCATCTCTCATCTTTTCTTTGATTGTCCCTTCAGCCAGGTTGTTGGATTTACCTGGGCATAAACTGGGATCTAAGCATGCAGCCCCTGGAAATGATCTTTGCAGCTAGAGCAGCTTTTGGTAGCACTATCTTTCGGGAAATAATGTTTGTTGCTTCTTGTTCAATCTGGAAACATAGAAATAACATCATCTTTGATGGGGAGTCTTTGTCCTTTAATAAATGGAGAATATGTTTCTTTCAAGAGATGTCTTTGGTATCTCTTAGAGTTAACCCAGACTTGAAAGATGTTATTAATGCTTGGTTGAGTAGTCTGTAATTTAGAATGATTTCTCTTTTGGGCTTGTGCCCTTGTACAATGTAAATATCCTTTTTTTCATGTATATTCTTTATTGCACCTGGGTGTATTCTGTATAGAGAATACACCCACCCTGTGGTTGCAATAGAAGTAGTCATGTAGTTGCAACTAGGTTGATTCTGTTGTGATTGATATGTGTCAGGTTGCAACTGAGTCGGGTCTAGTTGTAGTTGGTTCGTATCCGGTTGCAACGAGATCAGATATGTTTGCAATAGTTACGTCTTGTTGCAACTGGTGTGCTGTCATAGTCGTAATTGGTCTAGCCCCGTTGTTGCAACTGGTTCGCGGTTCATAGCCACAGTTAGTTCACCCCAATTGCAACTAGGCTGAGTCTGGTTGCAATTGGTTCGAGTCGCAACTGGTCCGTCGAATTGCAATTGGTGTGGTGTCGTTGTTGTAAGGGTATGCACACTTGTACAGAACACACCAATTGTTGGATCTATACACTAGCCCAGTGATGTTGCAATCATGTTGTAACAATGACTGCAACGCATAGTCTTGTGATGTTGCAATTATATACATGGAAAAAAATATTAGTCAAATATAGTCTTCATGGATCTTCCTTTGTTAAGCACATTTTTTTCAACAACATGACGCAAACGGATCTAGAATTGAAGCTATCGTATTTTTTTTTATCCAAATCAAAAAAGATTCCCTGCATGCATGCACTTCCTGGTGGGATACGAAAGCTGGGTTGTATGCCTGTATGTGATTGGTTGCGAAGATGCCCTGGTTCTAACTGGGTCTGTGCAACAAGGTGCATTTTAGTCGCTATATATATATTTAAGCACATTTTAGACAATGTATATTTAACTAGCTACGTGTTGAATAATTTTCAACGCGCCCCGCGGAGCCCGCTCGATTCCGGCGAAGTGAAACAAAATATCCGCAACCGTAAATAACGGAGAGAAACCGTAAAAACTCCTTGCGATAGAAACCATCCCCTCCCTCCTCAGTTGACCCATTCATCGGATTTCTCCCATTCTCTGTTCTCTCAATCTGGCGGCGCGGCAGGCCCCCTTCGGGCTTCCCTTCGCCCTCCCTGCCCCGATGCAGCAGGGGGGACCTCCTCCAGGCGGCGCACGGCGTCAGCCCCAAGCGATGGCGGGCAATAAACGACGGTGGCACACTCCTCCCCTTTTCCGGTGCCAAAAGGACAGCACTATGCACTGGTGCCGCCTCACCGATCTCCAGGTTAGTCCGATCTGTGTGCTGTGTGTGTGCCCAATTCAAATGTACGAAGATTCATTTTCTTTCTGTGCTGATGTACATGCACACGGATGATTTCTTCAGTGCCGATTCTGATTTTTCCCCAGATTGCTCGATAGAGCAAAATAAAGGACCTCCCCGGGGTGAATCCACAGAACCCTTGAGCAGACCGATCCAGTTGAGGTCGTAAAATAAAGGACCTAAAATGCTAAACTTGAGTAGGCTACTAGTCTGGTGATTTTTTGCACAGGTTCGGAGGTTCCGCTTGCAGGCAGACGGAGATTTCATAAGCCTTGATCGATTTGAATTTGTAGGTTCCTCCAAACCAACCCAATTTTCCGAACCATTTCTTTTGTAGTCAAACAAAGTATTTGGACACGCACAAGGAATAATGTTGTAGAGACCAGGGGAGTAAATGTTGTATAACAAGGAATTGTTTACTTCCCTAATCATCCTTACATAGATGAACGGAGACATGGAGTAAATGGTTTACAGCAAGGAATTGTTTTAATCTTCCCTAATCATCTTTCTAGATATATTTTTTTTTATGTGGAAGCACATTAACGAGATTAGAGCACAATTTACTACCAGTCTTGTCCGGCTGAGTGATTTATTTGTTACTGCCTTGCAGGTATGGGCTACTCGGTGATAACAAAGCTAAACAAGAAAGACACATGATTATTACTCTCGGACTCACTATTGCAAGGCATGATGAATATCTGTGCTCTCGTTCCCTTCGCTATCTTTTCGTGATTATCTGATCTCGAGTTCATGTCTCATGTTGTCTTTTTTTTTTCAGACGAGGAGACCCTGCGTGAAGCACACATGCACTCAGTAAGTACCTGAGCACTGTAAAGGCGACATTTTTCTTTCTCTAGTTCCAGATGATTATTTTTCCATAGTCTAATATGGAAAATCATTCCTATATTTAAAAATATGGCTGATTAATTCATTTGAACTGCAATGGTGGACTGATGGAACACGCACATGATTGGGTAGACGATACTTCATAGATATTGCTAATTTTTATGTAAGTTTTGTATAGGATGTTCAGGTGGCGCAATTATGTAGTTACAAAGATTGTTACCGTCATGTCCTTTCAAAAATACCGCTTCAAACATTTAAATTTACCTCTTTAGAACCACTGTGGATACTATTTATATTTGAAAATTACTACTCTCAACAATAATGCCTAAACCGGAGAATGAGTAGTTTTATAGAACAAGTAGTAATTTTGCCAAATTGTATTTACATAAGCAAGTTGAGTAACAAGTAGTAATATTAACACAATATAGAAATAATTACTCCTAATCTGAGTAATTTCAACTGATATTTTTTTGTAGGGATAATTCCTATAACAATATTAACAGCAACAATTAGAAATGATCACTCATGAATCGCCGTTCCTCCAACAGCGCTCCACCAGGAGATCAGGCACCGAACACATAGATATAACTGTTGCTCGCCGCACTCCAAACTCCTGTGCCCCAAGGACAGCACTGCCCTGCAGGTTAGTCTGATCTGTGTTCTCCCGTTCAAAATCGAGTCTAAAGATTCAATAGTTTTTGTGCTGATGCATATGCATGGTTTTGGATTCAATAGTCTTCTGATTGAAATCTGCATCAGAGGATGATATGGCTGCCTCGTTGTTCCCCATCTTCAGCATGAACTGGTTAAAAAATAGGGGCGATCACCCAGGAAGGAAATTTTCTGCTTGATGTGTATATACTCCATGTTTCTTTTATACCCGGGCGAAAGTGTGATTGAAAATTTATTGGTAAGAATTAGACACTACTATTCGCAAGTTGTCTGATGGATTAAAAATTTACTGATTCTTATATACCAACATACTCCCTGTTTATTCAATGGATGGAAAATTACTGCTTGATGTAAACCAATATACTCCTCGAATGCAAATTCAGGATTGCTAATTATTTCTCTGATTGTGAATTATATGGAAGTGCAAATGCTGATTTAGGTAGACAAAAAAGCTTATTAGATGCATGCTACACTAGAAGATGATCATTGAAATTTAATCAGGTCAGGATTAATGAGCTAGAATTGTAGTTCTGCTCTCAAGATTACCAAAATACTACTTAAATATTGGAAATTTTGTTGGCATAACTATTCATGTATTTCACAGTTTTGCTGCAAGGACTCTACTTCACAAACCTGAACAAAATAGGAGCGAGATGGAGTATCATTGCTGCGTTTCAGATGCACAGGTTGCTGCTAGTAATTTTGGGTAGCTAATTGTTCAGAGCAAGAGGTGTATGACCGGAACAAGCGAGCCAGAGATCTGCTGCTGGTGATGCATATTTATGGTTAAGAAAATGAGTCATGGCTCTCTTGCAAATTCGGCCAGCCATGGAAGAAATGCAAGTGAGGATGCACCGGGACCGCTGCTAGTTTGGTTATGGTGGAGCACCGAACAGAAGCCAACTAGGTGGGGTGCTGGACTCATGGTGGAGCTCTCGTGCAAGAGAGCTTATACGCCCTCTACTCTGTATTGATGGGGCATCATCATCTTTCTAGGAAAAATTGGACAACTGCATTATGCTTGTGTGAATCAGATTACGAATGATCACTGAGCAGCTAGTGATTTGCAAGATCTGTGACTGCGTGTAATATATTATTACTATTGAGTCATAATGAAAATACTACTCTAATATTTTGAAATTACTTCCTTGCAGTCGTTGTGCATATTACTTCTTTCTGTTTTGAAATTACTTCTTTGAAAAATGAAGAAAATCATTATAGAGATGATGTAGTAAATATGAGTAACTTTTTGAATTTGAAATTACTACTCCAAAGATTTACTTAAAATATTTACTGATTTGTGAGACTTGTGACTGCATATCTGTATCATTGTAATTGAGTCGTTATGAAAAATACTGGTTTAATTTTTGAAATTACTTCCTTAAAGTTATTGTACATATTACTTCCTGTTTTCCAATTACTTCTTTGAATAATAAAGACGTCAAAATAATTATAAAGACCATGTAGTAAATATGAATTACTTCTTTTAAATTTGAAATTTCTATTTACCAAACTTCTCAGAATAATTACTTAACTAAAATAAAAATTACTTCGGGTGATTGTTTAAAAAATTACTTGGGAAGTAATATCAGGAAAATAAACAAATGATTACTCCTACATATATGAAAGTGCAATATCAAGACACTTGAAAAAGTATCCCATCAAATAGAAGGAATCATTCTGAGAATCGAGTAGAGAGGTATTCACTGCTAGCTATCTGAAGACGTAATATTAACACTATGGAAATATTACTCCTTGGAATCTCGATCAGTAATTTTAATTCTGATTGGTTTTTGTAGGGATAATTCCTAACAACGACACCTTGAACTATATTGATGCGTTATACTCCATAGACTCGCTCAACCATCAAATCGAATGAAAGAAATAACAATTGCTACTATCAGCAGCACTATGGCATTGTCCAAAACAGAGTAACTATATCTATTGGAAAATTACTTCTTCGGTATCGGTAAAAATACTCCTCTGATAGTGAAATGTTCTATTAGAACAATAACCAAATGATTACTGTTATATATAAAAAAATACTATTATTATTAAGTCAACAGAAAAATAATCGCATCAAATAGAAGAGATAATACTGAGAAGGAAACATTGGGAGAGGTATTCCCTACTAGCTGTATTGGGAAGTAATATAATACAATAGGGAAATAATTACTGCTGTTATACCATAAAAGTAATCTCAATGCACTTTTTACTCTCTCACTCATGTTTGCACTTTGGCCAACTGACTGAAGCGTGCACGCAGGATGCAAGTAATTAATTCTTTGGAGCAAATCCAGGACTGCATGTGATGAAAATGCATGTCTGCATTTGATTTTCTTCTTCCTCCCGTATTGATTGCATGCATGCTGCCATTCCACCACAACCGACGATCACTTTGCCCTTGTGTCCTTAAGGCCGGAGCTTCCACTGGATGTCTGGATGTGCGGCGTCTAATTCCTATAGACAGGATACAGGAAGGGACAAGGCCTCACACAGAGAGGCTGCACGACATGGCCGCCGAGGCCAACCCATCGACGGGCGGTGCTGCCGGCGCAAATCAGACAGAGCTCAACATCCAAGTTTGTAGTTATTCAATTACGGTTCGAGGCAACCAATAGATAGTAAAAATCGATGCCACCATTGATCTGCATCAGACAGGTGGTGCTCTCGATGTCCGGTGGCGATGCCTCCAGGCTTGGTGATCTGCATCAGATCGGCGGTGCTCTCGTCCGGCAGCGATGTCTCCAGGACCGGCCCCTTGACGACCTCGTACCTAGGCTTCACGGCTGCGCAAGCCGCCATCGCCAATCCGTAACCAACGGGGATTTTGTCCGGCAAACAAACGCATGCAAAACGGATCCAGCTTTTTACTCCCGAACATGGAAACAGGGTAATTTCGTGGCCGTTTTTTACTTCGTCGGAGGTCAGGCGGGGCACCGTCGGGGCGTCAAATAATATTTGACGCTCTGCGCTACGAATAGACGTGACGAGAGCAATCAATTTTAACGTGAATTTACTGGCAGTAAGTGATTCATTTTTCTGGCCGATGAATCAGGGCAACGTATTCATGATCGCGTTCGATCCTGCGTCTTCGAGATCGTGCAAACCGGACGGTGTGACGCCGCCGGAGCTCCGACGTGCTCACAAGGTCAAGTAATTATTACTCCGTTTTAAGTTTACGTAAGGATCGCTCGTTACTGTACGTGACCGTAAAAATCGAGTAAAGAGTCTGTTCCGCCTCCGTTTGACGCGTCAACGATATGCATGGCGCAGAGGGCGACGTGGGCAGGAAGTTCAGGGGCGGCAACTGCGTGGCGGACGATCGAGGCGCTAGAAGGACGGCGGCACCGCTGATCTACCTCAGCTGTCGTCTTTTTACACAACGCATGATGGTTTGCTCACTTGCTGGCAAGTTAATCATCTTCCTCGATCAGAACTCATTTTTTATTAATCAATTTCAAGGTTCATCCTTATTTACGGTCTGCAGCTAAAGTCAAACCAGGCACCTAATATAGCAGCAAGAGTGATTTTAAGCCGTAGATTATGCTTGCATTGCATAGGCGAGATTTTTGCAGGGATCAATATTAATGCACGCTTGGTTTTGGGTACGAGAGGATATTCATACCTGTATGTACATGTATCCATTATAAAAATCATCAAGCGTGATTCTCGTGAAACTAGAAGTAAATTTGAACTGATATATGAGAATTATACTACTACTTGTGCTGTTGTAGAAGTATTTTTCAAAACCCACGGACTAAATTCAAACCGCTATATAGCAAATCGACTCCTTGTTATTACTGTTTAGTCATGCTAATTTTTTTAATAATTACATGGGACATATTATTTCTTTATTTCCATGTGTAAGTATTTTTATATTCCCATTAATGTTTTGCCAAACTAGATAGTAATTTTCCATTATATATGAACATTCCAATAATATTAGAGTGGTGATTTTTTCGCATGAATATTTGTTCGAGTAGTAGTTTTATGTTTCAGATGAGATTTTTAACATCATTTAGCAGTAATAGTCCATATTAAAACACAAAGGAGTAAACATAGTGCAAATATGTGGTAAACATAATACACACAAAGAAGTAAACTTCATTGAGTAATTATCATTTAAAATTTTACTTCTTGACAATTACGTTAAACGGTTAGCCCATGACAATTACGTTAAATAAGTGCATGTTGCCCACGAAGTCCATTCAAACTAATTTGTATAGCATTTATCGAGAATGACAGAGTAGAGGTAATTACTAGTAGTTATCTCAAAAAGTAATAGTAGTCCAATGGAGACGTAGTAATTACTCCTGGTTATATGAAAAACTAATCTAAAAGCTCTTTTCTTTTCATCAGTATTTTCAAATGATCGATTGTCAATAGGAGCAATTTTCAAATGCTAGGAGTATTTTTTTTGTTGGCAATAGTAGTACTTTTCCCAATATGTAGTATGAGATAAAGAGAATTCATGGACAATTGACATTTGCATGCATAGAGGTAGAGATTTCAGGGGTCAACGTGCAGGGAATGAATACAAACAGAGTAGTATTTTTTAGTCACATCAGAGGAGTAATATTCCACATAGAAGTAGTATTTTCAACATTATAGGAGTGATTCTCCTAATTACTCCTTTTGTATTTGTCCAATTACTCCCTTGGTATATATAAAAATAATTGTGGAAGGTTATTTAATATTTTGTTCTCTAAGATTACTCCACAGGCCGGTCTCTATATGATTACTCTTTTTCTGCAGGCTTCATATAGTTTGCCATAGTGCAAATATGGAGTAAAAACTTCATTGAAATTACTTTTATGGAATAACTAGGAGTAATTATTTCGATATTGAGTTAATATTACTTCCTAATACAACGAGTAGGGAATACCAAATTTTTACAACGAAAATCAGTCACAGCACACCCATCACTGTGGCAGCAAGGTAACGTTAACTTTCACCATCTTCTGGTTTACCAATCGGATAACCAAATGAACAGAATGCAGTTACTGTGTCATACAATTTACCTTTACCAATCGGATGAACTTCTGCAATTTTGATCTGAGCATTAGCATACAGGACTAAGTAAGATTAAGTAATTAAAAGCTGGAACACGGCACATCAAAGAGCATCCAAAAAAAAAAGCAAATGAATGGGCAGCAATCAGAAATCCATCACTACGAAAAAAAACAATCCTGGGCAGTAATCCAATTCTACTGAATCGGATGAACTTCTACAATGTTGATCTGTCAATTAGCTTACAAGACTAAGTAAGATTAAGTAATTAGGAGCTGGAACACGACACACCAAAGAGCATCCGAAAAAACAAACGAATGGGCACTACATAAATCCAGCACAAAAAAAAAAAAACAGCAAGATCAATAAGTAGACAATGTTGTCAAATCCTTTAATTCAGCAGTGCATGTGTCCGGAACAAGCAAAGAATCGAGAAACAGAGCTCTGTAATCCATGCCTGCCCCACTCAAGAATACGAGAGTTTGTGCCCCATCAGACAGAGCAAGGCAACCAACCGAATACTTAACCATTTCACCTCCACGAACAGGAGACGAACAATCATCTGCAAGCATTTACATCAGCAAAAAAAAAAAAAAAAAAAAAAAAATCTTCAGACTTCATTTGAAATGGGGACAAACACAGATCGGACTAACCGAAGCTCGGTGAGGAGGCACCAGTGCCTATGACTCCAGTGCTTTCCGTTGGGCGATGGAGAAGGGGGAGAAGGTGCCAGCGTTGTTTGTGGCCTCACCATCGCTTGGGACGTCGGAGCGGGGAGGACGATGGGGCTGACGCCATGAGAGGCCCCGCTGCATCGGGGGAGGACCGCATCAGAGAGAGAGAATGTGAGGAATGGGTCAACACACGAGGGAGGGGCAGCTTTTTACTGAAAGGGATTTTTACGGTTTGTTTCTGTGATTTACGGTTGTGCGTCCATGATTTACGGCTGACGATTTTTATTCCGCTTCGTCGGAGGGCAGCGGCACTCCGCCGGCACGTCGAATACTATTCAACGTACAGGGAGTCAAATATACATTACCTATATATATATATGCACACACAAAAATATATGCAGGGGCCTCCCCTACTGACTTCCCTCAAAAAAAAATCAATCTATAGATGAACTTTTGCTCAACTTGACAGTTCAGGCTATTTTGGTGGTCACTTTTGACTTAGCACCGAATCAATCATTTTGTACACTTGTTGATTACTTTTATATTTCTCTTCACAACTGTTTAACCTTGCTTGTGCGGCGGAGAAAATGAATGTTATATAATGATAATATTAAATTACATGTATCTTTTTGCAAAGATGAGGTGAAGCCTTTGGGGGGAGGACATCCATGAGATACATCTTCTTGTCCCTAACCCTTTTCATGACCTTCCACCACACAAGGATGATGAACAACATGAGACATAGCCTCATGTGGACATCCAGGACCATCATATCATGATACACCTTCAAGTACTGCTACACACGAGGGGAAAGGTAGTGCACATGGTGCTACACACACGGAAGGCGAGACTTGTGTTGATGTACAAAATTTGTCCACCAATCTTGCTACTGTAGAGAACTTTTCAGTAGACATTTGATTTACCTTTGCCACACGACGATTCTCTTATTGTTCCTTGTGCTAAACAAGAGTTGTTTGATAATGATTCAATTATTTGTATGCCATACCTTGTTCACAGGCATGATTTAAAAGCCTCCGAGCCATAGACTTGTTCTGCAAATAATATGTGTATTATATATACTAGTGCATATGATGAGCAGAAAGTTGTTGTCTTCTTTAAATACATTGAGTTATATCGAATTTAATGTTCTATGTAATCTAAATTATTTGGAGGAGAGACTTTTTGCAGTCTTAATTGTTATGATTGATTAGAAATACATATCACTTTGTTTGCAAACATATTTGTAGAGGAGATTATATGAGATATCAGTTTACATCTGTTCAAATCTAAGTTCTCCTTTTGTAGTACAATCATGCAATCAACAAGAGGGCTGCAATAGCAATAATCTTGAAAATCTTGTCTTGTCAAGTTCCCCTAGTTTTGTTACAAAGAAACAAGCTAAATTCCAAGAAGGGTAGCACTATTGGATATTACATACCACATCTTCAATAACTACAGTCAAAACAAGGGCATTTTGCTTTCCAAAGGGGAGAATAATGAGAACATGACAACCCCAAATATGATCATTTGAGAAAATCAGTAGGTGAGCTCGTTCCTAAGTATTCTATTTTATTATTTTGAGAATTGATTGCTACCAAATTATTATAATGTGATTAGGAACTAAGGAAAGGACCAAGACATACGTGGAGGACAGGACCAGCAAGGGATATCCAAGCTAACGAACAATCTGCCTTAGATTGGGTGCCCAAGCCACATGTGTAGTCCGATTTCGATGATGGTTGAAAATATAATCACATAGAGCTTCCAATGGAACCTATGCCACTTCCAAATTACTTTTGAGTCAACGGGAATTGTCGAAAGAAGTGGACGTCTAAAATCTGTCTCGATGCTGCGATGTTGTATTTTTGCCGCCGTTTAGACTCAGGTTTTGCTTAGATTATTCTATCAAGAACAGTTTCACCGTTCATCAGTTTGCGAGACCCCCAACATTCGTGCTTAATCATTCATCTGTAGTTTGTCACTTATTGAGTGTGTCCTTGCTTGTGTTCTTTGTTGCACACACAGGGATTAGTCTTCTCGGCGAGGTCAACCGGCTAGAGGACATGTGGTGCTAAGATTGCAGGGTTAAGTTTGCTGATTTGAAGCCAGATCGATGTGTTGCACTATGCAAACAATGAATTATCCTTCACCTCATGGAAGATCTGGCACCGTAGTTCACATCATCAACCCTCATTGCATTTCCTTCATGTTGTGGACACTCAGCATGCAGTGTACACTCAAAATGTGGGTCACTCAATACATAGTTAATGACTTTCAGTCCATGTAAACAACACAACCAAGGTTCATCTTTCGGTCCCGTTAATTCTACTTTGTGTTTTCTTGCAAGATGGCCTGGGGTTAGCCCCATTTTTTCCTATTGTGCTTACATCTGTACCTACAAATAAATGCCTATAGAACTTAGCATAAACTCCTTTTGTTCCTGAGAAGTTGGCGGTTAAATCTGATTCAATGGCTGCCACGTCATCACCCTACATTTGGTGTTGAGTGGCGGCAAGAGCAAGGTAATGAATAAAGAATTACAGTATGATAGCGGTCTAGACACTAATCCGCTATATTTCAAAAAAGATAGCGGATTAGTGTCTAGTTAGTAGAGGCTCCAAGATGAAGATAGTGTCGAGTGATAGAAAGAGAGGATTGGTATGAGGTTCATACTTGATGTGAGAGCACCTCGCCTAGCTTGGTGTGCAGACGTTGGTAGTAGTAGCCTAAGGGCATTGACTTCAAGAATATTGAAGACAAAGAGCTTATCTTGTGTGTAACTCCAAACATGAAGCAAGGGTGGCAATTTTCCCACTGGTATCAGAGGAGAAATCCTTAGGCTGAGTTTGAAATGCTAAGTGCATGTTTTACATATAATTATTTTCTAATTAGTGTGGTTTTAAGATCCAAGTTTAGGAAATTCAATGTGTTTTTACTCTTTTTCTTTAAATGAAACTCATCAATCTCACAATCTCATCTCTCAACGAAAAAACATCTGTAAAATATATTTTATAAAAATAGTTCAATCTATATCAATCTATTCTTAATAAGCATCTCCTAATAAGTATTGTTGACGCCTTTTCGGGTCAACACACGATAAAGCGCTAGATCGCGCGGTAGCCAGAATCTCCTCGTGAGAGCTCCTGGACAGAGAGTCAGACCGCCTGTCACAGGGGTCAGACCGCCCGTTAGGGGTCTAGACCGCCTGTAAGCAGAGGCGCCGCGAAAGCCTACGATCGCCGCCTCGGGAGGGACCCCGTCGGAGGCGGTGAACCTAAGGTTTTTCTAAGGTCGGCAAGGCCACCTAGAACGTCCTAAAACGGCATGGAGACAAAGAAGGAAGAAGAGAGGGTTGGAAAAGCTAGGGTTTGAGATAAAAAGTAAAGGTAGACATGTTTGTACGATTAGGTAGAGGTCCTCAATCGGACACGGCCCTTCATAATATATGGTGAGGAGATCTTTCCCGTGGGGAATCAGTTCCATCCCATCAAATACAACTCTAATTCATATTAGAACTGCAACAGGCGGTCTAACCCCTGTACAGGCGGTCTAACCGGCTAAGCGCAGGGTTTATCCTTGACAGAGCCATAACTTTCTCATCCGGACTCCAAATCAGGCGATCCACATATGCATTTTGGTTGTCTCGACGAGCCCTACGCATTGGTGGAGTTAAAACAATATTTTGAGCACTTTCATATAGATGGTCTAGACCGGCTGTAAAGGCGGTCAGACCGCCTGGCGTTTTCCCAGACTGGCTACAACGTACAGCCGATCAGACCGTTTGTGACAAGCGGTTAGACCGGCTATTGAGCCGTATCGACATTCTTGCCACTTGTTGCCATCAACAAGTATATTGCCATGTGTGTCCTCTCCTTCCTTCAAGGTCAAGTGGCCATAATAATAGACCATTTACTTTGTGCAATACGATGCGGTTAAGTGCAGTGGCATGATTGTATTACATGACCTTATATTTAGTTTCTGCCAAGTGGGGTACTGTAAGTAGGACACTGTGGCCTAGGGGGTATAACTAGACACACAACCTAGCTCTCAACTTGATGGTAGCATTACTTGTCCTCCAAAGCAATATATGGTCATATGTTCGATCTACGTTATAGCAATGGAGCTGTATGCAGGGAACCACAAGGCATCTGTACAAAAAAATGGGTTGCTTAGTCTTTCATATCAGAAGGAACTTTTAACTGGATAGATCATCCTTTCCAATGCATTTAGCGTGGACATAAATAACATGACTGACTGATGGTATATATAGACTCTTACTCATATAATGTCATGTAACGTGACAGAGATCATAGATGACTCGTGTGTAGCTTTTAGGTCGAGTCGAGGTTTCTAAGTTGATCTTTCAAAGTTTCAAGCAATACCCATGTTAGGAGGCTGGATCTCATGGTTTGACTTTTGCTGTCACATTAGTATATATATAACATCGCAGACTTTGTTTTGGGATAATTGAACTCTTTCAGCCCCCACTACATATATAGGTTTCCTTTGCCCATAGGCTTTAGCCATCATCTCCTTATGATGATGGGTCTTTCAGTCATGAACAGTGGTAGTTCTACTCTTCGCCTTGTGTGTATGATGATATGTATTCAAGTTCTTGGTGCAGTTGCCGGATGCAAGGAACCAAAGGTGCCACCAGCGATTTTTGTGTTCGGTGACGGCATGCTAGATGTCGGCAACAATAACTACTTGAATTACTCAGAGGACTTGGGGTCCCCTCATCTGGCCAACCATTCTTACTATGGGATTGATTTTCCCAACTTTGAACCCACTGGAAGATTCAGCAACGGATACAACATTGCGGACTTCATCGGTAAGAGCTTTTTTTTTTCATTTGTTCATTTTAGTCAATTAAACACCCCCTCTAGCGCTATAGATATAGATCATCCTACATAGGCCTTTGTAAATTCTTTTAGTGATGCATGTTTTGTTTTGGTCGATGGTGTTGTGGACTCGACATATGCAGCAAAGGCCATGGGCTTAGAGATCAGCCCTGCAGCTTACCTGTCATTGACCGGGCCAATCAACATGGATGGATTCACTGGAGTGAACTACGCATCGGAATGTGCTAAAATCTTGAACATTAACGACGAAATGGTAAGTCAGTATAGATATGTGGATAACTGCATATATATGCATGCTAATAATTGGCTCATCTGTCATATGCGCGTGCCATACGATGGGCTGGTTTCATGTTTCCTATGCTTCATTCATCATCCAAATAGTGTCCCAACATTCTTTTCTTCTAAGAAACGAGTGGTCCAAGATCCATGCAATTACTCTCACGCTCCGCACTTGCTTCAAATGCCATGCGAAAGAAACCAAAACATGTCATTTTCATTGCATTCCCGTATGTATGTGCCATTCTGGCTAGCATAACTCTACCCTATATGGTCAATTTTCAGGACAGATGCGCTGCAAACACCATCCCATTACTAACGCAGGTGGCCGCCTTCACGGCAACGAGAGCCCAGATGGAGCTCCAGCTGAGCAGCCGCGAGCTGAAGAAGCTGCTATCCAAGTCCCTCTTCCTCATCGGCATGGGCACCTGCGACCTCTTCCGCGCCTCGCTGCTGCAGGCGCTAGGGATATCAACCAAGTTCGACCCGTCAGCCGACGTCCAGTACGTGGCTAGCTCCCTCGCCGCTGCCATCAGAGCCCTGCACGACGCGGGCGCAAGGAAGTTCGCCGTCATCAACGCCCCGCCCATCGGGTGCGCGCCGGGAGGTCGGATGCCATGGCTCGTGCGAGGGCGCCGCGTGCATGTGCCCAACGGGAGGTGCGACGAGACCAAGAACAAGCTCGTCGTGGAGTTCAACGACGGGATCAGGCACCTCATGGCCAACCTCAGCTCTGAGCTAGATGGGCTCCGCTACTCGATCGCTGACTTCTACGGCTTCGCAAACGCCACCTTCGTGAACCCGTCGGCTGCAGGTATATATGGGAATCCCAAGTCTTTTCGTTGTAAACAGAATATGGTGGCCATGGCCTGATGCAGTGCTGTTCGTTGTCCTCTCTGTTGTGCAGGATTTGTGGACATTGCCAGCGAATGCTGTACTAATTACCTCTGTGACAGCCCACCGTGCCAGAACCGCTCGCAGTACTGGTTCTGGGACGATTTGTACCCGACGGAGCAGGCCGCCAAGCTGGCCGCTGCTGCATTTTACGACGGCCCAGCTCAGTTCACTGTGCCGTTTAGCTTCAAGAAGCTGGTGCAGAAGAAATGACCTTCGTTTATATATTTCGGTCTTCATCTCGTTACGGCACCCAGTAATAATCTGAGCCTTGTCCCTCCAGCTATATACGTTGCTCGACCTGAAATGTGTAATAAACTGCCTGATGAACAATATTAAGACAATGGGCATTATATTCTTCTTCCCTAACAAACTTGATCTCCCAGCTCGATTCCAGGTCCCATTGGGTAGGAACACTTTACCAAAAAAGAATAATGTATCTAAAAAACCTATATCCACGTTTACAGTTGTTCTTTCTATCCACGTTTCCCTCAGTCTTAATACAGTCTACACCAAATTCCCTAGACCCCCACACATCTCCTTCGACGCCCCCCAGTCTGTTGTCCGCCTCTGCACCTTACCTCGTCCCGACCCAGCAGTTGCAATGGTTTCTTGGGACCTGATCATGTGCTGGCGCAAACTAAAATGAAGATTTTAACAGGCAAGGATAAATGCAACAAAACCTTATGGCAGATACCCAGATACTCTTCAGAGATTATTTCCAGAGACCAAGGATACAGCAAGACAGACATAGAAACAGGAAACTGCATCTTTCATCTCAAAATGACAGGATACACCAGTGGATCGAGGAAAAACATTAATCATGTGATTTGAGAGCTTAGTCACAGCCACAACAGGCAGCACTCAGTAATTTCATGATCGTGCCAACAATACGCCCTAGGTAATTTAGGGCAGGCTGCAATGGCAGCTTGGCAGGACAATGATAACAAAACACAAATCACAGACACAAGTGCACGCGCGAGGACACACACTATCAACATATACCTGGATCCATCCTTGTTTCTGGATTCAGCTGAATAGATTGGGAATACAGGCTCCTGAGTCAGGATTCTGTTGTTCCTTCCAAATACGACCTGTTACCCGCAGTTTCAGTTCTTTCCTATCTCCACCTGAGAAGAACAGAGCCATGTTTCGCTGAATTATTAGGCCATCGTGACTGTCCCTAACCTTCCGGTGGCTATCCCGGATGCTGCGGGGGGTGCCCTCCCATATCATCTTCCTGCCATTTGCTCCAACCTCAAGGCTATAGCTGTAGTTCCTAGCATCATTTTCATCACCCATAAAACGAAGGAAAGCCATGTACACTGGTGCCATTCCAAGCTGGAAGGCCTCAAAGTGCAAGCAAAAGTACTGCCCAAAACAATGAAAAACCTATAAACAGAGAAGATAGATAGTATCAGACTAATATCACTTGATTCAAAAATTGATAAAACATAACTTTTATATCATGTTAGCAGAAGATTATTAAAAGAATCGTGTTTGCTTGTGTTTTAACTCAAGATCACAGAATGTGATATAGAATGGTAAAAGAGGCAACCAAGAGATAAAGAAAATTATAATTATATGTGGATACTTACCGTTAACATCCAGGTTGCGTTTTCAACCTCTCTTGGGTTGGACTTGACATAGCGGTGATTAAAAGTACACCCAGAGTGCATGTCCACTTTATGATCATCTCGTAGATGTGCGACAAGATAGGGAATATCCCCTACAACTGAACATTCAGAACCTGCATATGGGCAGTTGTATGGCCTAAAATTGCACTGTGATTCATGCTTGAGTTTGCTGTAGTATGGGAACACTTCTGGACAACCAAGAGAGTAGTATTTGCAGGGCAGCTCAAGTGATTCAGCCACTTTTTCTAATGCCAAACACCTGATGTCACCAAGCTCCTGTCGACAGGTTGGGCAACGGTTGTGCACCCGAGTTTTGCAGGTTGAGCACAAAGTATGACCATTTTGGCACTGCAACATAGGAAAAATGTTAGGTCCTGTTATGTTGATTACTGAATCATCACTTACAAACGCTAAAACCTGGAAAAATCAAAGTTTTTTCACGAAGTAAATTATAATAATTAGGATGTATCCACTTGGACAATTTCTACAAGAGAACGGAAAGGATTGAAATTTATTTATGTGAACAAATATATAATTCAATGTACTTGGAAGAAACCAGCATTCAACAAGGCGGAATTCCACGGCCGCCTTTGGATGCTTATGCGCTGGGCGATGGGGTACCAAGCGCCTAGGGGGGTAGGCTGTCCCCTAGGAGGCTATGGCAGCTGCGGGGAAGGCGGCAGCAGGGACGGGCAGCGGCGGCGGAGGAGGTAGGGACGGGCATGGGTGTGCGGAGTAGGAGGAGCACGCAGGGGCGGAGATCCAACGGCGGGGGCGGTGGCGGAGGCAGGGCGAGTCGGGAAGAAGACGACAAGGGGGAGGGGAAGCATCGGGGGGTGAGAAGAGGAGAGGATAAGGTGGGAGGGTGGTGGGCTGATGTGGAATTGGGCCTTTTGATGGGCAATTTTCGACTTAAGGCCCACTCATCACCTCTTTTTATTTTCTTTAGATGTATATTTGCTGTATTTGGTAAGGTATACATATGTATATGGTACCACCTAGGAAAATACCTTCAAATGCCTAATCCCGCCTAGGCGCGCCTAGGCTCTAGGTGGTGGGTCACTGCCTAGACAGCGCCTAGCACCTTGTGTAACCTTGGAAGAAACATGTTTAAGATACAACAGAGGTGCAAACGTAGAAAGTCATGCCAAGTCATTTTTCTAATGAACAATGACACCATGCATATGAAGGTTGTGCAGCAACATCTTTGTTTTTTAAAAAGATTCATGTGTCGTATTATGAAATTATGACCAAACAACTTCATTTGGTACATAGTTTTGAAGTTTCACTTGTGTACAGAACAAATTGCTTGGCATGTGAATTTTAAGGGCTCCAAGCAAGTTAGCTAGGAGAAATGAAAACACATAAACCTCAAAAAAAACTAAGTAGCCTATTCTTTACATATGTCAAACCTAAAAAGAAATCTCATTTGTGGCATGATAAAAGGAATAGTCATGATACTATAGCAGTCTGATACTTCTTATTGGACACATTATTTTTAGCAGGGACATACAAGAAAAGAAAAGGATAAAAAAAAACACATCTAATTTGTGGCCACATAAAAGTAAAAGGCGTTATACAACCACCAGTCCAATACTTGTTATTGGTGGATAGTTCACCAGATTATTTTAAGCATGTACAAAAAGTTTTTTTTTTCTTTTAGTTACTCCGAAATGTACACAAACCTCAAGAACAATACCGGCGCATAGACAACAACCAAAATATGCTATTAAGAATAATGTCACGACCCATTAGGCAAAAGAAACCTATTAATTAACATTTGACTCTGTCCTTTCAAAGTTTCAGACATAAACATAGCAGCATTGGAGCATCCGTGATTGAATTAATGGAATCTTATTTATATCTACAAAAACAGGCAAAAGATATGATTGGCCCATGGCATGCTACTCGTGAGAGTATGATGTCTGCACATCCATAAAACCTAATCAATAGATCAAAAGTTTGGTTCTTAGAAACTGCGGAATGTGGAAGGACTGATTATTTGAAGATTAAATGGTTACAAAATGTTTGATTCAGAAAAAGATAAGATTGGATGTTGAAGAAGCTGAGAACCACACATTGGCAGTACTGGAACACTGAACTTTTTTTAACCTCGGAGAAAATCAAAATACCAAAAGAAGAATTGGTCAAACTAAACTAAAACGACAGTTCTAGTTCCCAAATCTTCTGCAAAGGCATGAAAGCAGGTGAGCATGACATCCTTAAAATCCCAAACGAACTAGAAAAGACAGACCTTTGATTTGACCTTCATTAGTCGAAGTACAAGGGCATAATTGCTGTGTTAAAAAGAACAGAACACCCTGTAAACATGTGCCCGACCCTCATGCTCGATCCCAGTGTTAGATTCCACTACCAAGCATCTAATACCAATAATCAAGTTATACTAGTCAAAGAACACAGAGAGGGATGGAACAAGAGCATGCTAAAGAAGTCATCGTCTGTTAATGCTCTACCTCACATCCTGATCCCAGAGACAAGCATAAAGATACTGCTCAACGTTGTACCTGATTTGATTCAAAGGATAGACTACTTTGCAACAGCTAGGCGCAATTTCAATCATCATCTATGATTCTCTGCATCTAAACTATGTGGAGGAAGCAGAGCCTCAGCAGAGAGCGTGGCCAATCATTTGAACTAGTTGAAGAAGCTAAGGTTAGCTATTCCCTCGATTTAAATATATGTATCGATTATGCGTTGCCTGATGGCAGAAAGATTGAGCGGGCAAGTCTCTCACTGACGGAGAACCCAGCGCACAAGCAACAAAGATCCTACCAGATCACGCAAGGCAGATCCGGAAGGCTCCACAAGCCAAGATCCTGAAAAGAGGGGCAAGAAACGAATCGGGGGCGGACCTGGTGGATGGGCGGGTACATGGAGTTGGTGCAGACGGGGCACTCGAGCAGCTCGTGCACGCCGGTGGCCGGCGATATGACCAGCGGCCCCGCCCCGGTCCCCGCCCCGCCTGGCCCCGCGGTCCCGGCGCGGTCAGATACGACGACCACGTTGACGGCCGCGGCGGCGCTGCCGGCGGAGGAGGCCGACTTGAGGAAGGGGCGCGGGAGCTGGGAAGATGTGACGGCCGCGGCGTCGTCGTCGTCCTCCATGCCGTCGGAGTAGGACACGCACTCGATGCTGTCCAGCTCCATGGCCCGCCGCAGATCGAGCCGAATCTCGTCGGGCCCTGGGTCGCCCAACTCTCTCTCTCTCTCTTTCTCTGCCGGGCCCTTATTCGGCTCCCACGTCTCGCGCGGGCTGGGTGGGGGTTCCTGAACAGGCTGCTCCGCCGCCCTCGGAGGAGTTGGAACTACTGCGAGAGGGGAGAGGAGACGACGCCTGACGGCGAAGGGAATCGGGCGGAAATGGGGGAAGGGAAGGGGGAGACCGAGAGGAGGAATGTGGTGTGGGGTCGGGGGGTTGCGGCGGGTGGCTTGGTGGTGGGGGCACTTGATGGTGCTATAATAATGCTGCGGGTGGGGTACACGCTTCCGCTGCGTTTTTTTTGGGTCCGGGTTTTATGGCCTGACCGGCACAGGGTGGGGTGTGAAACGAACCGGACTTTTAATGACAAAGTCCGACTCCCTGCACCATTGCGATAGTCGAAGGAATAGTGCTACCGCGTAAAGAACTCATCTCAGAAGTATATCACAGACATCCATTCGAATTACATCACATGTCATAAATATAGTAACCAGTACAAGTCTCTGGAATAAGTACATAAGCCTCATGGGCTAAATGCAACAAAAAGTAAATGTAGCGCGGCGGAAACTATCAAGCGTCCTCCAAGTGGTCTCCTCTCCACAGGCAATCTCCTGAGCGTAGCTGCAGCCTAGTCGTACCACCCATCATGGTTGAACTCGTGCTCGGACTCGTACCCTGCGAACTCACAGACTGTTCCCAAGGAGTAGAACAGGTTCACGTCACCATCTATATGCAAGCTTTAGGTGGCCTAATTCTAAGGGGAAAGAAAATAGCAATAGAAAGGGTATATGTTTCCTAAGCAGCAACAGCAGCATATAGAATCATCATTCCCATATCCCTCTTTTACCACAACTCGGGCCGTCCTGGCTCACCAGGTCCCGTCTCGACACAACACCTCCATCTCTCGGGCGATGCGCGGGCTCCCATCCCCGGCATCTCAAGAGGTACGGACGGATCGCAAGGGAAACGGAGCTCAACCTCCCTCTCCCCGCCCGCACCAACGACCTCACACACTCTCCTATAGGGGAAGAGAAAGCATATCCCAAAACAATGGACGACCGAGACATAAACACTGCGCTTTCCGAGACCGAGGTCACGGCTATACGTATAGATCATAAGACTCTGCAGAGCATGTACGCCTGTACCCAACTCGGGCTGCAAACCGGGGTTCAACCGGTTGAGACACAACCCACAACTAGTAACTCCTAACCGGAAACGACATCCTCCTGCATCCCTTGGGTCTGAACGCCTCGGCACGCTAACCTTGGCCCCAAGAGCTGTGAAGACGTTCCCCGTGGGCCAGACGGGGAATAGCTCGCCGATCGGGGGTGTAAGGACGCATCCAGTCCCCCTGACACAAATACCATACTGTAGTCGCCAACAGTCCGGATGCCGCCCCGAGAAAGGCTAGCTGGTACTCCTCCCACATAAGCAAGCTGGTGCGTACGGTACAGTGATCACGAGGTCGGTCAACAAGGTTTAATGTGCCGGTACGGGTGTCATCGTCCCAAAAGCGTATCCACCACAGTGGTCCGCAACCGTTACCATCTCAGGTAACCGCCATACTCCTAGCTCCCAATCATAATCACAAGTCACAACCGTGCCTGCCACAGGCACAACATAGGGCTTACTCAGAAGCTCGCCCCTGGCTCCCCGAAAGCCTAAGTCGGGTTGTTATAAATACCCGCACCGACAAGGACCTACTAAGGTCAAAATCACCATACTCCTTCCCAGTTTTCCCACACACCCCACACAGAGAATATCTACCAATTCCCACACATAGCATGCACAGCAATGGCAATATCTCAAGTATATAGTAAGTGGTAGGTCATCAAGGGGTAAAGGCAATAAAGGGCTATGCATGGCTAATCATCATATAATCATCACGTGCAAGCACTAGCAGACTAACAGCATATGCCTAATGGGCATTCAAAAGATGGGATGGGCGTGAACCTAGAGAAAGCGGGTAGTTGTCGAAGTCCTCGGCCGGATCCTCAATCAGCTGCTCACGGTCGTCGTCTCCTGAACACGGAAGGTACGATAAATCCTACGGTAAATGGCAAGAAATCTAAAAAACATCAATATAGAAGATCCAAATAACTCCAAATACCCTCCCAAACTGTTATTCATATTTTTAGAAAATTATAGAAACTGGTTTCATAATTTTCTGACTAAATTTGAATTAGTCATGAATTTTCTAAGTTTAAATCGTTTTCTGAAAAAGATAAACGAATTCCCGAAAAGATTAA
Source organism: Digitaria exilis (assembly GCA_015342445.1). Lineage (NCBI taxonomy): Eukaryota > Viridiplantae > Streptophyta > Magnoliopsida > Poales > Poaceae > Digitaria > Digitaria exilis. Next base: position 151,830 of record JACEFO010001997.1, on the reverse strand, counting down.
ATCCGGAAAAACCAGAGCGCGAAATGTGGCAGCGCCAGAGCGCGCCACGCGGCCCTGCTGACGTCAGCATGACGCAAGCTAGACGTCAGCCGAGGGGGTCCGATAATGATGACGTCAGCGTGGGCCTGGCTGACGTCATCACGACCGAGTCAACCTGACAGGTGGGCCCTCTGGGCAGTGGGCCCCGCCAGTCAGCGGCTCGGCTCGGTGCGTCAGCTCGTGTGGGCGCAGTCCACCGTGAGCCGTGAGTGCGGCTCACGTGAACCGCGTCCACCGGATCCGGTGCGGCTGCGCGCCGATCCGGTGCGGCTGCGCCTGTGTGGCCAAACGTGCCTGAAATCAGATTTGAAATCCAAAGGGGAAAAGTTCACGCGCGACATGTGTTCAACGAAACGCCGCAACGGTGTTGGCGACGCGCGCGACGCGACGGCTCGCCGTGCGTGCGCGTTCGCTCGCCAGCACGCGTGCGCGGACTTGTGCAGCGTGCGTGCGTGTGGTTTGGCGTGCCCGTGCGTGCACGCGTGCGTCCACGAACGCTTGCGCGGCGCGACGCGGCGGCCGTGCTCGTGTAGACGACGGCGAGCTCGCCGGCCGTGCGAGGCAGCGCCTCGTGGCCGGGGCTGCACGCGAGCGAGCATGGCGTGTGTGCTGGTGCGCGTGCGTGAGCATGTGCACGTGTGTGCGGGTGAGTGCGTGCGCACGCGCCATGGCCGCGGCGGGGCCTAGCAGCCCGCGGGTGTCCAGTAGCCCGGTTCCGCGGCTGCTAGCACGTGTGTGTGCGTGCGCGAGGGTGCGTGAGGTCCCTGCAGAGAGAGTGCGGCTCGATGGCCGGGGAAATGGGTGGGGAACACCTAGCGGCGGTGCTACGGCTCGGCATGAACTCCGGTGGGTGCATCGGTGAGGAATCAAGGCGGGTCTCGGCGGAATTTGGCTCACCTACGGGCTCGAGAAGAATTAGGCGAGGCAGGACGACGTTGGCGCAGTGGCGAGGTGACGCAGTGCCGGCTCGGAGCAGCGGTCGTCGTCGACGTCGGTGTTCGCGGCGGCTTCACGGTGGCGCACGGCTCGGTGTCGTTGAGGTACGGCTTGGCTCGTCCTCCGTGCTCCCTTGGCGGCTGCGGTGCTCCTCCTCGCGACGGTGCTCCTCCTCCTCCCTTCTTCTTCCTCCTTCCCCCCTCCTCTTCCTCTCTCCCCCTTCTCCTCCTCTGCTTTTCGTCCGCGGTGGTGGCGAGAAGGGGATGAACCCCGTGAGAGCGTTTGGGCTCGAATTGGAGGCGTGGGCAGCTACTTGTAGGCGTGGGCAAGGGGTAGAGGTGGCTTGGGCAAGGGGTAGATGCTTAGCGGGCGTGGCGTGATCCCGGGTGCGTGCGCGCGCGGGCGCGGCGCGGGTGTGCGATTCGTGTGACCGCTGCGACGGAGCGTGAGGAAGAAGAAGAACTGTAGGAGTGAGGCTGACCGGTGGGCCCGGCTTGTCAGTGCGGCGCGGCGAGAAAGAAGCGCGTCGCTGAGCTGGGCCGGTGCGCGAGCGAGCGAGCGGGCGAGTGGGCCGTGCGCGCGTGCGAGAAAAAGAAGAGAGAAGGCGGCCCGCGCGGAGGGAAAGGAGAGAAAGAGAGAGAGAGAATGGGCCGGGAGACGTCGGCCCAAACTGAGATTTAGCCCATAGGTTTTGAATTTGAATTTTCAAAGTTATATCTCAAATAAAATCCAAACAAATCCAAATCAAATCCAAATAGAATCCAAATGCCACTCTAGATATATTATCCTTAAATAAAATATTATTTTGCTAGGATTTAGATAAGAGGAGAATTTGACCTTAGGCAAATTTAAATTGTTGCACATTTCATTCAAAATTTTTAAATCCACATTTTTATAAACATGCAAATTCTAGGAATGTTACAGTCTCCCCCCTTACAAGAATCTCGTCCTCGAGATTTAAGAACTCACCTCCTCCTCGAAGAGGTATGGGTACTCCTTCCTGAGATCGGCTTCCTTCTCCCAGGTTGCCTCCCGCTCGGTGTGGTTGCTCCATAACACCTTGCAGAACGGTGTGCTCGACTTTTGGGTTTCCTTCAAAGCTCGGTCCAGGATCTTCACTGGGTGCTCCTTGTACTCAAGAGTCTCCTGTAGGTCCAGTATATCTGTCGGCACCTCTACACTTGGTAACCGCAAGCACTTCCTCGGCTGTGATACGTGGAACACTGGGTGTACCCCTGCCAACTCCCGTGGCAACTGAAGCTCATAAGCAAGGCTGCCTATCCTCCTCGTGATCGGGTACGGGCCAACAAAGCGTGGAGCGAGTTTCCCTTTCACATGAAACCGCTTGGTGCCTCTGAGCGGTGAAACCTTCAAGTAGACCGAGTCTCCCACCTCAAAGGACAACTCCCTCCTTCTCTTATCAGCATAACTCTTCTGTCTGCTCTGGGCCATTCTCAAGTTCTCTCGTATCTTTGCCACATTCTCTTCAGCTTCTTTGATATAGTCTGGGCCAAAGAAGACCCTCTCACCAACTTCGGACCACATCAAAGGTGTCCTGCACTTCCTGCATAGAGAGCTTCAAACGGCGACATCTGTATGCTTGCCTGGAAGCTGTTGTTGTATGAAAATTCAGCAAAGGACAAACTCTTCTCCCAATCTGACCCATAAGTAAGAACACAAGCCCTCAGAAGGTCTTCCAGAATCTGGTTCACTCTCTCAGTCTGCCCATCGGTCTGTGGGTGGTAAGCTGAGCTGTACTCCAAGCTGGTACCCATGGCCTTGTTCAAACTCTGCCAGAATCTGGATGTGAATTCAGCCCCTCTATCAGGCACAATACTCCTTGGAGCCCCATGTAGCTTTAGGATGTTGTCAATGTACAGTTCTACCAGCTTCTCAATCTGGTGCCTCTCCCTGATAGGTATGAAGTGTGCAACTTTGGTCAACCGATCAACAATGACCCAGATAGCGTTGTTTCCAGCCTGTGTACAGGGTAGGCCAACCACGAAGTCCATGCTAATGTCATCCCACTTCCAGACTGGAATCTCCAAAGGTCGGAGCAGCCCCGCAGGCCTTTGGTGCTCCGCCTTTACTCTTCGGCATGTGTCACAACGAGCCACAAACTCAGCAATGTCACACCTCATGTTTTCCCACCAGAAACGGTCCTTCAAATCTTGATACATCTTTGTACACCCCGGGTGGATGGAGTACTTGGAGTCGTGAGCCTCGCTCAAGATCGTCTGCCTGATCTTCTCATCTCGGGGTACACAGATGCGATCTTTCAACCACAAGGTGCCTTGCTCGTCGACACGATAGTCAGCTGCCTTGCCCCTTGCCCTGAGATCATGAATCTCCTTGATTTCTGGACACCCCACTTGCGCTTGCCTGATTCGATCCTCCAAGTCATATTTCACCTTCAACATGTTCAATTGTCCCTCCTCAAGAATCTCGAGCTTCATCTCCACAAGCTCTTTGTACAGCTCCGGTTGACTTTCCTTCACCATCAGGTTGTTGCAATAGACCTTTCTGCTCAAGGCATCTGCCACCACATTGGCCTTGCCTGGGTGATACTGAAGGCTCACATCATAGTCTTTGATCAATTCCAGCCATCTTCTTTGCCTCATATTCAGCTCTGACTGAGTGAAGATGTACTTGAGGCTCCTGTGATCTGTATAGATCTCACACTTGTGGCCAATCAGATAATGCCTCCAAATCTTCAGAGCATGAACAACTGCTGCCAACTCGAGGTCGTGTGTGGGGTAGTTCTCTTCATGCTTCCTGAGCTGCCGAGAAGCGTAAGCCACAACTTTGCCTTCTTGCATCAGTACACACCCCAGCCCTTGCCTCGAGGCGTCACAGTACACGACGAAGCTCTTCTTGAGATCCGGCAGAGTTAAGACCGGGGTGGTGGTGAGCCGGGTCTTCAACTCTTGGAAGCTTGCTTCACACTTTTCTGACCACACAAACGGCACGTTGTTCTTCAACAGCTCAGTCATTGGCTTGGCAACTCTTGAGAAGTTCTCAATGAATCTTCGATAATAGCCTGCCAGCCCCAAGAAACTCCAGATCTCGGTCACATTCCTCGGCTGTTGCCATTCAGATACTGCTGTCACCTTCTCGGGATCGACTGCGACTCCCTCAGCTGACAGTACGTGACCCAAGAATGCCACCTTCTCTAGCCAGAACTCACACTTGCTGAACTTGGCGTAGAGCTGGTTCTGTCTGAGCTTTTCTAGCACAATCCTCAAGTGCATCTCATGATCTTCAGCAGTCTCCGAGTAAATCAGGATATCATCAATGAATACCACCACAAAGCAATCCAGCTCATCCATGAATACCTTGTTCATCATATTCATAAAGTAGGGAGGAGCATTTGTTAGTCCAAAAGAAACAACAGTGAACTCAAATTGGCCATACCTTGTTACAAAGGCTGTCTTGGGGATATCACAAGGTCGGATCTTCATTTGATAGAAACCCGATCTGAGATCAATCTTGCTAAAGAACTTGGCCCGCTTCAACTGATCAAGCAATTCATCAATTCTGGGCAAGGGATACTTGTTCTTGATTGTTACCGCATTGAGTGCACGGTAATCAATGCACATACGCATGGACCCATCCTTCTTCTTCACAAAGAGCACCGGAGAAGCCCAGGGTGACGCACTCCGGCGGATATACCCCTTCTCTTTCAGCTCGTGTAACTGTTTCTTCAGTTCTTCAAGCTCATCAACATACATTCTGTATGGCCTCTGAGCAATAGGTGCAGTCCCCGGCTCAAGGTTGATATCGAACTCAATGTCCCGATCTGGAGGTAGCCCCGGTAAGTCATCAGGAAAGACGTCCGGGTACTCACACACCACCGGTACACCGGCCACAGTCTTCTCGTTATGCTGCAAAGCTGAGATACTTCGCTAGATCTGAGCGGTACAATATCCACCTTCCCGACTTCCGGGTGCTGCACCGTCACCAACCTTGGTGAACAAGAAATCAATCCCAAATGAGCAGTCAGCCAATCCATCCCCAGTATCACATCAATACCATCTGACTTTAGCACAGTCAAATCAGCCCGGAATTCACAACCACTCATGATCATCTGGACTCCCTTGCAAACTAGGGTGCACCTCATATCTCCTAAAGGAGAGCTGGTGACTATTGGTTTTGCTCGTAACTCGGTGGGGAGAGATTGCAACTCAGCAAACTTCGAAGAAACGAAAGAACCAGTTGCACCAGAATCAAACAAAACCAATGCAAAAACACCATTAACCAAAAACTCACCAAGTACAACGTCGGGCGCAACCTTGGCCTCCTCTTCAGAGATGTGGTTGAGTCGGCCACGAACCTCAGTCTGCTGGGTCTTGGTCTGTGCTGGTGTACCCTTGGAGCTGGAACCCGGAGCTCTGGCCGGTGTAGCTGCACCCCTCCGGTCAGGACACTCGTAGGACTTGTGGCCCGGCTTGCCACAAGCGAAGCAGGTCACCTGTGCTCCACCAGAACCTGTCCTCTGAGCAGACTGCTGACGACCGAAGCCTCCCCCTCCCTGGCTGGGGTAACCGGTGCTCCTGGCACCTGAGAACGAGGACCCTCCACCTGAGCTCTGTCCACCAAAACTGCGGCCTCCTGTGCGAAAACCTCCCCTCTGTTGGCTGCTCTGGCCAAACCTCGGCTGCCGAGTCTGCCTGTCATGGTGTACAACCGCTGCCTTCCTTTTCTTTGCCCTCAAGCTGTCCTCAAAGTCAAGCCTCTCCCTTTCAACTGCAATTGCTCTGTTCATCAGGTTGCGGAGTGTGGAGTGATCAGTCCCTGCCAAGATCTATCGCAACCCCCTGTGCAAGCCCCGCAGGAACCAAAAGACCTTCTCCTTCTCAGAGTTCACATCGTCTGGTGCATACCTCATCATCTTGACAAAGTGCTGAGCATACTCCTCCACCCTCATCGTTCCCTGTGTCATGGTACGGAACTCCTGTGCCTTCTGAATCATGAGCTGCTCTGGAACGTGGTGCTCTCTGAAAGCTGAGCAGAAGTCCTCCCACGTAAGTGCTGCAGGGTTGGGGTGAGTCTCACAGAAGCTCTCCCACCAAGCTTTAGCTGACCCTGTCATCTGGTGAGCTGCGATAGCAATGCACTCCTCATCTGTACAATCAGTCAGGTCCAGCTTGCTTTCCATCACCTTAAGCCAGTTCTCAGCATCCAGGGGATCAGGAGAGTAGTCAAAGGTCGGAGCCTTCAGCCGAATGAACCTTTCTATCTTCTTCTGGAGATCTTCCCCTTGAGGTGCACGATCACGGTTCTGCCCCTGGTACTGGCCCATCAGATCTGCCATACGGTTCATTGCCTGGGCCTGCATCATCATGGCTTCTGCGATTGTCGGAGGTACTGGTGGCGGTGGTACTGGCTCCTGGTTCCCCTGGCACGCTGCGGGGTCTTCCCAGCTCTGACCCCTGGTCCCACGTCCTTGACTCGTGGCTCAGGCGGTGGTGGAGCTCTCCCGCCTCGACCGCGGCCACGGCCAGCCCTGCCACGGCCGGGGGCTGCAGCGCTCTCCCCAGCTACCTCCTCAAGCTGCACCATCAGGCGACTTGACCTTCGGTTCGACATCCTGCCATAGATTCATAGAGAGGATTAGTCACTCGGTCTATCCAAAATCTAGGGTATATGTACAAACAATGAAAATATTTGCTAAATATAATCCAACACTCATAGGGAAAAACAGGAACAGTCACAATAACTCCATAAAAATCCATTCACTCAAACATGCATTACATGATATAAATATAAGCGCTACCTCCAAGCTACCCCTAAACTTAGAGGTTCCACGCACAATCGTTCGGTACATCACAAGGCTCATGAGGGAAAAATCATCTAGACTCGATAAAGGGTAAAACAAAAAGGTACAGACTCATGAAAACTGACTCATGACGGTACAGAGGGTAACTAGTAGAACTCAGAACGGGGCCTGGATCCGGCGTCTGATCTGGGGACGGGATCCTCCATGTGAGTAGCTCTTCCTTGACCCTTCAGGACTTGAGCTTGAACTGTCGGGCGCCGGGGGTTCTCCTTTCATGAGCCTCTTGAGACGCTCTTCCTTCTTGAACAACTCGTCTGTCAGGGTATCCATGGTCTCAGCTCTATCAGCGAGGAGTGCGTCCTTGGCCCTGATGATCCTCTCCTTTTCCTCGAGTTGGATCCTCAGGTCCTTGGCCCTTGCCAGTTCTGTGGCAGCTTCTTTTTCAGCGTGAACCCTCCGAGCTTCATTCTGGTACAGCCTTTCTTCAAGTCTTCCAATCTGGCGGTTCATGAAGAACATCGAGGTCTCAGCCCTCATCACCTTCTCCTCCGATACTACGAGCATGGCGTAAGTGGAGTCCATCCCCTGCTTCAAGAAGGCGATCTGCATGTCCATCCTCTCTAGTTCCCTGTCTTGTGCTTGTACGCAGAAAGAGGCGACGCGGAGTCTTTCGTCGGACTCAGAAGCAGCGTCGCATTCAATCTGGCGTAACTCGTCCACGTAAGTGCTGGGGCCTCGCAGGGCTTTGGGCAGGTACTGGTAGGGTGTCCCGACGAGCTTGTGTGCGAGCTGCCGGTGTACCTCCCTCATCGCCCGTCGGGCTGCTGCTTGGATCGCTTCAGGTAGGCTCAATTCCTTGGCAACGATCATCACTTTCTTGAACTCAGGTACACTGGGGTCTTCGGGAACTGTGAGAGTAAGGTCTGTGGGGCAGTCCGCTGGGCTCTCGAGACTTCGCCCCTTGTAGATGACTTCTGCCTTCAGTCCTATCTTCGGCAACATCTCCCTGAGTAGGAGGGCGAAGCCTCCGTGCTTCGTCCCATCATCTTCGAACTCCTTCCAAACGCGACCCTCCATCTTGGCCTGGGGTTACGAAGAAAGATATTAGCGATAGATAAGAAAGAGTTTTAAGAAGGGCAGAAGTAAATGCTTGAAAATATTCCAAGGCGTGTATATATGTCAAAATAGCGTTTCAGAGTCCTGAGTGATAACGTCCATTTCTAAGGCTGCGAGCTAGGTCAAGGATAGCTCTGATACCAACTGAAACGAACCGGACTTTTAATCACAAAGTCCGACTCCCTGTACCATTGCGATAGTCTCAGGAATAGTGCTATCGCATACAGAACTCATCTCAGAAGTATATCACAGACATCCATTCGAATTACATCACATGTCATAAATATAGTAACCAGTACAAGTCTCTGGAATAAGTACATAAGCCTCATGGGCTAAATGCAACAAAAAGTAAATGTAGCGCGACAGAAACTATCAAGCGTTCTCCAAGTGGTCTCCTCTCCACAGGCAATCTCCTGAGCGTAGCTGCAGCTTAGTCGTACCACCCATCATGGTTGAACTCGTGCTCGGACTCGTACCCTACGAACTCACAGACTGTTCCCAAGGAGTGGAACAGGTTCACGTCACCATCTATATGCAAGCTTTAGGTGGCCTAATTCTATAGCAATAGAAAGGGTATATGTTTCCTAAGCAGCAACAGCAGCATATAGAATCATCATTCCCATATCCCTCTTTTACCACAACTCGGGCCGTCCTGGCTCACCAGGTCCCGTCTCGACACAACACCTCCATATCTCGGGCGATGCGCGGGCTCCCATCCCCGGCATCTCAAGAGGTACGGACGGATCGCAAGGGAAACGGAGCTCAACCTCCCTCTCCCCGCCCGCACCAACGACCTCACACACTCTCCTATAGGGGAAGAGAAAGCATATCCCAAAACAATGGACGACCGAGACATAAACACTGCGCTTTCCGAGACCGAGGTCACGGCTATACGTATAGATCATAAGACTCTGCAGAGCATGTACGCCTGTACCCAACTCGGGCTGCAAACCGGGGTTCAACCAGTTGAGACACAACCCACAACTAGTAACTCCTAACCGGAAACGACATCCTCCTGCATCCCTCGGGTCTGAACGCCTCGGCACACTAACCTTGGCCCCAAGAGCTGTCAAGACGTTCCCCGTGGGCCAGACGGGGAATAGCTCGCCGATCGGGGGTGTAAGGACACATCCAGTCCCCCTGACACAAATACCATACTGTAGTCGCCAACAGTCCGGATGCCGCTCCGAGAAAGGCTAGCTGGTACTCCTCCCACAAAAGCAAGCTTGTGCGTACGGTACAGTGATCACGAGGTCGGTCAACAAGGTTTAATTTGCCGGTACGGGTGTCATCGTCCCAAAAGCGTATCCACCGCAGTGGTTCGCAACCGTTACCATCTCAGGTAACCGCCATACTCCTAGCTCCCAATCATAATCACAAGTCACAACCGTACCTGCCACAGGCACAACACATGGCTTACTCAGAAGCTCGCCCCTGGCTCCCCGAAAGCCTAAGTCGGGTTGTTATAAATACCCGCACCGACAAGGACCTACTAAGGTCAAAATCACCATACTCCTTCCCAGTTTTCCCACACACCCCACACAGACAATATCTACCAATTCCCACACATAGCATGCACAGCAATGGCAATATCTCAAGTATATAGTAAGTGGTAGGTCATCAAGGGGTAAAGGCAATAAAGGGCTATGCATGGCTAATCATCATATAATCATCACGTGCAAGCACTAGCAGACTAACAGTATATGCCTAATGGGCATTCAAAAGATGGGATGGGTGTGAACCTGGAGAAAGCGGGTAGTTGTCGAAGTCCTCGACCGGATCCTCAATCAGCTGCTCACGGTCGTCGTCTCCTGAACACGGAAGGTACGATAAATCCTACGGTAAATGGCAAGAAATCCAAAGAACAACAATATAGAAGATCCAAATAACTCCAAATACCCTCCCAAACTGTTATTCATATTTTTAGAAAATTATAGAAACTGGTTTCATAATTTTCTGACTTAATTTGAATTAGTTATGAATTTTCTAAGTTTAAATCATTTTCTGAAAAACATAAACGAATTCCTGAAAAGATTAAATCCGGAAAAACCAGAGCGCGAAACGTGGCAGCGCCAGAGCGCGCCACGCTGCCCTGCTGACGTCACCATGACGCAAGCTAGACGTCAGCCGAGGGGGTCCGGTAATGATGACGTCAGCGTGGGCCCGGCTGACGTCATCACGACCGAGTCAACCTGACAGGTGGGCCCTCTGGGCAGTGGGCCCCGCCTGTCAGCGGCTCGGCTCGGCGCGTCAGCTCGCGTGGGCGCAGTCCACCGTGAGCCGTGAGTGCGGCTCACGTGAACCGCGTCCACCGGATCCGGTGCGGCTGCGCCTGTGTGGCCAAACGTGCGTGAAATCGGATTTGAAATCCAAAGGGGAAAAGTTCACGCGCACGACGTGTTCGACGAAACGCCGCAACGGCGTTCGCGACGCGCGCGACGCGACGGCTCGCCGTGCGTGCGCGTTCGCTCGCCAGCACGCGTGCGCGGACTTGTGCAGCGTGCGTGCGTGTGGTTTGGCGTGCCCGTGCGTGCGCGCGTGCGTCCACGAACGCTTGCGCGGCGCGACGCGGTGGCCGTGCTCGTTCAGACGACGGTGAGCTCGCCGGCCGTGCGAGGCAGCGCCTCGTGGCCGGGGCTGCACGCGAGCGTGCATGGCGTGTGTGCTGGTGCGCGTGCGTGAGCATGTGCACGTGTGTGCGGGGGAGGGCGTGCGCGCGCGCCATGGCCGCGGCGGGGCCTAGCAGCCCGCGGGTGTCCGGCAGCCCGGTTCCGTGGCTGCTAGCGCGTGTGTGAGCGTGCGCGAGGGTGCGTGAGGTCCCTGCAGAGAGAGTACGGCTCGATGGCCGGGCAAATGGGTGGGGAACACCTAGCGGCGGCGCTACGGCTCGGCATGAACTCCGGCGGGTGCATCGGTGAGGAATCAAGGCGGGTCTCAGCGGAATTTGGCTCACCTACGGGCTCAAGAAGAATTAGGCGAGGCAGGACGGCGTTGGCGCTGTGGCGAGGTGACGCGGTGCCGGCTCGGAGCAGCGGTCGTCGTCGACGTCGGTGTTCGCGGCGGCTTCACGGTGGCGCACGGCTCGGCGTCGTCGAGGTACGGCTTGGCTCGTCCTCCGTGCTCCCTTGGCGGCTGCGGTGCTCTTCCTCGCGACGGTGCTCCTCCTCCCTTCTTCTTCCTCCTTCCCCCCTCCTCTTCCTCTCTCCCCCTTCTCCTCCTCTGCTTTTCGTCCGCGGTGGTGGCGAGAAGGGGATGAACCCCGTGAGAGCGTTTGGGCTCGAATTGGAGGCGTGGGCAGCTACTTGTAGGCGTGGGCAAGGGGTAGAGGTGGCTTGGGCGAGGGGTAGATGCTTAGCGGGCGTGGCGTGATCCCGGGTGCGAGCGCGCGCGGGCGCGGCGCGGGTGTGCGATTCGTGTGACCGCTGCGACGGAGCGTGAGGAAGAAGAAGAACTGTAGGACTAAGGCTGACCGGTGGGCCCGGCTTGTCAGCGCGGCGTGGCGAGAAAGAAGCGCGTCGCTGGGCTGGGCCGGCGCGCGAGCGAGCGAGCGGGCGAGTGGGCCGTGCACGCGTGCGAGAAAAAGAAGAGAGAAGGCGGCCCGCGCGGAGGGAAAGGAGAGAAAGAGAGAGAGAGAATGGGCCGGGAGACGTCGGCCCAAACTGAGATTTAGCCCATAGGTTTTGAATTTGAATTTTCAAAGTAATATCTCAAATAAAATCCAAACAAATCCAAATCAAATCCAAATAGAATCCAAATGTCACTCTAGATATATTATCCTTAAATAAAATATTATTTTGCTAGGATTTAGATAAGAGGAGAATTTGACCTTAGGCAAATTTAAATTGTTGCACATTTCATTCAAAATTTTTAAATCCACATTTTTATAAACATGCAAATTCTAGGAATGTTACAGGGTGGGGAGACCAGGTTGGGTGCGGCGCACGTTCAAATTTAAACCTGTCGCCCGGCGGACGGAGGAGGACAGCGGGCGTGGGCTGGCCGCCGCCGGGGAAAGCCGCGGCGGGGCACATGTGAAATTTGCGGTGTTGCCGGATCGGCATGGGGACCAAGGCCAGGGGGCGCAGACCCTGGCTGAGGATTTTCCACGCAGGTATTTGTTGATGGCAAAAAGTGGCCAGAATGCTGATATGACTCAATAGCCGGTCTAACCGCCTGTACAGCCAGTCTATACCGCCTAGACAACCGGTCTAGACAGTATGTATGAAAATGCTCAAAATATGAGTTTGACTCCAGCATTAAGTAGGGCTCGTCGAGATGATCAAAATGCATATGTGGATCGTCTGATTTAGAGTCCGGATGGGAAAGTTAAAACTCTGTCAAGGATCACCCTGCGCCTAGCCGGTTAGACCGTCAGGGGGTTAGACGGCCTGTAGCAGTTCTAATCCGAATTAGAGTTGTATTTTGATGGGAATTCATTATAGAATTGACTCCCCATGGGGCAAGACCTTCCCACCCTATATTATGAAGAGTCGTGGCCGATTAAGGACATCTACCCAATCGTACATACACATTTATCTTTACTTTTTATCTCAAACCCTAGCTTTTCCAACCCCATCTTCTTCCTTCTTCATCTCCATGGCGTTTTAGAATGTTATAGGTGGCCTTGCCGACCTTAGAACAACTCTAGGTTCGCCGCCTTCGACGGGGTCCCTCCCGAGGCGACGACCGTAGGCTTTCGTGGCGCCTTTGCTAAAGGCGGCCAGACCCCCTATGATGGGCGGTCCGACCCCCTGTGACGGGCGGTCTAACTCCTTGTACGGGCGGTCTGACTCCCTGTCCAGGAGCTCCGTCGAGGAGATTCCGACTACCGCACGATTTAGCGCTTATCGTGTGTTGACCCGAAAAGGTGTCAACATATTTTCGCGACTCCGCTGGGGAAGAAAGTCTGATTTTTATAACCGATCTACTCGACCCTAGCCCGATGGAATCCAAGATTGATCGAGACAATATCCCTGCCAACATAGAAGATCTCGATGAGGAAGAACGTCAAAAGTACTTGATGGTTTTAGCACATCTCCAGAACGAGTTCTTGAAGGGCTTCAAGAAGGATCATGACATGGTCACACGTGTTCAAGAGTTTGTGATGCCATCCTTCAAGATGAGTGGCGATAAGATTGAGGTAATCGACATTGTAAGTTCATCTTCATAACCGTCCTCCCCTATTGATACGTTTACCTCGATTTGTGTTAATAGTATACCTAGTCTTAATGAACTCTCTGCACGTTTAGATTGACTAGAGATACTTAAAAAGGGGAAATCGGTTTATAATAGTGATATGCCTATCATACCATGGTCTAATATTGATAATACATTATGTGGTATGTTGCCTAATTCCTTTGATGGTCAGACTCCGCCGCTGATCCAGTTTCCCAGACCGAACACGGTCATTGCAATTGGATCAACACTTGCAGGCGGTCAGACCGCCAGTACAACCGGTCAGACCGCCTGTATGGCTGGTTAGATCGCCTGTACGGCCGGACATATCCCCTCAGCGGCAGGTCAAACCAATCTGTCTAGTACTGTGACAGTTGTTTCGGAGTGGTTTACACCATTAGCCGTTATTCCAAATTTGGTTGCCGATAGCCGTGCTGGTATGTGCGGCCAATGCCACGTCCGGAACAACGACGCAAGATTTAGCATCGGTTAAACAAGGTCAGGATGAAACCGTCTCTCAATATTTTAGAAGATTTAAAGAGATTAAAAATCGTTGCTTCAATTTCTGATGTTGATTTTGCTCGATTATGTTTTAGAGGTTTAAAATCCTCTATTAGAGAGAAAATTGATAATTGTGATTATCATTTGGTTGCTCAAGTTCACATTAGAGCTAAAGTGGCTTAAAACCGAATGAATAAAGAAATGGAGGGTCTTAAATCATGTCGATCTAATATGCATGCTATTTATTGTAAATCCGTTATTTCGACCGATAATGATAATAATGTTAATGTTGCTGAATTTACATGGCATTCTAAAGCTGAAGCTTATTCTTCTTCATCTCTTAGGCCGTCTCATAAGAGTCGGTAAGAAGAATTGAAGTTTACATTTGATGTATCTAAATGTGATCGCATTTTTGATGAATTGCATAAACATGGATACATTAAGATTTCTCATGTTATACTTTCATTGGAAGAGTTGAAAAGGCATGCATATTGTAAATTTCATAATTCTTATTCGCATGCTATCAATGATTGTCATGCTTTCCGTCAACAAGTTCAATCGGCTATAAATGAAGGTCATTTGAGATTTCATGATATGCAGGCGGATAAAGCTTTTTTCCGGGCAGTACCTTGGGTTTGCAGCAACCTAAGGTTTTGATTCGGCCGCATCAAGTCGAATCTACCGAAGGAAAGAATGTGGTGGTAGGAGATGGACCCACTTTGATAGGGAAGGAGGTGATCCGTGAAGTGACATGTGAGGAATATTTTGATGGAAAGGAGACATTCAAAGTCAGATTGAGAGCCTCTGGACATGGGGGCAAAGGTCGATCGTTTCACCTGGACCGCAGCCGTCTAGGCCTGTTTTACTACAGGCAGCCAGACCGGCTGTAGCAGGCGGTTAGACCGGCTGTAGCAAGCGGTCAGACCGGCCTGCACCATGGTCGTCCAAAGGCGTTGAAAACGAAGCGTTCAGAGGTTGGAGGTTCCAAAATGAGTTTGGCTAATGACAGAGGATTTGGTATAAAGCCAAAGGTCACATTGGATATGCTTTTCGACAATTACTCCAAGCAAAAGGCTGTTCGAAGCGATCGGCCATTACAAAAAGAAGTAAGATCACCTAGAGATGGATCTTTCAAGCCAGTGCAACATCATCATGTGTCTTGGGAATTAAGTTCGATATGGGATGACAATGGTGTGATGTGGGTACTGTATCAGTCGGTGTCACGACATTCTTTTCGTTCTGATTGGAGGGAACCAAAAAGACATGTTCTGGATAGGATTGCACTACCCGTTCGTGACCGTTTGGCTCTTCGTCAATCTGGTCAGGGGCATTGGACCCAGGCGGTCAGACCGCCTGTTACCAGCGGTCTAGACCGGCCGTCCCAGAAGAGGAAGGCACCCCCTCTAAAGCAGGTGTATCGGCCTAAGAAGAGGGAGAAGAAAGTTTAGGAGAAGAATGTAGACTCATAAAGAACTACCACACTTAATGGTGACAAAAGACCAATTGTTTTGGACAATCTGGTTGAGAAGTTCTTTTCAGGGACTTCCATTGCTAATGGTCATGAGATTAGCCACAATGAGTCTAAATATGTTCTTCCTAAATGGTGTCCTCCAGGTTTGACTTGTACGGAGAGAAGGAAACTTCAAAGGCTGCGTTTTTAGGAGAGAAAGAAACAAGAGCCAGAAAAGCAAGAGCTATTCAACAAGCATAGACCTATGCTTCCTCGGAAGGAGTGGAGAGTTAAAAAAGACGATCAGCCAAAGCCAGCAGTACAGGCGGTCCAACCAGTTATATAGGCGGTCCAACCAGTTGTACTGGCGGTGCAGACCGCCAATGCTACAGAGTCGACCGAGTAGGCGCTTGCACCGCCGGTCAGACCGGTTGAGGCAGAGATATTGCCTGATGATGCTTCTTCTGCTCCCATAGTTTGTGATCACGAGTTGACATCGGTTCCCACTACTGAGGACGATGAACAATTTGTTGATTACAGTTCGTGTCCAGAGCACATGGATATAGATTCTAATGTTCTGTACATGGGTGATTATGTGCTTATGGAGGAAGATGCTGATCATCCTGATTTTGATCATGAGGAAGCTATGTAGGTGTTTTTACTCCTTACTTCGGTTGAAGGATGATGCTGAATTTACTTGGGGGGCAAAACTGCAAGAGGCATTTGATGAGATCAAGCATTATTTATCTTTGCCTCTGGTTCTTCGAGCACCTAGGAGAGGAGTTCCTTTCGAATTATATATTACGGCCGAAGAAAGTATTATTGGAGCTGTTTTGACTCAAGAGACCGAAGAGAAGGATTATATTATTGCAAACGCATGTAGAAGATTATTGGACGCCAAAACAAGGTATGCTTTTAGTTATATACATTATACCAAGTTGAGGCATTATTTTCTATCAAATACTTGCATAGTTTCTTGTTAAGCCAACATAATTAAATATATGTTGTGTAGCTTAATATGAGTGGTAGAATCGACAAATGAGCTTATGCTTTAATTGAATATGATTTAGTCTTCGATTCATTGCAATCTATAAAAGACATATCGTTGCTGATTTTATTGATTAACATTGATTAGTGAGCAACTTGATTTAAATGTTGGCTATTTTACATTGATTAGTGAGCAACTTGATTTAAATGTTTGCTATTTTACATTGATTAGTGAGCAACTTGATTTAAGTGGTTGTGGTTTTGGTGTTATTTTTATATCATCAAACGATATTGTTTTTGAAGCTCTTAACCGGTTGGATCGTAGATGCATAAATAACCAAACCGAGTATGAACCTTATTATTCGGGTTGGAGATTTTACATTACATGGGAGTATAATGTGTAGAAACTTGTGGTGATTCTTTGCTATTGGAACAACAAGCATCCAAAGAATGTCAATGTTTAGATGAATTCCTAAATGTCTATCTTGATAAATGTTTAGACGTTATAATTTACTTTGATAAATTTGTGATTTATCATGTAGTAAAATAATAGAATCTTAGAGCTAATGTATTGGTGCAGCAAGCATCAGGCTACAATATTCAGAAAAGAAATTTTTGAGAAAAGAAGCCGATGTTTTGCTAAGCCGACATGCTTGCTCTAGGACAGGCGGTCCAACCGCCTGGTGCAGCCGGTCTAATCGCCATGACAAGTGGTCTGACCGCCTGTGCCTCTGAAAAAACTGATTCAGTTGTGGGTGCTTCTCAATCTATTGAGGCCGATGTTGGTGTTTGGAGGAAGCCTCTAGTGGAATATTTGCAGGATACTAGTAGGTCAACGGATCGAAAAGTCCGACGATGGGCTTTCAAGTTTGCTTTGGTTGATAGTAAACTATATTGTCGGACCACGGATGGTTTACTCTTAAAGTGTTTAGATCCTCATCAAGCTAGGTTGGCTATGGCAGAAGTTCATGAATGAATTTGTGGTGCACATCAATCGGCTCGCATGATAAAGTAGCTCCTTAAGCGGGTTTACTTTTATTGGCTTACAATAATTGCCGATTGTTTTTGTTACTACAAAAGATGTGATTGAGTTTATTATCGAGCATATTATACATAGATTTGAGATTTGTTTGCCAATGGATCAAGGGACATCATTCATATCTAAGGAGGTACGTGAGTTTGTTGAATTCAATGGTATTAAATTGCTCAATTCATCTCTATATCATGCTCAAGCTAATGGTCAAGTTGAGTCTAGCAATAAGGCATATTTCTAGACATGGTACTACCAAAGTTACTCTGTTTGAGCTTGTCTATGGTCAAGAAGCCATTTGTCTGTTGAGTGACCGGCAAGCGTTTGGACCGGTCAAGAAAGAGGAAAGCTCGAGCATGTAACAAGAAGGCAAAGGTAACATCCTTTTAAGTTGATGATTGCATGGATTTCAGTTGCCAAGAGCATTTGAAAGTATCATCTAGGTGTTTGGCAAAGTGTTTGCAAGGATTTGGCCGATATGTTGATATCGCACTTAGAACAAAATGACCGACAATAGAGGGTCGCCCTTAGACTGATTTAATGTTTCTTGATATGCAAGCTTTACCAAGAAACAGGGGGCATATGTTGATTGTAAAAAGTCACCAGAATGCCGATTTGGCTCAACAGCCGGTCTAACCGCCTGTACAGCCAGTCTAGACCGTCTGAACCTTGTAGCCGGTCTGGCAATGTGCAAGGCGATCTAACCGCCTATACAGCCGGTCTAGACCGCCTGTGTAAAAATGCTTAAAATATGAGTTTGACTCCACCATTGTGTAGGGCTCGTCGAGATGATCAAAATGCATATGTGGATCGCCTGATTTGGAGTCCGAATGAGGAAGTTATGTCTCTGTCAAGGATCACCCTGCGCCCAGCCGGTTAGACCACCTGTACAGGGGGTTAGACCGCCTGTAGCAGTTCTAATCCGAATTAGAGTTGTATTTTGATGGGACTTCATTATAGAATTGACTCCCCAAGGGGCAAGACCTCCCCACCCTATATTATGAAGGGTCGTGGCCGATTGAGGACATCTACCCAATCGTACATACACATTTATCTTTACTTTTTATCTGAAACCTTAGCTTTTCCAACCCCCTCTTCTTCCTTCTTCATCTCCATGGTGTTTTAGGACGTTCTAGGTGGCCTTGCCGACCTTAGAACAACCATAGGTTCGCCGCCTCCGACGGGGTCCCTCCCGAGGCGACCATCGTAAGCTTTCGCGACGCCTCTGCTACAGGCGGTCTGGCCCTCTATGACGGGCGGTCCGACCCCCTGTGACAGGCGGTCAGACTCCCTGTGCGGTCTGACTCCCTGTTCAGGAGCTACGACGATGAGATTCCGACTACCGCGTGATCTAGTGCTTATCATGTGTTGACCCAAAAATGCGTCAACAATATTATACACTGCAGTGCACTGTAGTACCCAGTCAGAAAATACAAATTATGGAATTCCAATTAGTCAAATCATCTCAACTTCTACTTTATCATGAAATATATTTTCATATCATACAAAATTATAAAAGTTATTTATTCTTTTAAAAGTTCAATTAAATCTAAGTAGGTTTGACTCAAACTAAATCCAAAATTGCATATATTTTCTTTTGAATGAAGGAAGTACATACAAATAAATATTGGTTATTGTCGGCGGGTGACACACAGGGTGCCTGACGCCGGCGAGTGTCGATCACAGAACATGCACGTCTCGGTGGAGAATGGTTCAAGAGACGCAAGACACAGAGTTTATACTGGTTCGGAAGTGATCTCGACGTCCAGTGAAGATAGCTCACGGCTGTATTGCTCTCTCGGCGGCGGATTACAACAAAGGCCGGTTCAAGCCTTGGGTGCAGGATGCGTGTAGGGGACTAAGTGCTCTAGAGATCGAGTGTCCAGAATTTGGATCCCTTTCGCAGGAGGATGCCGTCCTCTTTTATAGTTCAAGAGAAGGGAACTTATACAATGGTGTTTTACCTATCTACCCTTGGGAGCTTGGCACCCCCTACGGTTACTTGCTGTCGGCTTAGTGCGTCTTGGCGACCCCTTCCTTGGCCGCCGCGTGTCCTTGGCCTTCCCACCGATAGATTCGCGGTAACTTCCTTCTTGGCTGCTAGCGCAGCGGAGCGCATGCAACTACCTTTTCCTAAGCGCAGAGCTGCAGATCAGCTTTTTCAATTGGCAGGCGGGTACGTGCTGTCGGGTGTCGGTCGGGAGAAAGCGTAGACCACATGCTTTCTCCTTCACAGACCTGGTTCGGCTTTGGGAGTCTTCCTTAGGCTCTCTCTCTCTGCTCCCGCTTCGCAGGATGGGTTCGTCGATGGAAGAGTCTCCCCACGGGTGTCTACCCTTTTGACCCTGTGGGTCGGGCGAGACGGATGCACCCGACCCCTACGTCCTCAGAAAGGGGGCGGGGGTCGGGTGTGATGGAGGTGCCCAACCCCTTCGGCCTTAAAGCCTTCTGAGGGTTGGGCGGGAAGGAGCTTCTCGATCGGCAGTGCCTAGAACCGTCTCCAACCTTTATCGGGGCCTCCTTTCGCTCGTCTGATGTTAGCAGGCGTCATGCCGGTGGGCCCCCTCAATCCATGACCCCCACAGTAGCCTCGACCTTGTGAAGGAGTCAAGGACTCATTTGCGAGGTCATATCCATTTCTCAGGGGAAATGGCTTTAGGGAGCTCCTTTTCTCCATTTCTTGCCAACTCTTTATAGTTTTCAAAGTTTTGGGCACGACCAGAGAAATGCCTCGGCGGCCGGTTCCCAGTGCCCAGTGAGCTATTTGGCAAATTGCCTGATGAGGGCCCCGACCCTCTTCAAAAGGCGTCGGCCCGGGGGTTTCCGCTCCCAGCCCCACTATTCCTCAGTTGACACCCCTTTGTAATTCTCAAGCCCGCACGATCGGATCTTGAGGGCTCGTTGCCTGGCTACAATGCCACCATCAGGGTGCATTTTGCGTCGTCACGCGTCAGGAACCAGACGCAAAGGCTCGCTGCCTTCTGTCTTGCCAATTTTTTGGCTGCGCAGTCGGACCGTTCGTACCCTTCGCAGGCCGGCCATCGACCCTCCTCCTTTGATCACGGCCCACATTCCTTTTGTCTCTTACGGGCCGGTTGTAGGGGTACGACGGGCCCCACCAGTCGTGGTGACCTAACCAACCACTGACGGAAGCAGCTCCGCCTATTGAACATGATGCGACGCGGCGGTCAGGCTCCGGATTCGATATTTCAGTCGTGGCGGACCCACGCGAGGCGTGGGACTGTGAAGGGTAGTTAATGCCCTAATCCGCCTCCTCGTGCCCCGTGCGCATGTCAGGTGCGCCCGGAGTCGTCGGATGCATATCCAGGGCTCAGGGAGCCTGGTCGTGCGCCTCCTTGGGCCGGCCGCCCGCCTTCCCGCCGCCCCTATATAAATGAGGACGGGCGTAACAGGGACGGATCCTCGTTTCCCGTCGGTGTTCCCATCTCTTTGCTCCACGCGCGCCTCATCGTCTCTGCCGCTCCCTTCTCTGGGTACACGGATCTCCGACCTCGCCATCTGCCAAGCCTGCCATCATTGTCATGGCTTCGAGGGGACCTTCGTCATCCGTGCAGCTTCGCCCATGGGCGCGTTCGAGCGCGTCTATCGCCACTCTCGAATCACTCGTCTCCCATGGGCTCCTCTACCGGCGTACCTCCAATGAGGAATGGATCTCACCGCATCCTTCCCACAATACCCCGTCTCTGCCGGTGGGGTATGTGGTGAGCTTCATGGCGTACCATGTTCGCGGCTTCACGGCGCCGGCCCACCGCTTCCTTCGCGAGGTGCTCCACCACCTCGGCGTGGAGCTCCACGCCCTCGCCCTGAACAGGGTCCAGCAGATGGCCAACTTCGTGTCCTTGTGCAGGGGCTATCTGGGCGGCGCTCGTCCGGTCGCACGGGGTCATGGCCCCATGGGGGTACTGCTCGCTGCAGGCGAAGCAGTCCCGCGTGGACATGTTCCCACGCTCGGAGCTGCGGGACTCCATCAAGGACTGGAACAAGGGGTGGTTCTACCTCAAGAACTACCCTGAGGCCGCCCTCCCACCATTTGATCCCTTGAGCTCATCGCCGGCAAAGGAGCCGGCGTATTGGCAGTGGGGCCTAGAGGCCGTCGATCGCCAGAAGCTGAAACCACACCTCGACTGTCTCGCCAAGCTCCGGTCGTGTGGCCTCACCGGCATTGGCATTGCCGAGGCCTTCCACCGGCGCTGCGTCGCCCCGCTCATGGTCAGGCCACTGCGCCTCTTCGAGATGGGCCCTACAACCACCGAGGCTGAACTCCGCTCGAGCCTCGTGTCACGCGACGTCCCTTCGGAGGACGAAATTCGGGCTCGATTTGCGAAGCTCGTCGATACTCCGAGGGCCGCCTCCCTAGTGATTCCCACGCCGGGCCAGCCGTCAATGCTCCCTGGCCCCGGGGCCATGGACCTTGTAAGTCGCTCGTTCTCTCGCTTTCATCTTCTCCTTTTCTCTCTTCTCTTCATGCGTCCGATCGATGCTTGCTGACTGGTCTCTGACCCGTAGTCCTCCGAGGCTCCTGGTGGCCTCATCGCCTCTAGAGGGATCCTGCACGAGGAGCAAGCCGCCCGTGACGTGGCTCGTCGGAGGAATCGAGCGGCAGGAGAGGCCAACCAGAAACGGAAAAGGGAGGAGGCCAAGAAGCGTCTCCGGATGGAGGAACGGAGGCGCGAGTAGGAACGTAGGGAGCACCGGGGAGAGAAAGTTGGATCGGACCTTGCTTCATCAACCAACGACGAGGGGAACCCCGGGGGCCATTCTCCCCTGCTGGGGAGTTGCCCCGCTGAGGAGTTTGTGGCGTGGGCCGAGTCCCGATCGACGCCCATCGTCGTGGAGGAGCTTCCTCCCCCGCCCCCTGGTGCTCCACCCGCGAGGGTACCCCGCTCGCATCCGTCCCCCTCATCTGGGATGCTGCGGCTTGCAGTTCGCCGGCCCCAGCTCGTCAAGCAGGTTTGTCAGCATCCTTCCGCTGTGCCTTTCGCCCTCTTTACTTCTCAAGTCATCGACGTTTCTTACCATTGCTCCTACGATGCGCAGCCGGTTGAGCCATGGATGGGACCCCAACTCGGCTCCGGTGAAGCGCCTTCGCCGGGACGCGCCATCTGCACCCGTCCCCGACTCGTCAGAACAGGGGATGCCAATCGAGCCAGGTCGCGCCGGCCCGAGCCCAACCGAGGTTGCGGGGACGGCTCCAGCTCCCGCCATCGAGGGTTCCTCATCCGTGCTAGCGAGCGTGGAGCCTGCTAGGGTGGCCGCCGCCTTGTTGCTGATCGCTTCAACACCCCCTACCACGCACGCCGTTGGGACGGGGGTCACGTACGTGCTGGTCACGTCGCCCGTAACCGGGGGGACGGCCAGAACGGAGGATCGGGCGGGAGAGGCCGAGGTGGCCACGGGCGGCGTCGTGGGTGAGGGGCTCAGAGCAGGCGCTGGGATGGCCGCCACGGAGCCTACAGGGGCTGCTGAGGTGCCTGTCGTGGGCGCTGAGGTAGCTGCATCCGGGAATCCGGCCGAGCCCTCCGCCGCCGCGTCGCCCGCGGCGAACCCCGGGGAGGATGCATAGGGGAGTCGGTGGTCCGTGGAGGACCTCTTCGGAGAGGCGGAGGCGCGTGCACGCTCCAAGCCAGAGTCCTCCGCGGCCCTTTTGTCCCTTTCGCTGGTGTGAGTCTTGGCACCACCATCCTCTGGTCGTCCGGTGGGAGCCTCCGGGTCGGGCGACGGCCACGGCGAGGTTTCGCCTGCCCTAGGCGAGCCCGTGGCTGACCCCGTGCACGTCATGTAGGTGGACGCTTGGTTGGTAAGCCTTCAGCAGATGGCCACCTTCCCTGCTGCGCTCCTGGAGATGGCTTTGATGCATCGCACCGCGGCGATTCCCTCCAGTCGGGTACGCAGCTTATTTGTTTCTCTTACCTTTGCTTATTCACATGATTACCTTCCTGGGTTGACTTTGTTAGGACATTGACTTTGCTCTCTGGCCAACGCAGTCCATGCTGCTGGCGCTCTTCAGGACCCAGAGCATTGAGGAGGAGGCCATCAACCAGGCCCGCCGTGCATGGGAGGCTGCGCGCGTGATGAGGCCGCGGGCAGCGCCCGCCGCATCTCAGAGCTGGAGCGCGAGCTGGTGGACCAGGCTTCGGTGCATTGGGAGGCGCTCGCTGCACTGAGCGCTGAACTCAGCAGTCTCCACTCTGACGCCGCGGACGTTCGCAACGGTATGCCCCGGTCACCCTCATTTCCCCCTTTAGATTACTCGTGCTTGCTCGGTGACGATCTCATGCGCTGGTCTATCAGAGTTCCATGCCCAGGTCAATACTCTGAGGGAGGAAAGGGCCATGGCGGTTCGCGCATGCATCGACCCCCAGGTAGAGCGCAACCAGGTCGTGGCGGCGAAGGAAGATGCGGAGGAAGCGAGCGCCCAGCTGGGGCAACTCGTCGCCGATCTTCACACCGAGGCACAGGCCTCCGCCCAACGGATCGAAGTCCTAGAGACTGCCCTGGCCACGGTGCACAAGTCCTCAGAGGAGAAGGCCGCAGAGATCGACAGTATGTTCCCTTTGCGCTTCTTCTCACTTCCCGCCCCTGTCACCCTCCTTTTTGTAGGTTGTTAGGGATTTGATTGTTGTTTATTCTTGGGCAGCGCTCAAGTCCCTTGTGGAAGATGGGATCTCCCACCGGAACACGCTGTTGTCGCGCTTCGGGATGCTGCGTGACGCGGCGGGAGCGGTCCTGTCACAGCTTGGATTTCCTCTGTCGGAGGATGTCGAGCGACTCTTGGGGGATCTCCACCGGGCTGTGGAGTGCTGCGGGGAGTTGCGCGTGCGGTGATGATGGAGGGTCTCGAGGTGCCAACAAGCGGTGACCCCGCGTGCCTTCCTGAAGAGTTCGACCGCGTCCCTCAGCATGTCGGGGCCCTCGCGAAGCAGTCGCTGGTACGTGGTGTCCTCGAGGCCTTCAGGCTGGTGCGTTCCCGATACGACGGGATTCGCTTCGACAGGATGGCCAGCGGCTTCCCCAATGACTTCACCTCGGAGGCTCTGGACACCCTGGCCGCGGAAATGAAGGTGCCCGCAGAGCAATTTGCCAACGGCCTGGCACCTACATCTGATGTAGAGGGTAACCTGGTAGACGGCGCCAACCCCGAACAGGCCTTCTGAAACTTGTTTTTCTTATCCTGTCCGCTTGATACAGTCGTGCCCTTGCGTAGAGGGTTTAAACTTTTGAACTTGGGGAGCTCCGCTTGACGGGCTCTCATACTCTGAATGCCTATAATAACTAGCTTATTTCCTGCTTTTTTTCCTTTTGCTGCCTTTTTTAACCCCGTACGCGTGGGTTTTCTGATTTCTCTGTGGTTATACTCCCTGCCAGCCCCCGAGTGGTGCCTGTCTTCCAGTTTCTTCGCGAACTGGTTGGAGGCGCCACTGAGATAGCCTTTGTGAGGTTACCTTTGTTTTTGATGATTCTTAGTTACCCCCCCGAGCCCCCGAGCCCTTGAGCTCAGGTGCACGATGGGTGAAGCAGACCCTGCAGTCCCATCGAGCCCCCGAGCCCTTGAGCTCGGGTGCACGGTGGGCGAAGCGGACCCTGTAGTACCACCGAGCCCCCGAGCCCTTTAGCTCAGGTGCACGGTGGGCGAAACGGACCCTGAGGTCCCGCCAAGCCCCCGAGCCCTTGAGCTTGGGTGCACGGTGGGCGAAACGGACCCTGTAGTTCCACCGAGCGCCCGAGCGTGGAAATGTGCGAGCGCTTCGAACTCCTCCCGGGTTCTGTACGCTATGAGGAAGGTATCTTCGAGAAGCTAGGCCTTTGAATCTCTTAAGACCATCGAGCCCCGACCCGAGGTTCGCGCCCTTGGGGGACCGGGTACCCACCAGGCTTTGGCCAAGTCGTCCTCGAGCCCCTGAGCCTCTGCGTGAGGTTGCAAGCATCATGCTTGGGTGCTACCCGACATCCAACCATTGATCCCTGCAAAACCACGAACCCCGCGGGCCCAAAATAGAGTTAGTTTCTTCTCTTTGAGTTGTGTTCTCGGAAACGCTTTTGTGCTTCCACGGCCTGATTCCTCGCGAAAAAACCAACCCGACGCAGTTATGTTCAATTGGGGGCGCTGGCAGGGCCGGTCGTCCGGCTCGATAGCCGTGCGAGCCGTAACCGTGGGGGCGTAAGCTGTTGCAACGCGGCTGTGCCGGACGTCCCTACCCGCCCATGTGACGGCGCCAGGGTTTCTTTAGAATCATAGGGCCAGCGGAAAATATCATAAGAAATGACAACAAATTTGATCGAAAAGAGAGTGCGGAGGATTCACTTATCTAGCCGGCTGGAGGCTAGGGGGAGGGCTTCCACGCCACCCCCCTGTCGGGTTGTCTGTCAAGCGACGAGGTGTTGGTGCGGCACTATGAACCTGTAGCTGGTCTGCAGACGTGTCGCAACCAGGGGCTCGTGGTTACTATAGTGCCGAAGGCTTTGCGTCGGCGGGAGCCCCCCGAAGACGGGGTTCCGGCGGTTGAGTGAAGACCTTTGTCTCCGGGGCGCTTCCACCAAATGGTTTGCCATGGTTGAACCACTTATAAGTCGGGCATCTCCTCTCAGCGCAAGCGGTATGGTACTAAAAATGGGTATGTCTCTACCGTCGACGCCTTCCTATAAAAGGAAAGAGTTGGACTGCGCTCTATTCCGGACCAATTCTAGTTTCGGCCCGCTAGGCCTTTCTTTTCACGAGGGCTCTCGTTGAGCCCCCACCCCATTTTCCTCTCCATGTCGGCGGGGCACGGGTTGAGGTCGACCCCGTCGTGGGGGTCGGGCGAGACGGGATTCTACCCAGTTCCCTCCGCGGGTGCTCACGGTTAGAAGCGCCGCAAGTGCTCGATGTTCCACGCGTTGGATATGTGGGTTCCATCTGGCATTGCCAGTTTGTAAGAACCTAGGGGGAGGACCCGTACTACGGTCTAAGGGCCTTCCCAAGGGGGTGAAAGTTTGGTGAAACTGCGATGATCTTGGGCTAGCCTCAGGACCTAGTCACCAACTTGAAACGCACGACCACACACTCGTTGCGCATGGTAGTCCCTCAAGCCTTGCTGGTATCTGGCTGAGTGTGCCACCGCCACTTCCCGAGCTTCTTCCAGCTGATCCGCAGCGTCCTCAAGGTTGGCCGCATTCCCCTTCTCGTCGAAGGCCTGGACCCTCAGAGAGCCGTAGTCTATGTCCGTTGGGAGGATCGCCTCAGAGCCGTAGACCATGTAAAAGGGGGAGAAACTTGTGCCATGGGTCAGGGTTGTCCATAGACTCCATAGGACGGAAGGCAGCTTCTCCACCCACTTGGCGCCGAGCTTGTGAATGCGCTTAACTAGCCAGCTGAAGATTCGCGGTTTCAACCCTTGTAAGACCATGCCATTGGTGCGCTCGACCTGCCCATTCGTGTGTGGGTGAGCGACTGTCGCCCATGCCACCTCAATCCCGTAATCGTTGCAGAAGCGGGTGAACTTCTTCCTAGTGAATTGAGTCCTGTTGTCGGTGATGATGGTGTTTGGAACACCGAACCGGCATAGGATGTCGCGGAAGAAGCTGACGGCTTGTGCCGGTGTGATCTTTGTTAGCGGCCTGGCTTCGATCCACTTTGTGAACTTGTCGACGGCGACAAACATGTGGGTGAAGCCCCCGGGCGCTCTTGGTAGTGGCCCGACCATGTCTAATCCCCAGACCGCGAACGACCAGGTGATGGGTATGGTCTGAAGCGCTTGGGCTGGTAGATGGGTTTTCTTGGCGTAGAACTGGCAGCCTTCACATGTTCGCATGATTCACTCGGCGTCAGCGACGACTTTGGGCTAGTAGAATCCCTGCCTAAAGGCCGACCCTACCAAGGATCGGGGCGCCGCGTGATGACCGCACACCCCTCCGTGGATGTCCTTCCGCAACGATCTCCCTTCTTCGTTGAGAATACAGCTTTGGAGGACACCGTTGTGGCCCCGATGATACAGGTCACCATCAATTATCCTATAGGAATTTGCTCTTCGGTTGAGGCGTCGAGCCTCCGTTCGTCCGGCTGGAAGGGCCCCGTCAATGAGCCAGCTTAAGAAGGGGGTGTGCCAATCTCCTTCTGCGCCTGCCTCGGGTGGGCCTTCTGTAGGTTGCCCTTCATCAAGGCTGATCCCTTCGTCGGGGTCGGACGCGATAGCCGCCACTACCCTCGATGGGTCAAGGCTTCCGTCAGGTCCGAGCGACTGCTCGAGGTTGGATGTTTCATCGTTGAAATCCACCGACGGTCGATGCTGGTCGACTGCGAAGATGCCCGGCAGAATCGGCTGTCGCCAGGATGCAAGCATGGCTAGCTCTTCTGCCACCTTGTTATATTCCTGTCGAAGGTGAAGGAAACCCAAGCCTCGAAACTTTTCCTGCACCCGACGCGCTGCATCGTAGTAGACTGCCAGCTTCGGATTATGGCATTTGGCGTCGCCGTTGACCTGATCCACCACAAGCTATGAGTCGCCGCGAACCTCCAGCCCATGGATGCAGAGCTCCTTTGCTATCCTGAGTCCAACAAGCAGAGCTTCGTACTCCGCGATGTTGTTTGAGGCGGGAAAGTGTAGCCGTGTGGCGTTACGCATCATCACCCCCATGGGGGAAATAAAGACGACCCCCAGCCCCGACCCTGTTTGGTTCTAGGCTCCGTCGAAGTGGAGGACCCAATATTCAAGGTCGGCTTGGGCCGGGGCGAGCTGTGTCTCCGTCCATTCGGCTACGAAGTCGGCGAGCACCTAAGACTTGATGGCCGACCTTGGGGTGTAGGAGATGCCATAGCCCATTAGCTCAAGGGACCACTTGGCAATCCTTCCGGTCGCTTCCCTGTTGTTTATCACCTCGCCTAACGCATGCTCGGTAATGACTGTGACGTGGTGGGCGTTGAAGTAGTGTCTGAGTTTGCGCTTGGCGAAGAGGATGGCATAGACCATCTTCTGTATGTGGAGGTAGCGCGTCTTGGACTCGGTCAACACCTTGCTGATGCAGTAGACCGGGTGCTGGATCTTCCTCGCACTCCACCACGAGGACTGCACTCACCACTTGGGTAGTAGCCGCCACATACAGGAACAGGCGCTCCCCGTCACGCGGAGGTACCAGGATGGGTGGTGCGGTGAGCATGTGTTTGAGATGGTCGAGCGCCTGCTGAGCCTCCATGGTCCACTCGAAGCGGTCCGCCCTCTTAAGGAGTTTGTAGAGGGGAAGACCCCGCTCACCTAGGCGTGACATGAACCGTCCTAAAGCAGCAAGGCAGCCAGCCAGCTTCTGGACATCCTTGACGGAGCTAAACGGCCCCATCTTGGTGATGGCGGCGATCTTCTCGGGATTTGCCTTGATGCCCCCTGCGGAGACAACAATCCAAGGAGGAGGCCCTTCGAGACCACGAATACGCACTTTTCTGGGTTGAGCTTGACGCGGTTTGCTCGCAAGTGATCGAACGTTGCTTCCAAGTCCTGTACCAGGTCGTCAGCTTGCTTGGACTTGACTACGATGTCATCCACATAGACCTCGATGGTTCGCCTGACGAGGTCGCCTAGGCACTGGTTCATGCAACGCTAGAACGTTGCGCCAGCATTTTTTGGCCCAAAGGCCATCGTGGTGTAACAAAATACACCGCACGGGGTCACAAAGGAGGTCGCCAGTTGGTCGGATTCTTTGAGCGCGATTTGGTGGTACCCAGAATAGGCATCGAGGAAACACAGGGCTTCGCACCCTGCTGTAGAATCCATGACCTGATCGATGCGAGGAAGGGGATAGAGAAACTTTTCACAAGCTTTATTGAGACTAGTGTAATCGACACACATTCTCCACTTCCCATTCTTTTTCTTGACGAGTACAAGATTTGCCAACCACTGTGGGTAGCGTACTTCCCTAATGAACCCTGCATTTAACAACTTGGCTACTTCCTCAATGATGATTTTTCGCTTGAACTCATTGCAGCGTCTTGTGGGCTGCCTGACTGGCTTCGCGCCTAGGCCAATGTCCAAGGAATGCTCGGCGACTTCCCAGGGGATTCATGGCATGTCCGCGGGGACCAATGTGAACATTCCGATGTTTGCCCGGAGGCAGTCGACAAGCGCTTTCCTATTTGTCAGTGAGGGTGGACGAAATGATGACAGTCTTGCTCCCGGAGCTCTGGGGGTCGAGAAGCACCTTCTTTGTGTCGCTAGACGGTTGGAACTGCCTCTCGATCTCCGGCTCAGACATTGCCCTCTTGCGTGCGGGGCCATCATCACTTTGTGCGGCGCTTCCTTCCTGGTCTTCAAGAGCTGAAGCCTGTTACCCGATGGCGTCGGTCGCCGCTGGAGAGACGGCGAGTTCCTTGGAAGCCTCGATGGCTGCCTTGGCCTTAGCAAGCTGCCGGGACGCGACGAGCGCCGCTGCCAGTGAGCAGCTCTCCTTCTCGCACTCGTACACCACCTGGGGAGACGTTCCCACCATGATGATGCCGTTGGGGCCCGGCATCTTAAGCTTGAGGTAGACGTAATTCGGGACAGCCATGAACTTCACGTAGCATGGCCTTCCCAGGATGGCGTGGTAGGAGCCATCGAAATCCACCACCTCAAAATAGAGCGTTCAGTGCGGAAATTGTCTCGGTCGCCGAAGGTGACCAGGAGGGTGATCTGTCCCAACGGGATAGCCTCCTTCCCCGGCACGACTCCGTAGAAGGGAGCCCGCTCCAGTCGCACGTTGGATCGTGGGACGCCCATGGCATCCAGTGTGCTTGCGTACAGGATGTTGACGCTGCTCCTTCCATCCATCAGTACCTTGGACACACGCTTATCGGGGCTACGACCAGTGGAAGCTTCCCTGGATGTGGGACATACTTCGGGTGATCGGACCGGTCGAAGGTGATTGAAGCTTCGGACAATCTGAGGTACTCCTAGTTGTTAGGATGAACCGCGAACACGTCACGCTCCATTAGCTTGGCGCGTCGCTTTGACGCCTGCGCCTCTGGTCCGCCAAAGATCATGAGGCACTCGTCGGGTTCGGGGAATGTGTCTGCCGCCGTCCCCTTCCCCTATGTTTGAGAGGTCAGGCTCACCCTGTCTAGCCTTCCCATGAGGAACTTCCTCATGAGGCCACAATCGCAGTACTTATGCTTGACGGGGGTCGCATGATTTGGGCATGGACCTTCGAGTAGCTGCTCGAAGTAGTCAGGGGTCTGACCCTCGGTGAGTCGTTGCCCTTGGGGTCGATTATCACGTCGCTGACCTTGTGTCTCCCGTCCCTGGGGTCGGGAGGGCTTGGGCCCTGCGACAACGATGAATTCGACCTGCCTTTCCTTCTTCTTCTTCTTCTTCTTCTTCTTCTCGGGGCGGTCCGAGGGACCCGCTTCGTCGGCTGGCTCGTCGCGCCTCTTTTTCCCCCATCATCAGGAAAGTGCGCCATCACGGCTTCCTCTCCTTGTGCTTCTTCGGGTGGCTATGTCAAGGACCTCCTTGATCGTCTTCGGGGACTCCTTGCCAATCCGGTTGACCAAGATCCGGCTCTTGGTACCCCCCATCAGCGCCACGATGGCGTCAGCATCGGTGGCGTCAGGGAGGTTGTTGTACTACCGGGAGAAATGACGCAGGTACTCTCGAAGTGTCTCACCGTGCTTCTGCTTACATCTTTTGAGGTCGCAGACCTTGCCCGGGCGGGCGCGGGTGCCTTGGAAGTTTCCAGCGAAGGTACTCCACAAGTCTGCCCAGTTTCGAATCTTCCCGTTTGGTAAGCGCTCAAGCCAGGCACGGGCCAGCTCCGCCAGGTATAGGGGGAGGTTGCGTATGATGACCTTGTCATCAAAAGCACCCCCTGCTCGGCACGTGAGCGTGAAGTCATCCAGCCAGACTGATGCATCCGTCTCTCCATCATACCTGCTGAAGTTGGTGGGGAGACGGAACTGTGGGGGAATTGCCACAGTGCGAATCTCGTGGGAGAAGGCGGCCGGGCCTAGGCAATCAAAGTCGGAGATTGAATCCTAGTCCTCCTCTGCCTCAACGTGTCCCTCGCGCCGACGATACCTGACGCGTGGGACACGATCCTCCGATTCCTCGGAGCGATCCCGTCGTCGAGCCTCGATGGTATGCCGCACGTCGCGGTCAGGGCCCAGCCGATCTTGGACCTTTGCAGCGTCCGGGCTTGGGACATTCCTTCGCGCACCGTTAGCCGGCTTCTTCTTGTCGACAGCACTGGGAGACAGTGAATCTCCGGCACCGACCCTGGAATTCCATCTCCTCCCGGCAGAGCTCTCCACCTGTTGCACCGCGGCGCGCTCGAGGAGCGATTTTAACTCGTTCTAGACTCGACGCTCTTCGGGTGTCGACGGCTGGGGTAGATGCCTACTGAGCAACGTGGCCACGGTGATGCACTGGCTCGCCCGGTCGAACAGCGGGTAGCCGTTGGCGTTGGTCTCGATCCGCTGGCCTACTTCACGTGCTCGCACCCGAGCTGCCGGCTCCATGTTTGCATCGAGTTGGGCCTGCTCTAGCTCGAGGGCTAGCCGCACATCTTCCAGCTCTTGTCGTTTCGCCGCAATCTGCTCTGGCGTTAGCCGAATCTCAGCCCCGTTCGCTCCGTTCGCCAAGTAATCCGGGGGGACCATGGTGAAACACTCCCGTGTTGGGCAGGGCTCACCTGTTCCCGGGGGGAGGTGTACTTCCAAATCCCTCTCTTGACTAGGTTCGGACGGGCTGAGCATGACGTCTGGGGTTGTGTAGCGCCCCAGGATGCCTTTGTACTTTAGAAGGCGCACCTTGGGCGTGTGCTCTGTCGAGGCCTTTCCATGCCCGGCGTCGCGCCAAGTCGAAGAACACTTGTGATGCGTTCTTTAGACCAAAAGGAAGAGCTGACGCCTCGCTTTTCAGCAAGCGTACGTTGGCCTTCTTAGCCTATTGGCCTTTTGGACCGCTTGACGAAGGCGGACACGAGCGCTTCGCTCGAAGCGCTTGGGTTGAGTTGTCACTGTCGTTGGGGTGGTGCTCGATTCGTTCACGCCCCACCCTGGACACTGCGATTGAGCTCAGG
Organism: Digitaria exilis; assembly: GCA_015342445.1. Taxonomy (NCBI): domain Eukaryota; kingdom Viridiplantae; phylum Streptophyta; class Magnoliopsida; order Poales; family Poaceae; genus Digitaria; species Digitaria exilis. Next base: position 119,778 of record JACEFO010001997.1, on the reverse strand, counting down.
GAGGAGGCCGTCACGGCACGTGCGGCAGATGCAGCCTTACTCTCAGCTGAAGGCACCGCTTGGTTGCCTCGCGGGACTTGCCCCATGCGGGTGGCCACGCAGTCGGAATTGCTGACGAGGACGAGGTGTGGCGCGCCACCTTGCGCAGCCTGCAGTTCGTTCACAAGGAACTCGAGGCTGTCGAACCGAATGGTCGTGCCCAACCTGAACTGACAGTCACCAAGACCAGCCATCTCGTACCAGGTGTCGACGAGGACGAAGACGTGCGCAGGCCCCTACCTGGCGCGCCAACTGTCGGCGGGTGACACACGGGGTGCCTCACGCCGGCGAGTGTCGATCACTAAACACGCACGTCTTGGTGGAGAATAGTTCAAGAGACGCAAGACACGGAGTTTATACTGGTTCGGGAGTGATCCCTATGTGCAGTGAAGATAGCTCACGGCTGTATTGCTCTCTCGGCGGCGGATTACAACGAAGGTCGGTTCAAGCCATGGGTGCAGGATGCGTGTAGAGGACTAAGTGCTCTAGAGATCGAGTATCCAGAACTTGGATCCCTTTCGCAGGAGGATGCCCTGCTCTTTTATAGTTCAAGAGAAGGGCACCTATACAATGGCGTTTTACCTATCTACCCTCGGGAGCCCGACGCCCCCGACGGTTACTTGCTGTCGGTTTAGTGCGTTTTGGCGACCCCTTCCTTGGCCGCCGCGTGTCAAGAAGCCGATTGTCCGTTGAGTGACCGGCAAGCGTTTGGAGGCTTTGGAGCAGGTCAAGAAAGAGGAAAGCTCGAGCATGTAACAAGAAGGCAAAGGTAACATCCTTTCAAGTTGATGATTGCATGGATTTCAGTTGCCAAGAGCATTTGAAGGTATCATCCAGGTGTTTGGCAAAGTGTTTGAAAGGATTTGGTTGATATGTTGATATCGCACTTAGAACAAAATGGCCGACAATAGAGGGTCGCCCTTAGACTGATTTAATGTTTCTTGATATGCAAGCTTTACCAAGAAACATGGGGCATATGTTGATTGTAAAAAGTGGCCAGAATGCCGATCTGGCTCAATAGCCGGTCTAACCGCCTGTATAGCCAGTCTAGACCGTCTGAACCTTGTAGGCGGTCTGGCAATGTGCCAGGCGGTCTAACCGCCTATACAACCAGTCTAGACCGCCTGTGTAAAAGTACTCAAACTATGAGTTTGACTCCACCATTGTGTAGGGCTCGTCGAGATGATCAAAATACATATGTGGATCGCCTGATTTGGAGTCCGAATGAGGAAGTTATGACTCTGTCAAGGATCACCCTGCGCCCAGCCGGTTAGACCATGTGTACAGGGGGTTAGACCGCCTGTAGTAGTTCTAATCCGAATTAGAGTTGTATTTTGATGGGACTTCATTATAGAATTGACTCTCCATGGGGCAAGACCTCCCCACCCTATATTATGAAGGGTCGTGGCCGATTGAGGACATCTACCCAATCGTACATACACATTTATCTTTACTTTTTATCTCAAACCCTAGCTTTTCCAACCCCCTCTTCTTCCTTCGTCGTCTCCATGGTGTTTTAGGACATTCTAGGTGGCCTTGCCGACCTTAGAACAACCATAGGTTCGCCGCCTCCGACGGGGTCCCTCCCGAGGCGACAATCGTAGGCTTTCGCGACGCCTCTGCTACAGGCGGTCAGACCCCCTATGACGGGCGGTCCGACCCCTTGTGACAGGCGGTCAGACTCCCTGTGCGGTCTGACTCCCTATTCAGGAGCTCCGACGATGAGATTCCAACTACCACGCGATCTAGTGCTTATTGTGTGTTGACCCGAAAATGCGTTAACAGTATTATACACTGCAGTGCACTGTAGTACCCATTCAGAAAATGTGGCGGACCACTCCAAAATTATTCCAAGTTAAGTACCCCGGGACCACTAATCGAGTAGTCAGGCACTTAATCCGGAATAAGCAGGAGCGCCGTCGGATTAAACCCGATTTAACCACGTACTTTCTCGATCGAAACAACAGGCACGCCCACACGAAGGTGAGTTCCAGAGATTACAACATTCCACAAATTCAACATACATAAAGGGTATCATAAAGTTATTACAAACCGAGTTTGAAATTTAAATCAGAGTATCATGTTCAAGCAGCGGAAAAAAAGTAGTTCATTGCAGTGGAAAGATAAACTAACGACGATACAACGTAACACCATGATGAAGCCTGCCACGGTGCTACTCCTCCCGTTCCTCGATAGAGGACGGAACCCACTCGATGTGCCATCCAGGGGGAACCTGGGTAGGCCAAGTAAGGGCATCGACTGCCACATCCAACACTGCACCTGTAAACAAAAGCCACAAGTAAGGCTGAGTATACTAATACTCAGCAAGGCTTACCCGTCGGGTGAAAACTACATCACCGACATCTAGACATGAGAGACTTTTGGCTGGTGGGTTTGTTTGCCAAAAAGCAACTAAGAGTATATCCTTGCTTTCATGTTTTAGCATCATATTCTAGTAGATTTAACCATTCTAGATTAGCATCCTCTCTAAGCATACAAGTGGTGCAGTACAATTTAATTCATACAACAAGTTCATCAATCTCATAGTTCCACTTGTTACTCAATGCAGCAAGGCGGTCAAGCAGTCTCATTAACCACGAGAAGCGAACAGTTCGAACCGAATTTTGCTACCTGGCCAGGGGAAACCCAACACACACGGATAATGCTTGCTATAAAAGGTACAAGCACTTCCCAACCTTTCCCATCGATCCACAATCCGGAACCGAACCCACTTCCTTAGGATAAAGGTTTACTGCTTCACTCACAGTCTCACGCATATATCCACAAGTGTACGGCAGGGGAAACAAAAGTTTCCAAGGAGAGATGGCTATCGGCCCTAGCTGCTTCAATCTGGTACCGGGCTTACCGATTCCCATATATCGGCATGCATGTGGTACGTTCAAAAAATTGACACACTCAACCACACGTTTCGACCTTAAATCAATTATCATACACGGACGGGAGATCTACATCTACCATCCCGCCCGTCCATCCTTATGATTCCAACATAAGTAAAGACAAGCAACTCCTATGTCTCGCGAGTGACAGGAAATCACTCGACTTGTAACGGACCTAAAGCAATGCCCTATCGATCCTTTCATACTAGTGCTGCAAGTCATAGGTACTAGAAATGTGCAGCTAAGGTATTCAATCAACTCCTTGAAACGTAAATGCACAAGCATAGGGAATTCATAGATGCATAAACTTTAAAGGTTAGGTTATGCTTTGGGGCTTGCCTTCTTGGGCTAGCTGAAAGTCAGGCTCTGGGTTGTTTACGTCGATGTTGGCTCCGCCCTCGAGGTTCTCCTCTTCGTCGATGGGGATGAGGTCATAGAAGCCGTCAGCGAGAACGCCCTCTACATGAGATGCACAAGTTAAGCGCTGCTGCTATTTCATGTTTCAAGGTTACTGCACTAGGTTATCTTCATCTTGACATTTTAACAAACTTCTCTTTTCTCTATCAGTTAAGCAAGGCGTGTGGTGCCGAGCTCATGCTTTTGAGAAAAATAACTCGGCTGGTCATTGAGGACCGAGTTCCTTTCGACAGTAAGAACCCTGCCGGTTCCCGTGGTCTGGGTTCTTATCAAAAAAGAACCCTGCTGGTTCCCGTGGTCTGGGTTCTTATCGAAAAAGAACCCTGCTGCTCGAAAAGAACACATCAAAAAAGAACTCTGATACTTGAAAAGAACACTACTGGCTCTCGTTGGCTGGGTTCTCATCGAGAAAGAACCCTGCTCGAATAGAAAAAAAAAGATGAAGATGTGCCCTCGGCTCGTCGGTGGCGTTGCGCCGGCCAACGATGGTGGAAGGAGGTTAGAGAGGTTGAAGAGGTGAGCCACTCGTTCTTTTCCCCACCTCTCTGACCTCCTTCCACCATCGTTGGCCGGCGCAACGCCACCGACGAGCCGAGGGCACATCTTCATCTTTTTTTTCTATTCGAGCAGGGTTCTTTCTCGATGAGAACCCAGCCAACGAGAGCCAGTAGTGTTCTTTTCAAGTATCAGGGTTCTTTTTTGATGTGTTCTTTTTGAGCAGCAGGGTTCTTTTTCGATAAGAACCCAGACCACGGGAACCAGCAGGGTTCTTTTTTGATAAGAACCCAGACCACGGGAACCGGCAGGGTTCTTACTGTCGAAAGGAACTCGGTCCTCAATGACCAGCCGAGTTATTTTTCTCAAAAGCATGAGCTCGGCACCACACGCCTTGCTTAACTGATAGAGAAAAGAGAAGTTTGTTAAAATGTCAAGATGAAGATAACCTAGTGCAGTAACCTTGAAACATGAAATAGCAGCAGCGCTTAACTTGTGCATCTCATGTAGAGGGCGTTCTCGCTGACGGCTTCTATGACCTCATCCCCATCGATGAAGAGGAGAACCTCGAGGGCGGAGCCAACATCGACGTAAACAACCCAGAGCCTGACTTTCAGCTAGCCCAAGAAGGCAAGCCCCAAAGCATAACCTAACCTTTAAAGTTTATGCATCTATGAATTCCCTATGCTTGTGCATTTACGTTTCAAGGAGTTGATTGAATACCTTAGCTGCACATTTCTAGTACCTATGACTTGCAGCACTAGTATGAAAGGATCGATAGGGCATTGCTTTAGGTCCGTTACAAGTCGAGTGATTTCCTGTCACTCGCGAGACATAGGAGTTGCTTGTCTTTACTTATGTTGGAATCATAAGGATGGACGGGCGGGATGGTAGATGTAGATCTCCCGTCTGTGTATGATAATTGATTTAAGGTCGAAACGTGTGGTTGAGTGTGTCAATTTTTTGAACGTACCACATGCATGCCGATATATGGGAATCGGTAAGCCCGGTACCAGATTGAAGCAGCTAGGGCCGATAGCCATCTCTCCTTGGAAACTTTTGTTTCCCCTGCCGTACACTTGTGGATATATGCGTGAGACTGTGAGTGAAGCAGTAAACCTTTATCCTAAGGAAGTGGGTTCGGTTCCGGATTGTGGATCGATGGGAAAGGTTGGGAAGTGCTTGTACCTTTTATAGCAAGCATTATCCGTGTGTGTTGGGTTTCCCCTGGCCAGGTAGCAAAATTCGGTTCGAACTGTTCGCTTCTCGTGGTTAATGAGACTGCTTGACCGCCTTGCTGCATTGAGTAACAAGTGGAACTATGAGATTGATGAACTTGTTGTATGAATTAAATTGTACTGCACCACTTGTATGCTTAGAGAGGATGCTAATCTAGAATGGTTAAATCTACTAGAATATGATGCTAAAACATGAAAGCAAGGATCTACTCTTAGTTGCTTTTTGGCAAACAAACCCACCAGCCAAAAGTCTCTCATGTCTAGATGTCGGTGATGTAGTTTTCACCCGACGGGTAAGCCTTGCTGAGTATTAGTATACTCAGCCTTGCTTGTGGCTTTTGTTTACAGGTGCAGTGTTGGATGTGGCAGTCGATGCCCTTACTTGGCCTACCTAGGTTCCCCCTGGATGGCACATCGAGTGGGTTCCGTCCTCTGCTGAGGAACGGGAGGAGTAGCACCGTGGCAGGCTTCATCATGGTGTTATGTTGTATCGTCATTAGTTTATCTTTCCGCTGCAATGAACTACTTTTTTTCCGCTACTTGAACATGATACTCTGATTTAAATTTCAAACTCGGTTTGTAATAACTTTATGATACCCTTTATGTATGTTGAATTTGTGGAATGTTGTAATCTCTGGAACTCACCTTCGTGTGGGCGTGCCTGTTGTTTCGATCGAGAAAGTACGTGGTTAAATCGGGTTTAATCCGACGGCGCTCCAGCTTATTCTGGATTAAGTGCCTGACTACTCGATTAGTGGTCCCGGGGTACTTAACTTGGAATAATTTCGGAGTGGTCCGCCACAGCTGGTATCAGAGCCGAAACAGCGTACCGGAGAGAGCAACAAACCTTAAATAAACATTTTTTTGAAATAAAACTTGCCAACTCTTACTTCCGCCGCGCTTTGCGATGGAAGGTTATTCTTAGGACCGCTAAGGATGTTACATAGAGCGTGAAGCTTATGTGGGTTAAGGGATCACGATATGATAGGTGGCTAATAATATATTATACTGACTTCCAGCACATTTCATTCTGTCATTTACTTTACGCAATGGTGGGCGCAAGGTACGGCGATTGCTGTAACGTACCACGGCACTATATGAAAATATAGTGGCGGCACATAGTCAATACGCTGTGATGGCGTATGAAAATAGAATAGCATGGTGGGCGCAAGGTACGGCGATTGCTGTAGCGTACCACGGCATCATATGCAAATATGATGGCAGCACAAAGTCAATACGCTATTTCATGAGCGTATGAAATTGTCAATATGTTGCCTTGGGGACATATGAACATTGCCCGTTCAATGTTGAACGTTCGGGTGCCACCTCTATAGTGGGTGGTAATGAATGGAGACACTTTCGTGAGTGCTGGCACGAAAGGTTGATTATATATGCTCTGGAATGGAATTTTCTGCAGGTACACTAACCACGATTCCGTATGATGAACGGTTAGAAAAGTTCGGCTAGATAATATAGGGAGAGACGGATATTGCCTAGCCACCGGCACTAACTTCGTAGGCCAAAAGTTTATTGGCATGTGTGTTGGTGAGAACGGATAGGCCGCTCATGTATTGCATTTCACTGAAATTATATTGAACCTTAACACGCGACCAATCGAACCGCCGTCAAAACTTGAATCACAACCAAAACTCTGCCGAAACCAATCTGTTTGCACCATTAATTCGAAACTGAAAACGTTGCCAAACGAAAAAGTGTTCAATATGAAAGTTGTCATAAATGTTATCTAGTTTATGCTGAAGAAATTTCAACGAAAATGGTTCAGTAGAACTGGAGTTATGTTTAAAATGGTAACCCCATGTCTGCTGGAAATTTCTGAGAATAGTGAGATAAAACTGAATTTTTACACCATCTTAGTGACAGTTTCTGCTCAAACCTCCAACATGAAACTTGTTTGGAATTACTTAAACAACGTCCTGGCCAAATTTGGGAATTTTTGAGCTGGTAGATGTTGAGTTTTATAATTTTTACTACACTGTCCAGAATCTGTTTTATTTTCTTTGGCGCTAACCGAGTCTCACCCTTGCCCTTTTCTTTTTGGTTCAGAATGGACGCTCACGCTGACTTGGCCAGCTACCCCAACGATGTTTCCTTTTCAGACTGCCTGGGATGGGAAGGTTTCCCTAGCATTCTGTGGTCAGTTTTGCAAGCGCTCGATTACCCTACCCCGCCACAATATGAGAGAACCCTCATCCGAGACCGAGGTGTGACCCGATCTCGTGTGCGTTTGGTGGTATATCGCCATCCACCATGTCCTAGCTCCCCCACTTGGAGTGTGGAAGTTCATGGACACCACATGGAGATGACTTGTGAGCTAGCTGCCTTGAATGGCATTAGTTCTTTTTGTGCTCAGAACCAGGACTTGGTAGAGCACCAGTTGCTTGGGTTGTTTCCGCCGACCCAGCCGGACGATCCCCATTGGATGAGGCGCTATCTTAGCTCCCCTTTGAGGATGGCGGAGAATCCCGTCGCTGCAGCTGCACTTATGATGAGGTGGATCCGAGCTTACCACCGCTTGCAGGCACTTTTGGGACAGTCGCAGAGCGAGATGCTCAATCTTGCTATGGACATGTCCGTCCGTGCCCGGGACATTGGGGTTGAGAGGACCTCATTGTCCATTGAGGTGAGCACCAGGGACGCCATGATTGCTGATTTGGGAAGGCAATTGAATGACCTCCACATCACGCACAACAATGTCCAAAATGAGCTAGCCCAAACAAGAGAAGAGCTTGAGGAAGTGCACGGTACTTTGGACCATGCTAATGCCATGTTAGCCGCCCATGATGCTCAGCACCTTCTTGAGCAAGAAGGAGAGCATGGGGAAGGAGAGGCCCCCGACTCCGACATGGATACCGAGGATGACATGCCGCCCCTTCCAGCTCCACCATCACCTATGGGCAGCGAGGCTACCGCTAACAACCTAGATGATTTCTAGAAGTGGTAGTAGCAAGATTACTCCTCCGCTAGGCCTAAATTTTGGCTTCATGTTGTAATAGGCTAGATGGAGTTGAGCTCCCTTTTAAATCTTTTGAGACAATGTAAATTAATGGTATGGTTGTGTGATCCAAAACTTGATGAAGGTTGTAATGGTTGTGTGGAAAACATTCTGCAGCTAACTTTGTTTTAATTATTGATGGGTTTTCCATTCATTTCTGGGCTGTGATGTGAACTACAAAGCTGTTTGGAATTTGTCAAATGAAATGTTCACCAAATTTCAACCCTATTGGTTAAGCGAAATAAAAATGGCAACCAAAATACTACAGCTCGGCCTGCCGTAAAACAGCAAACGCAGAAAGCTAAAGATTGAATTTTTCGGCTTAGTTCCAGCCCGAATTTATTCGGAGCCAAACATGAAAGTTGTAGGGCATGAAATTTTCGAGCTACTGACCGAATTGGAGCATTTGACTTGCTTCCTGTTGGGAGATATGATTTTTCTTCCGAACTACTTGTTGATATGTCATTCCTACGCAGTAAACTTCATTATATTGTCACGTTCTATCTTGTCATCATTATGCAAGCTTATGAAATGTGACCAATACAAGTACCTACTGCAGATGGCAATCACCCGCAGCGGTTATGACGCTAGTGGCTCCAATGCTAACCAGCAAGGGCCTGAGGGGCAGCAACAGCCGCCACCACCTCCGCCACCGCAGCAAACCTCCGACGTGGCAGCAATTGTATGCTACGCAAACGGAAATCCTACGGAACCTGCAGCATCAGCAACAAATGATGCAACAGCAGATGCTACAGCAGGGAGGTCAACGGGCCCCTCAGCCTCAAGTGGCCCGGTATGAGGATTTTCTGGCTACACACCCGCCGGTGTTCTCAAGAGCCGATGAGCCCCTAGAGGCCGATACGTGGATTCGAGCCATCGAATCCAAGTTCTCCATCTTGGCCACGCCTTGCACTTCCAACCGCAAGGTAGTTTTCGCGGCGCAGCAGCTCCGCGGCAGAGCTCTCCTATGGTGGGAGAATTACTTGGCCCTGCAGCAGGAGGGTCACGTGATTGAGTGGGATGAGTTCAAGACTGTGTTCAAGGCTCATCATATTCCTGCCGGCTTGGTAGAGCGGAAGTTGAATGAATTTCTGGCTCTGACCCAGGGTACCCGCACGGTGCTCCAATACGCCCAGGCCTTCAATGGTCTGTGCCCGTAAGCGGGTCATCACGTCGACTCTGACGAGAAGAAGTTGGAGAGGTTCCGACGTGGCCTCAATACTAAGTTGAAAGCTCAATTGGCTACCACCCGTGCTGCCACATATGGCGATCTCGTGAACCTCGCCATTGCCCAAGAAGACGCCAACATGGTACACAAAGCGGAGAAGAAGAGGAAAGCTCCTGCTGGACCCTTGAGCGCGCAGCCGCAGAGATTCCGCTTGGTTCCCCCGGCTGCACCACAAGGGCAGTCCAGGGCACCTCAGGGAGGTGGATGGGTTGCTAGGCCACCACAGCCTAATGCGCCCCGTTTCCCTCCACCGCCGCAGCAGCAACCGGCGCCAAGGCAGAACGCACAACAGCCAGCTCGCCCTGGAGCCGGCTATCGATGTTTCAAGTGTGGCAGCAATAGTCACTTTATCAAGGACTGCCCGCAGAACAAGCAACAGAACCAGCGCCTAGGGAATCAGCAAAACAAGGGCAAACAGCAGCAGCGTGTGCAGGTCCGATAAGGAAGACTTAACTACACCACCTTGGCCGACCTACCTGAGGGAGCCCCAGACATGACTGGTACCTTCCCTATCCACACTCAACCTGCTGTGATATTGTTTGATTCCGGGGCAACATATAGTTTTATAAGCACAAGATTTCATGCAAAATGTGGGTTAAAATCTTACCATACCAAATCATCATATGTGATATCGACTGCGGGAGGTAAAATAGCATCCAACCAAGTCTCCCAAAGAGTGCCAATCAGGCTGGGAAGTAAGATATTTCCTACTGATTTAATTCTGCTTGGTATGGAAGGGATTGACATTATTTTGGGAGCCAATTGGATGACTCAACATAAGGTTGTGCTAGATGTTGCAGAACGAGTTGTTGAAATAAACTCGCCTACCCATGGCCCTAGTGTGCTATATCTGCCACAACGGAATTGCGTCAATGCTTGTGCTTATACAATGGTAGAAACACAACTAAAGGACATTCCGGTGGTATGTGAGTATGCCGATGTTTTTCCGGATGACTTACCTGGGATGCCGCCGGATAGGGACATTGAATTTGTGATTGAACTCCAACCTGGCATGGCACCTATATCAAAGAGACCATATAGAATGCCACCCAATGAATTGGCCGAATTAAAAATTCAACTCCAAGAATTGCTAGACAAGGGTTTCATACGTCCTAGTGTGTCACCTTGGGGATGTCCCGCTATCTTTGTGAAGAAGAAGGACCATTCTTTGAGGTTGTGTATCGATTACCGGCCTCTCAATGCGGTGACTATTAAAAACAAGTACCCACTCCCCCGCATTGACGTCCTGTTTGACCAACTAGCTGGCGCTAGAGTGTTCTCCAAGATTGATCTTCGCTCTGGCTATCACCAAATAAAAATCCGACCTTGTGACATTCCAAAGACTGCCTTTTCTACTCGTTAGTGGTCCCGGGGTACTTAACTTGGAATAATTTCGGAGTGGTCTGCCACAGAAAATGCAAATTATTGAATCCAATTAGTCAAATCATCTCAACTTCTAGTTTATCATGAAATATATTTTCATATCATACCAAATTATAAAAGTTAATAATTCTTTTATAAGTTCAATTAAATCTAAGTAGCTTCGAGTCAAACTAAATCCAAAATTGCACATATTTTCTTTTGAACGAAGGAAGTACATACAAATAAGGAAAAAGTCTAAATTACTCCCCTCGACTATAAGCAAAGTACACATAGCCCCCTAAACTATTTTTTGGTTTATTTTACCCCCTAAACTATGTTATTTGGCCTATTTTACCCCTAATACAATTTGTCTTTTTTATTTTTTTCATGTACAAGTGTCATATTACGTTCATATTTTGGGAGATGATAGTATACATCATAATGCATGATTGAAAATATATATAATGATTTATTTGTCTTTATTTTGATGGGTGTAACATATTTAATAATTAATTAATCCTTAGGACACGATATTATAAAAAAAACTAATGACAAAAAAATCATAATAAATTTTTCCGACATACATTGTGATGTTCACTACAATCATACAAAATTTAAAATTAAAATTCTACTTGTGCATGAAGAAATAAAAAAGATAGAATGATTTAGGGGGTAGAATGCACCAACTGACATAGTTTAGGGGGTAAAATGAACCAAAAGATAGTTTAGGGGGTTATGTGGACTTTGCTTATAGTTGAGGGGAGTAATGTGGACTTTTTCCTACAAATAAATATTGGTTATTGTCGACGGGTGACACACGGGGTGCCTCACGCTGGCGAGTGTCGATCATAACACACACGTCTCGGTGGAGAATGGTTCAAGAGACGCAAGACACAGAGTTTATGCTGGTTCGGGAGTCATCCCTACGTCTAGTGAAGATAGCTCACGGCTGTATTGCTCTCTCGGCGGCGGATTACAACGAAGGCCGGTTCAAGCCTTGGGTGCAGGATGCGTGTAGGGGACTAAGTGCTCTAGAGATTGAGTATCCAGAATTTGGATCCCTTTCACTGGAGGATGCCCTCCTCTTTTATAGTTCAAGAGAAGGGCACCTATACAATAGCGTTTTACCTATCTACCCTCGGGAGCCCGGCGCCCCCGACGGTTACTTGCTGTCGGCTTAGTGCATCTTGGCGACCCCTTCCTTGGCCGTCGCGTGTCCTTGGACTTCCCACCAGCAGCTTCGCGGTAACCTCCTTCTTGGCTGCTAGCGTAGCGGAGCACATGCAGCTACCTTTTCCTAAGCGCAGAGCTGCAGATCAGCTTTTTCAGTTGGTAGGCGGGTACGAGCTGTCGGGTGTCGGTCGGGAGAAAGCGTAGACCGCACGCATTCTCCTTCGCAGACCTGGTTTGGCTTCGGGAGTCTTCCTGAGGCTCTCTCTCTCTGATCCCGCTTCAGAGGATGTGTTCGTCGATGGAAGAGTCTCCCCACGGGGGTCTACCCTTCCGACCGGGGGTCGGGGGTTGGGCGAGACGGATGCGCCCGACCATTACGTCCTCCGAGAGGGGGCGGGGGTCGGGCGTGACGGACGGGCCCGACCCCTTCGGCTTTAAAGCCTTCCGAGGGTCGGGCGAGAAGGAGCTTCCCGATCGGCAGTGCCTAGAACCATCTCTGTAACACCCAAATTTCCAAGAAATCCGAATGCTTCTATATGCGTGCCTAGGATGTCCATAGAACATATATAGATTACAAATATTGAATCACAGAGAACACAATGCTCGAATAAAATAGTTTACATCGGAGTTTAACACAAGACATAGTCTTAAACAAATAACACAACGGAAGTCTTAATATTATTAAACGTCTTAACTAAGTAGAGCCTCAAAAGCCACAGGGACACCGACTGGTTGAACACAGCTAGAAGTACGGCAGATCCTCCGGAAACTCAGCAAGCGACTGATCATTCAATGCTCCATCTGTTACCCATCCGGGATTTTGTTGAATAGTTGCAAGTGTAAGTAAACCATCTTACTCAACAAGTATAATACGGGTTATGCAAGAACAAAAGGCTTGACACGGTTAAACTGCATTAGCACTTTTAATAGTTTCATTTTATTATCATCCAAATTACTACAAATGAGTAGAAACCCAAGTATAAACCCATTAATAATAATGTATAAATAATCATAGAATAACCAACATCAACCACTAACATCATCTTCTAATAAAAAATGATCCAGGCCGCTCGTAACCGTGAGCACGGCTATCATGATAGATCAACACTCTGCAGAGATTTTGCCATTTACCCGCTGGTCATATAAATCCAAAGAACTTATGTTGCGAGGACTTTCAAAAAAAACCTCCTCTCTTCTCTCTCTCCCTCCTCTCTTCCGGCCCGGCCCAGCTCTCCCTTCCCTTCTCCTCTTCGCGTTGCCGGCCCAGCAATCTCTCCGCTTGGCCTAGCCCAGCGCCGCAACAGCCGCCAGCCCAATAGCCAGCGCCTCCCCCATCCCTCTCTCCCTTAGACTGACAGGCCGGGCCCGCTCGTCATATTCCACCTCCAGCGCCCCCGCACCCGACCAAGCCGCACCAGGACGAGCTCGAGTCCGCACCCGCACCGCCTCTGCTCTGCTCTGTTTGGCCCGCACGCCAAGGTGCTTTTGCCGGGCTATAAAGCCGCCACCAAATCCCTGCGTTTGCCCGCTTCGCGAAACCCTAGCCGCCTTCCGTGCTTGCAGCGCTGCCGCCAACCCAAGCGTTCGCTGCGCCACCATGAATTCATCGTTCCGCCATTGCACCGACGTGAGGAACCAGCTCAGGAGCTTCACAAGGTGGTAGGAAGAACGCCGTGCCTGATCTCCTTCTCTATCTCATCGTGTAGCACCTGGAATCACTCGCCGGAGTTCCTCGTCCGCCGCCGCACGTCGCCAGCCGCCTACGCCGCCTGAGCCCCGAGCATGACCCACAAAACGGGTTCGCCATCTCCTCCTCTCTCTCTCCTGAGCTAGCCGCGGCGAGCTTTGGAGCTCTGTAGCCCCCGTTCGACCAACTCCGGCGAAACTCCGGCCGCGCGCCGCCGCGTTTGCCGCGGAAGCCGACGACCCAAGCCCTTGCAAAACCCTTGCTGTGCGATCAAGATCCGACGGCTCACGTTAGATCTAAACCTAGTTAAGCCTAGGTCAAACCGGCCGTCGTGGCATCTTTGCAAAAGAGCCCCTACAGATTTTGGAAATCAACCCGCGGTCCACCTCTATTCAAAAATAATTACAGTTTAGTTCTTTTTCTTTCGGTTTAGCCCCTGCACTTTTGAAAAATAGTGCCCACTGTCCTGAGTGGTAGTTTTACTCGTTAGCCCTCGAGTTTTTATGCAAAATTATATTTTAGGTCCTTGGTTTCTTTCAAAAACACCCCTGGAAGCCTAAAAGTCTCACCAGCAAGCCCCTAGAGCGCGTTTTAAGCGTAGTTTCTTTATTTTAACTCTGATTTGAGTGATTTTCGTGCTCATGTGTTCGTAGTAAAGCGTATAGTAACTCTAAAGCCTTCTTTTCATCATTTGTTTATGTTTGGAGTACTGTTCTAATTAAATGCCTTGTTTGCATGTATGTGTGGATGCTTGTGTGGTGATCAATGTGAGTAGTTGATGAGCCGTTCGATTTCGCTGACGACCCCGTTCCCGAAGAGCAGGTGCAACTGTAGTTCACTGAGGAAGTCAAGTATAACACGGACAATCCTTGATTACCCATACACCTTTTAAATCATATGTTCATATGCATGTGTCTAATATTGATATACACTAAGGATGTCCCTTGTCTTTACCTTATTCCTTGTTTACCCGGGTTATATGTATTATGGTTAGTATTTGCTACGCGCTGCGAACAACATTTATTTAATTGTTAATATTGAATTAATGGTTCACTTCAATGATGATTAAAAGATGCTTTTTAGCAACATGGTTCGGGGAACTAGAGCGTGTGTTTCGTGCTTTGTTCTAGTGTCTCTATAAGGTTTGGTCTAGGGAATTAGAGCATGTGCTTCGTGCTTTGTTATAATATCTCTCCGTAAGGTCCTGTTCTTAAAGCGGCAACCCAGGAACTTGTTCGCTGCCGTTGGAACTGTAATGGCTCTGGTCTTGGATAAGTAGCTTGTACGTCTCTAGCTCGCCAGTGGTTACCGAAAGGCGTATGTGGGGAACATTCGTGAGAGTATAGTTTGATCCATCAAGGACGGAATTATCCGTTGGCTATGTCTCGTTAGGCAAAGTCCCGTGATGTAAGCGCCTGATGTACGGCAGCTTCACACGTTGCGATGATTGCGCTCTCGCTCTGGACGCCATTGACCCCCTCACGTTGCGCCCTGAGCGTACGTCAATCTCGATGGCTTGGGTTATGCTGCCTATGTTGAACCAAAATGGCTACTGTGCTTGTTAGGGTGTTTTGTGAAGGTCCTAAAAAAAGTTCTTTTGGATTTATGTGACCGGCGGGTAAAGGGCGAAACCTCTACAGAGTGTTGATCTATCAAGATAGCCATGCTCATGGTTACTAGCGGCCTGGATCCTTTTTGATCAGAAGATGATGTTAGTGGTTGATGTTGGTTATTCTATGATTATTTATACATTATTATTAATGGGTTTATACTTGGGTTTCTACTCATTTGTAGTAATTTGGATGATAATAAAATAAAACTATTAAAAGTGATAATGCAGTTTAACCGTGCCAAGCCTTTTGTTCTTGCATAACCCGTGTTATACTTGTTAAGTAAGATGGTTTACTTACACTTGCAACTATTCAACAAAATCCCGGATGGGTAACAAATGGAGCATTGAATGATCAGTCGCTTGTTGAGTTTCTGGAGGATCTGCCGTACTTCTAGCTGTGTTCAACCAGTCAGTGTCCCTATGGCTTTTGAGGCTCTACTTAGTTAAGACGTTTAATAATATTAAGACTCCCGCTGTGTTATTTGTTTAAGACTATGTCTTGTGTTAAACTCTGATGTAAACTATTTTATTCGAGCATTGTGTTCTCTGTGATTCAGTATTTGTAATCTATATGTGTTCTGTGGACATCCTGGGCACGCATATAGAAGCATTCGGATTTCTTGGAAATCTGGGTGTTACATAAAACAATCCTATGCAATAAGCCAATTCACCCCATGTGCCTACAAGTGTGGTTTGTGCCTAACTAGTGTTGAAAAGAGTTTTGCAACCTAGTTCCAATCCTACTCTAGCATGACAAGTCTAGGAATCGAAATGCGGAAAGAAAACTTGCTCAAAGTAAAGAGAAGAGTAAGAAGCCAATTTTTCCCGAGGTATCGAGGAGTCGACAACTCCCCCTAGTCCTCATTGGAGGACCCACGCAAGGGTATAGCTCCCCCTTGATCCGCGCAAGGATCAAGTGCTCTCGTAGGGGATATCCATTTCCCACTCCGGGATGGCGGATTCCCAAATCGTGTATACTTTCTTGGGGCTTCACACAATCTCCACGTGAGCTCCCAAGATCAACACCACCAAGTCGTCTAGGTGATGCCGAATCACCAAGAGTAACAAGCCTAAGATCTTCACTTGACCTACACTAGACCAAGAGAAACATGGATGCACACTTGCTACTCTCAAGCACTAAAGAGAGTCCTTAATCTTCACAAGATCAAGAACACCAATAAAAACAAGTGCACAAAATAAACATGATGCATGAGTTCGCAACAAAGATCCAAAAGCCTATGCTACCCAAGCTCCCCCTATCTCTCATATCAAACTTCCTTTCCCCCTTTGGCGTCAAGCACCAAATCTAATTGTCGGAGGCAGGAGGAGTGCTTGCAGGCGGGTCGAGAGCCATAGAGGTAGGAGCTGCTACTGTTACTGCTTCTACTTCCTTCTCAATGTCATCAAGGAATGGAGTAGCGCCGGAGGTGGTACGCACTGGAGGATCTGGAAGTGGCATCTCAACACCAGAGCGTATCGCCTCAAGTATCTGAGCCTCAATATCAGACTAAATGGCTGAATCCGGGACAGACTGAGACGGAAGCTGAGTCACAGGAGCACGCTGAGGCTGACTCGACTAAGGGGTGTCCAAGTTGAGAATATCCGTATAGCTACACCCCAACTAACTGGACCTTGGAGAAGTGAGTGGAGTGGTCTCAATCATCACGGCTGTCACTGCCGGTGTGCTCCCAAACTGACCAACAAAAGCCAAAGTCGGTGTGCCGAAGGTGGTGGGTATCTCATGAAGTCTTGCAGTCACACTCGACACGACTGGCTCATAGGGTGCCATCTGTGGAGAGCCAAGCAAAGCCATGGGACACACATGAGACATCGGAACTCTGGGCCGAAAAACCCACCAAGACCGTTGACAGGGAGTTGCAACTCAATGCTATTGCTCGCAATTCAATTCTTGAATCTTTGAGCAAGAATGTGTTTAATCAAGTCTATGATGAGAAATGTGCCAATAAAATTTGGAAAAGCTTAAGGAACTTCATGATGGCACAAGTGATGTGATCAATAAAAAATATGACTTGATCAAGCGCAAATCTGATTCTTTTGAGATGTTGCCTAATGAATTAGCCAATTACATGTATTCACGACTTAATGTTATTGTCGATGAGCTAAATGCTTTAGGTTTGCACAAGTTGACAAATGAAGACATCTCAAGAAAAATCATCCAAGCCCTTCCAAGAGAGAAATATGGAAACCTTGTCATTTACCTCTTCGTGAAAGAAAAGTTCAAGGATTGCGACCCAAGCATGATTTTGGGCAAGATCAAGGCTTATGAGCTATCCAACAAGATCACCAAAGAACCTTCTACCTCAAGCCAAGAAATTGCTTCATCAAGCAAACAAGAAGAGGAGGAGAAAGATTGTGAGAACAAGCAAAGATCTTCCAAGCAAAAGAAGAAATCTTACAAGCTCGTATCAAGCTCAAGCTTAAGCCCAAGTGAGGCATCAAGCTCAAGTGAAGAGGAAGAAAGTGATTGTGAAGAGGAAGAGGATGAAGATGATGAGAGTGACACCTCTCTTGATGAAGAATCCAAAGAGCTCATCAAGAAGATGGAGAGGATGTTGAAGAAGCTCAACTCCAAGGGTGTTCCCATCCCCATGCAAGACGTGGTCTTCACCAATGATAGAAGAAAGCAAAGAAAATATGGTTGCAACCATTGTGGTGAGAAGGGACACTTCCGTGATTTATGTCCTATCCTTGCAAAGGTGTGAAGAAAGCCCGCAAGCTCAAGGGGAAGGAGAAGGAGGAGAATGGAAGCAAACAAGCACTCACTAGCATCGGCAAGTGGAGTGATTTGGATGAGAAGCCAAGAAAGCCCTCATCAAGAAAAGCATCATCAAGCTCATCACATATGTGCCTCATGGCCAAAGGTAATGTTGCTAGTGATAGCGACAATGATAGCGATGTAAGTGATGATGACTCCTCTCTTTCTATTCAATAGCTTATTTATACAATTTGCTCTCAAGATGATGCAATTAAAAAATTTCTTCACTCAAAACAAGGATCTTAAAGAAAAATTGGCTAGCTCATCATCCAATTATGAAGAATTGGTTCAAAAGTTTGAAATTGTGGTAAATCACAATTGTGGGGGTCATGGATTAGGGGGCCCACTGTCAGAACACCAGCTAATGGCGCATAGACGAGGAAAGGCCCTGATAACGAAAGGAAGGGGCATTAGTCTCGTTCGGTCGGAGGACTCCGTCTCGCCCGACCTACCGAGGACCTGGAAGATGGCGAGTCAGGCGCGTCCGTCTCGCCCGACCCCCGATCCCCTAGCGCCAGGGGGTGAAGGGATCGGGCATGTCCGCCACGCCCGACCCTCAACCCTCCGGGTCGGGGAGGTAGGCCCCCGCAGGGGGTCTCGTCTGTCTTTAATCACGTACAGTAGAAAGGGGAGGGGGAGTCCCGATGACCCTCCCAAGTCAAACCTGGCTTGTGAAGGAGAAGGTGTGTGGCCTACGCCTTCTCCCGACCGACACCCGACATCACCTGCCCGCCTGCCAACTGATAAAGCTGATATGCAGCACTGCGCTTGGGAAAAGGTAGCTGCATGCGTGCCGCGGCGCTAGCGACCAAGAGGAAAGCTACCGCGAAGCTGCCAAAGGGAAGGTGAAGGACACATGGCGGCCGAGGAAGGGGTCGTCAGTAGCGCACTAGGCCGACAACGCGCAACCGTCGGGGGTGTCCGACCCTTGAGGGTAATTAGGTAAAACGATGTTGTAACGCCGTCCTCTTCTTGCGCTATAAAAGAGGAGGATGTTCCCCCTGCGAGGGGATCCGATCTTTTGGACTCTTGATCTCTGGAGCACTTAGTCCGCTACACGCACACTACACCCACACAAGGCTTGAACCGGCCTTCGTTGTAACCCGCAGCCAAGGGAGCAATACAGTCTGTCTCCCGTTGCACTGGACGTAGGGATTACTCTCGAACCAGTATAAACCCTTTGTCTTGCGTCTCTTGAACCATTCTCCACCAAGACGTGTGTGTTCTGTGATCGACACTCGCCGGCGTGAGGTACCCCGTGTACCACCCGCCGATAGTTGGCACGCCAGGTAGGGGCCTGCGCACGTCTACGTCTTCATCGACATCTGGTGCGAGATGGCTGGTTTCGTTGACCATCAGTTCATGCAGGGCGCGACCATCTGATTCGGTAGCCTCGAGTTCCTTGTGAACGAGATGCCCGATGCTCGCGGTGGCGCCCTTCACCTCGTCCTCGTCGACCACTCCGACTGCCCGGCCACCTGCGCGGGACAAGTCCCCCAGGGTGGTCCGGCGGTGTCCTCAGCTGCCTCGGCGGTGGCTGCTACAGCTACTCAAGCTGTGAGCGTCGTTTCTCAGAACTCCATCGCCATGTCGAGGGTGGGGCGCGAGCGGATCGTGCACCGCCATGGCGGGAGCGACGACCCAGCCCAAGTGCTTCGAGCAAGGCATTCGGGTTCGCCTTCGTCATGCGGCTCCAAAAGCCAAATGACCAAGAAGGACGACGCAAACTCACGAAAAAGCGAGGCCTCAGCCTTTCCTTTTGGTTTGAGGAACGCGCCTGTTGACACCGTTTTGACATATAAAATCCTATGTGATCTGGCATGGAGATCGTTGGTTACTGGCGTGCAAAGACAGATAAAGCCACGAGATGGTTTGGCTTGCTGTAACTAAGAATATTTCCTAATCTAATTGTTTTGGTCGAGCCATGTTCAAAGAAGCAAAGGAAGGAGCTCATGGTGACCAACACGTCTAGGCAAAGGTGATACAAGATGAGGTAATCACGCATGCCTTTACATGCCGTACATGGAGAGAGTCTGAGCTAATCATGCATGCACACGGAGGGTTCGACAAAGAGCTTCGTTGGTCAGGATTCCACGAGGGGGAGATTGGAGTCCGTGTATCTTATATTTCCTTTTGTTTAGATATTTCTTATTTAACAAGTCTAGATTTAGTTTGGACTCTTTTAGTCTCAGGATATAAATATGTGACTTCGGCTATTGTAATCAATCATCACACGATCAAATAACAAACACTACTTCTTCAGTATCTTTACTTTTATCAAGTCGGCGACTTCGCTATTTTCTTTTCATGAGTTCTTCGAGCACGTCAAGGATGATCAGATCTCAGGGCTTGCCTCGTAAGTTCCGTCTTTTACCGAATAATCCTTAAGCTTTAGCAACCGGCGTATAGCTGTTGCTTCGTTTAAGTTATTCAACAGTTATCAGATAAGTATCTAGGCTTTAGTAACCGGCGTATCGCTGTTACTTCGTTTAGATTTTATTCAACATTTATCCAGGTTGGTACACGCTTTGGTCGGCTTTTACCTGTGTTATCTAGTTGTATCTCTTATCATAGCCGACTAGATCTCTTCCAAGTGTTGTTCTGCTTAGCTTGTTAGATTACGCTTTAGTGATCTCGCATAGCTTTGCTCTGAATCGGTTGTCCAAGCCGATTTATTATTTACCAGATCGGACAGCTTCTGTCGATTCTACCTATAGAGCTAATCGGAATACCAGCCAATACGCTCAAGTATTTTACGGTTTTATCCCTTGTCAATTAACAGGTCAGATTGACTGGCACGCCCCGGTATTCACGGTCACAACCGATTTCGTGTGCTAGCGCGTGAAGGTCTTTCCCGATTTTTGCGTCAACACACTTTTGGCACGCCCAGTGGGACCCTATAATCAAATTACCATCATGAGTTTCGTAACGGATGTAGCTGATTTCCAGGAGATGCTCAGTGAGGCTGTCGAGCGAGCGATGACCAATTTGTCTAACAGCCTGACGAATGCAATACATAGTACAGTCAGAACCACTTTTGCTAATAATGCAGCTCACCAGTACAATTATCATGCACCACAGCCGATGGTTTTTCAGCATCAAACATCGGCTCAGCTGTATGAGACAGGTAGTATCTATCAATATTATGCATCAGTTCCACAGCCGATGGCTTATCACCAGCCGTGGTCAGCGACTCAGCAGCCGCATCCTGTTGATCAGCAACCACAGTCGATGATTTATCAACAACAATGGCTAGATGATTACCAGTGACGGGCATCGTCTTTGCAGTCAATGGCAAACTCGCCACAACAGATAGCTGTCCAACATCCACAAGTTATAGCAGGTCATCCACAACAATTATGCAATTATCAGCAACAAACATTGGCTGTCAAGGCGATGGCGTGGCAGCCTCAAATATTGGGTGGATGCGAGTTGCATAAGATAGTTCAGCAGTCAACTACTTGTCAAACAGTCGTACAACAATCAAGTTTAGCAATTTACCAGCGAGATTTTGATATTGATCAAAGAAAGGATAAAGTTGAATATTCTGAAAAGTCAACAGAGGATGGTGAGGATTTGCTTCCGGTAAACATGGTCGAGGTTGTTGGCCAAGATAAAGATCTTTATTCTGAATTTTTAAGTTCTTCAGAATCCAAAGGATTGATGGCCGTTAAAACTAAGATGCAATTATCGGCCAACGAATATGAAAAAGAGGGATCATATGAACAGGGGCAGAGTTCCAAACAGCCCCTCGAAGAAAAAATTTCAGGTAATGTCAAGGATATAGAAGATGAGCTTGAGCAAGTTCAAAAAGAAGCTTTGGAGAGGGCCGTCGAGGAATATAAATCGGCTTGCCTTAAAACGTACAGTATTACCAAGGAGGGTGATGCAGTTCAAATTTGTGATTTTCCGAAGCCCAAAGATTTTATTGCCACAACTATAAAGTGTACAAGTACAACGCCTAGGATTGGAGTGGGCACACAGCCATTACCATTATCATCATCGGATCAGAATATCCCAATATGTTTTGCCACATCACCGTTGGACGTTTCATCCGTGCAAAGGAATCCGATTCTTATGCCAGCTAAATTTATACCAAGCCCGTCCCTAGAGACACCTCGTGAGAGCATAATTTCAGTTGATACATATATTGTTGCATATATTAAGTATGCAATAGGTATTGGCAATGCAGTTCAAAGCCTGCAGTCTGATTCTTGGGTAACATATTCATTAGTTTCATCAACTCAATCGTCAGCTCAAACATTGCAGACAGCCTGTTATCAGCTGCAAGCGTTAGCCCCTCTGCCGGTTGGTTATCAATCGCAACAGTCATACAGGCGATATGGGAATATTCATCGGCTCGTTGGAGGTAAATTATATCAATATATTATTTCAAAAGGAATAGCCAATGCAATGATCCTTATGAAAATATTGGCTGTTATATTTATTGAGTACAAACGAGGATTCTGTTTAAGTTTATGGGATCCAGGAGGATAAAACTCTGAATGTATATACAGTTTAATTAATCGGCTCATTGTTGTCTTATGCTAAGCTAGGCCGATTAATTATTTGTTATCCTTACCGTTGGCTTGTTGTTGGTCTTTTGGGTTATACAATGGAATAGCCAATGATATGATTGATCTTGTCCAATATACTTCGCCCTGGGCAATTTGTCAAGATCGACACTAGCATTGTGTTGTTTTGCTCATGTTTATGATTGCTGTTGCCAATAATGCTAGAAGAGGCTGAAACTAGAAGTGCACGGAAAGCCGATGGATTTAAACAGAGCTAATATTTGATCAACAATATTTTGGATAATTTCATCGGCTGTACAATCTTTAATGGATGGCATATGAATATCATCTGCTTCTTGAAATTATGGTCAATTGAGATTTACAAGCCAATGATACTGAGAGCTGAGGGAGCGGAGGTGTCTGCATAGAAGAAATCGGAACAGGGAGTCGGCCGATCAGGGAACCGCCGATTCAAAAGTGGATACGGAACAGGGAATCGGCCGATGCTGCTGTGCTCAAGAAATCGGAACAGGGAGTCGGCCGATCAGGGAACAGCCGATTTGGGATCAGGCAATACCTAAATCAAATTTAGCCAATACCAAAAATCAGTTGGCTCACTAAAGTTATGGCTGGTAGTTTTTGAGGAGCTGTATCTATAATTGCATGCATCGGCATGAGAGCCAATGGCCTTTTCTTGGAAGGAAGCGATCCAAGTTTTTGCTACCCGATGACCAATGAGATTAGAGAATTAGCCGATGATCATTAAACAGTGCCGATGGTTGTTTATTTTGGTTGATGATTATTTCATAATGGATCTGATGGTTTTTCTTTGAAGGAGCCGATAGCTAGAGTTAACGCAGGGCATCGGCATTGGAAGCTAAATCTCTTCATCGGCAACGGGAACTGTTTTCTTCTAGCGGATGATTGATATGGTGAGTCGATGGCTGCTGTAGCATAAGCATCCGCCCGTGGGAACAAGGGACCAATTTTGGTTCTGCCGATGAAAATGATGGGTAATCGATGACAGTCTACCGATTCAGGGACTGCCGATTTTGCAGTCTGCCGATTTAGGGACTGCCGATTTTGGTTCCGATTTTGGTATGTCGATTGTTGGAGTCTGTTGATTTGTAGTCTGCCGATAAACATAATGGAGTCAACTGATCTGATGTTAGCCGATTGTCCAAATTTGGTATTGCGTTTGATATAAATAATTCGAAGCATGAATATTCATACTTCGAATTAGGGGGGCCTGTGTTGAACACCAAATTTGCTGGTTGTGCACCAAATTTATGGTGTCCACATACTAGTGTATTATTGTTGCAAGACTATCAGCTATAGAAGGAACTTTCCAGAAAATTTTGTCACAGTCTTCAGTTTAGTATGATCTTCATCTGACAAGTGTTCTAGGCTTTAACTTCTGGGCGCATCGCTGTGGTTTCGTCTGGATTCATCTGTCTGTTATTGAAGTCTCGTAATCATACTGGAGGTATCAGCTAGATTCCGGATTTGCCAAGTTTCGAAGCATGAAGCCGTCTTCATACTCCGAAACTGGGGGGGCCTGTGTTGACACCGTTTTGACATATAAAATCCTATGTGATCTGGCATGGAGATCGTTGGTTACTAGCGTGCAAAGACAGATAAAGCCACGAGATGGTTTGGCTTACTGTAACTAAGAATATTTCCTAATCTAATTGTTTTGGTCGAGCCATGTTCAAAGAAGCAAAGGAAGGAGCTCATGGTGACCAACACGTGTAGGCAAAGGTGATACAAGATGAGGTAATCACGCATGCCTTTACATGCCGTACATGGAGAGAGTCTGAGCTAATCACGCATGCACACGGAGGGTTCGACAAAGAGCTTCGTTGGTCAGGATTCCACGAGAGAGAGATTGGAGTCCGTGTATCTTATATTCCTTTTGTTTAGATATTTCTTATTTAACAAGTCTAGATTTAGTTTGGACTCTTTTAGTCTCAGGATATAAATATGTGCCTTCGGCTATTGTAATCAATCATCACACGATCAAATAAACAAACACACTACTTCTTCAGTACCTTTACTTTTATCAAGTCGGCGACTTCGCTATTTTCTTTTCACAAGTTCTTCGAGTACGTCAAGGGTGATCAGATCTCAGGGTTTGCTTCGTAAGTTCCGTCTTTTACCGAATAATCCTTAAGCTTTAGCAACCGGCATATCGCTGTTGCTTCGTTTAAGTTATTCAACAGTTATCGGATAAGTATTTAGGGTTTAGTAACCGGCGTATCGCTGTTACTTCGTTTAGATTTTATTCAACCTTTATCCAGCTTGGTACACGCTTTGGTCGGCTTTTACCTTTGTTATCTAGTTGTATCTCTTATCATAGCCGACTAGATCTGTTCCAAGTGCTGCTCTGCTTACCTTGTTAGATGACGCTTTAGTGATCTCGCATAGCTTTGCTCTGAATCGGTTGTCCAAGCCGATTTATTATTTACCAGATTGGACAGCTTCTGCCGATTCTACCTATAGAGCTAATCGGAATACAAGCCGATACACTCAAGTATTTTACGGTTTTATCCCTTGTCAATTAACAGGTCAGATTGACTGGCACACCCCGGTATTCACGGTCACAACCGATTTCGTGTGCTAGCGCGTGAAAGTCTTTCCCGATTTTTGCGTCAACACACTTCCACAACGTCACAAACTTTCTCTCTCTTTTTCTCTCTCTTTCCAGCCCAGCGGCCCAGTTCCTTCTCTCTTTTTCCTGCGGCCCGAGCCTTCTTTCCCGCGCGGCCCATCTCCTTTTCCCTTCCCTTCTTTTCTCCGCGGCCCACCAGCGCAGCCCAGCTAGCAGCCCGCCGCGCGCGCTCTCTCTTCCGCTGTGACTGACAGCTTGGACCCGCATGTCGGCGCCTCTCCCTTCCGCCTGCGCAGCGCCCTCTCTTCCCCCGCAGCCGCTGACCAGTGGGCCCGCTCTGTCGGCGCTTCTCTCTTTCTTTCTGCGGCTGACGACTTGGGCCCGCATGTCATCTTCTCCTCCTTCCTCTCGCCGTGAGCGAGCAGAGCTCCTCTCCGCCGCGCCGCCGCGAGTCCGCCTCCGCCCGGACTCCGCTGCTTGGAGCGCACGCCTAGGACTCTCCTCGAGCCCCTTTATAAGCCACCGCCAACCCCCTCGAGCCGCAGCCCAAACCTAGACGCCGCTTCGAAGTTTGCAGCGCCGCCGCCGTAACCCTAGCCGCCGCCGTCGTCTCGAGCTCGTTTCGCCCGCGCTTTGCCGCCTAGATCCGCACCAGAAGCTTCGCCGTGTGGTAAGGAACTCGCCGAGGCCCTAAACCCCCTCCCTCTCACTCTCCCACGCTTGCTCGAGCTCGTCGGAGTTCTCAATCCGCCGCCGCTCGTCGCCAGCCGCCACCGCCGTCCCATCCTCGAGTAGGACCCCCAAATCGAGTTCCCCGTCTTCTCCTCTCTCTTTTGAGCCAGCCGCGGCGAGGTTTGGAGCCCCGTAGCCCCCAGCCGAGCCTACTCCGGCGAGGTCGCCGCCGCGCGCCGCCGCGAGCCGCTGTGCTCCGGTGAGCCGAGAGCCCGATCTATTCTGAGCCGTTCAGATCCAATCCGACGGCCAGATCTAAAAGCCGTTTTAAACCGAGCCGGTTCCCATAAACCGCGGTTCAAGCCGGTCCACGGTTCGGTCAATGGTGACGTCAGCCGACGTCAGCATCCAGCCGTTGCCGTGGCGATTTTGCAAAAGAGCCCCTCTGTTTTTCAAAAATCAACCCACGGTCCACCTCTATTCAAAAGTAATTACAACTAAATCCTTTTTCTTTCGGTTTAGCCCCTGTCCTTTTGAAAAATCATGCCCGCCGTCCTAGAAGTCGTTTTTACGCCGCAGCCCTTGTGTTTTTATTCAAAATTACGTTTTAGGTCCCTGGTTTCTTTCAAAAACACCCCTGGAAGCCTAAAATCTTTACCAGCAAGCCCCTAAAGCCCGTTTTTAGCGTAATTTCTCCGTTTTAACTCCGATTGAGTGATTTTCGCGCTCACGTGTTCGTAGTGAAGCGTAGAGTAGTTCTAAAGCCTTCTTTTCATCTTTTGTTTATGTTTGGTGTACTGTTCTAATTAAATATCTTGATTGCATGTATGTGTGGATGCTTGTGTGATGATCGATGTGAGTAGTTGCTGAGCCGTTCGAGTTCGCCGACGATCCCGTTCTCGAAGATCAAGTACAACAGCAGTTCTCTGAGGAAGGCAAATATAACACGGACCATCCTTGTTACCTATTCACCGATTAATCACATAAATCATATGCATGTGTCTAATACTGTTAACCATTAAGGATGTTCCTAGTCTTTACCCTATTCCTTGTTACCCGGGGTTTTATGCATTATGGTTAGATTATGCTACGCGCTGCAACCAACATTTATTTTTAATGTCAATATTGAATTAATGGTTCACTTCAATGATGGTTAAAAGATGCTTTTTAGCAACATGGTTCGGGGAACTAGAGCATGTGCTGTGTGCTTTGTTCTAGTGTCTCTATAAGGTTTGGTCTAGGGAATTAGAGCATGTGCTTTGTGCTTTGTTCTAATGTCTCTCCATAAGGTCCGGTTCTTAAAGCGGCAACCCAGGAACCTGTTCGCCGCCGTTGGAACTATAATGGCTCTGGTCTTGGATAACTAGCTTGTACGTCTCTAGCTCGCCAGTGGTTACCGAAAGGCGTATGTGGGGTGCATGGGTGAGAGTATAGTTTGATCCATCGAGGACGGTTTTATCCGTTGGCTATGTGGCAGACCACTCCGAAATTATTCCAAGTTAAGTACCTTGGGACCACTAATCACGTAGTCCGGCACTTAATCCGGAATAAGCTGGAGCGCCGTCGGATTAAACCCGATTAAACCACGTACTTTTCTCGATCGAAACAACAGCACGCCCACACGAAGGTGAGTTCCAGAGATTACAACATTCCACAAATTAACTTACACAAATAGGTATCACAAGTTATTACAAACCAAGTTTGAAATAAAATCAGAGTATCAAAGTCTTGCAGCGGAAATAAAATAGTTCATTGCAGCGGAAGAAAATAATCTAACGACGATACAAATAACTCCGTGCTGAAGCCTGCCACGAAGCTACTCCTCCCGATCCTCGGCAGAGGACGGAACCCATTCGATGTGCCAGCCAGGTGGAACCTGGGTAGGCCAAGACAAAGCATCGACATCCAAAGGTGTACCTGTAAATCAATGCCACAAGCAAGGCTGAGTATACTAATACTCAGCAAGGCTTACCCGTCGGGTGAAAACTACATCACCGACAACTAGACCATGAGAGGCTTTTGGCTGGTGGGTTTGTTTGCCAAAATGCAACTAAGAGTAGGTCCTTACTTTCAAGTTTTAGCATCATATTCTAGTAGATTTAACCATTCTATATCAGCATCCTGTCTAATCATACAGGTGGTGCAGTACAATTTATTTCATACAACAAGTTCATCATTCTCATAGTTCCACTTGTTACTCAATGTAGCAGGGCGGTCAAGCAGTCTCATTAACCGCGAGAAGCGGACAGTTCGAACCGAATTTTGCTACCTAGCCAGGGGAAACCCAACACACACGGATACTCTGCTTGCTATAAAAGGTACAAGCATTTCCCAACCTTTCCCATCGATCCACAATTCGAAACCGGGTCCATTTCCTTAGGATAAAGGTTTACTGCTTCACTCACAGTCTCACGCATATATCCACAAGTGTACGGCAGGGGAAAACAAAGTTTCCAAGGAGAGATGGCTATCGGCCCTAGCTGCTTCAATCTGGTACCGGGCTTACCGGCTCCCATATACCGGCATGCATGTGGTACGTTCAAAAACTTGACACACTCAACCACACATTTCGACCTTAAATCAATTATCATACACGGACGGGAGATCTACATCTATCATCCCGCCCGTCAATCCTTATGATTCCAACATAAGAAAAGACAAGCAACTCCTATGTCTCGCGAGTGACAGGAAATCACTCGACTTGTAACGTACCTGAGCAATGCCCTATCGATCCTTTCATACTAGTGTTGCAATTCATAGGTACTAGGAAATGTGCAGCTAAGGTATTCAATCAACTCCTTGAAACGTAAATGCACAAACATAGAGAATTCACAGTGCATAATTTGGTAAAGTTAGGTTATGCTCCGGGGCTTGCCTTCTTGGGCTAGCTGACTGCTACGCTCCGGGCTGTCTGCGTCGACGCTGGCTCGGCTGCCTTCGAGGTTCTCCTCTCCGTCGACGGGGACGAGGTCGTAGAAGCCGTCAACGAGTGAGCCTTCTACATGAGATGCACAAGTTAAGCGTTATGCTAAAACATGATTCGAGGTTACTGCACTGGGTGGTTTTTATCTTAACATTTTAACAAAGTTTGTCTTTTCTTTTCTAAGCTCCTGCTTTCGAGGAAAGAACTCGGTTGGTCTCGAGGACCGAGTTCTTCTCGACAGAAAGAACTCTGCTGGTTCCCGCAGTCTGGGTTCTTATCGGAAAAAAGAACCCTGAAGCTCGAAACTGAGTTCTTATCGAGAAAGAACCCTGTTCAAATAGAAAAAGAACTCTACTGGCTCTCGTTGGCTGGGTTCTTATCGAGAAAGAACCCTGGCTCGAAACTGGGCTCTCAACGAGGAAGAACCCTGCCCACTACTGGCTATCACTGCGCCGACGAACGGCGGTGAAAGGAGGTCAGAGAGGTGGGGAAAAGAACCAGTGGCTTACCACGAGTCGAACGATGACGGTTGGGAGGCCGGAAGAGGCTCGTAAATCGCCGGCGACGTGCGGTGGCAGTGCGGTCGCCACGGGCTCGATGTCGGCGAAGTTGGAGGCTGTCGCCGGTAATGAAGGGGTCCGTTAGCACCCGTAGGACTCGGGGAAGCTATTGGCGTGTTCGGTTGACCTCGGGGAGAGCTCGAAGTAGGGGCTCGTCGTGCGCGTGCTCCGGCGGCCGGAAATGCGGACTTGGGGGAAATCCGATTTCTCGCCGGAGAGTTGGGGATAGCTCACGAGAAGTGGGGGATTGGAAGCTAGGGAAGGTGGTCTAGCTCTGTGTGCGAGGGATTTGGGAATGGTGGAGGGACGAGGACGAAAGTGGCTTGGAAGCTAGGCTCGGTCCGCGCGGCTGGAGGTTGAAGACGACGGACTTGAGCGCGAGGAGGAGAAAAAATGGCAGTGTTGTGGACCGAGGGAAGTGATGAGAGATTCGGTGGAGTGCTTAGGCACGCAAAAGAGCAATGAGTTGCCTCGGGAGCGTGCGTGAGGAGAGAAGGTCGACGTGACGCGCCATTGATGCGCGGCGATCTCGAACAGAGCGCACACGCGCGGTTGGGCGTCAAAGATCATCGCGTGATGAAGTGGAGATCCTTAGCAGAGGCTTTGGCGCGACGCGAACGGACTCTACCGCCTACAGTGCGCTCGGCGCGGCGCGAGGCGAGACGACGGCGGCGAAGTGATGGCTCGGGAGCGTGCGCGCGGAGTAAAGGCCGACGTAACGCGCCATTGATGCATGCCCGAGCTCGAACAGAGCGCGCGCGACACGATTGGGCGAGGAAGATTGTGGCGTGATCGCTGGGGATCCTCCATAGTGCTCCTTGGCGCGTAGCGAGCGAGCATCGCGACTGCGGGGCGGCGCTGCGCGGCTGCGACCAGTGCCGAGCGAGCTCGTCATGATGGCGCTCCGCGGCGCGAGGCAGCAGTGCGCCGTCGCCCGCGAAGTGACGGTACGGAAGGCTTGGGACAAACGCGCGAGGACAAAAGCTAGCTGCCGCCGCGGCTCGGCCGACCCGACGCGGTCTCCGCCACACGCCGGCCACGTGGCGGCCGGACTCCGGCCAGCGCAGCGCGCGCCAGGGGCACTGTAGCATGCCCGTGGAGCTCCGATTTCAAATTCGAATTTTCTCCAAAAATTCGAACTGAACTTCGAAACGGGTAAAATTAAAAGTTGGGGTCTGAGGTGTGGGACACAACTTTCGAGCTTGGACCAGGCACTTCGACCAGGCGCTACGGCGCTTCGAGCTTGAACCGCGAGCTCGAGCTTGCCGAGCCTCGAATGGTCGGAAACGCCACTCGAGGGTGAGTGCCCCCCTCGAGCTTGGCTGCGAAGCCTCGAGCGTGCCGAAACGTCGGGGCCTCGAGGGTCCTATCGTGCGGCCTCGAATCGTGACGGAAACTACTGGCTAGGCTCGATCGTGACGGACATAGCTCGATCGTCACGGACATAGCTCGTTCGTGACGGACATACGGCTAAGCTTGATCGTGACGGACATCCCCGCTCGAGGGTCATCGAGCGGAACGAACGCCGTGGCGAGGTTGTCGCGAAGGGCTGTTGGTGATGACAACTACTCTTTTGGTCCGAGATTTTTAGATTTCAGTTGGGTGCCAAACAACCCTGGTTTTTGAATTATAATTGAATTTTTGACGAATTTTTGAATTTCAACCCAATTCCCTGTTGCATTGATTTTAATTGCACTTTTTAATTCTTTTGACATCAGAGATGTCACAGGCTATGCCCCGTTAGGCAAAGTCCCGTGATGTAAGCGCCCGAGGTACGGCAGCTTCACACGTTGCGATGATTGCGCTCTCGCTCTGGACGCCATTGACCCCCTCACGTTGCGCCCTGAGCGTACGTCAATCTCGATGCCTCGGGTTATGCTGCCTATGTTGAACCAAAACGGCTACTGTGCTTGTTAGGGTGTTTTGTGAAAGTCCTCGTAACATAAATTCTTGTGGATTTATGTGACCGGCGGGTAAAGGGCGAAACCTCTGCAGAGTGTTGATCTATCATGATAGCCGTGCTCACGGATACGAGCAGCCTGGATCCTTTTTGATTAGAAGATGATATTAGTAGTTGATGTTGGTTTGATCTATAATCACTTATACCTTTTTAATGGGTTATTATTTGGGTTCTACTCATTCGTAGTAAGTTGGATGATAATAAAATGAATCAACTAAAAGTGCTAATGCAGTATAACCGTGTCAAGCCTTTTGTTCTTGCATAACCCGTGTTATACTTGTTAAGTAAGATGGTTTACTTACACTTGCAACTATTCAACAAAATCCCGGATGGGTAACAGATGGAGCAATGAATGGTCAGTCGTTTGCTGAGTTTCCAGAGGATCTGCCGTACTTCTAAGCTGTGTTCAGCCAGTCGGTGTCCCTGTGGATTTGAGGCTCTACCTAGTTGAAACGTTTAATAGTATTAAGTCTTCCGCTGTGTTATTTGTTTAAGACTATGTCTTGTGCCAAACTCTGTTATAAACTATTTTATTCGAGCATTGTGTTCTCTGTGATTCAATATTTGTAATCTATATGTGTTCTGTGGACATCCTGGGCACACATATGGAAGCATTCGGATTTCTTGGAAATCTGGGTGTTACAAAGTTGGTATCAGAGCCGTGCTGACTGTAGGATCACAGCCTAGATAGAACGGTCGATTAGAACTTGCTTAATCCTTGCCCTAAAAACTACTTTACATCCTAGAGTTGAGTTTCTGTTGAAAAATGGTGTTCTCTTCTACCTCTGTCCTTTGTGAAAATTTTCTAGCCCTCCTCTAGTTTTCACTTCCATAGATAGCTCGACAGAGATAGATAGTCCGTAAGAGCACTGATGGCTACCTTCCACCCCGCATCAATGAGTACCCGTTGGAGGCACGCAACCTGGACGCCTACATGGAGCTTCTTAGGCAGGAGGCCGAGGAAGGGAACCCCGAGGAGCTGCAGCACCAGTCGGAAGGACCTGCGCCATGTAGTCCAGAGTTAGGTGCACAGTCGCCACCCCATAGAAGGACTAGATACAGCACCCTAGCTCACCGCACCACCATCGACCCTAAATGCTAATGGAAATCAAATAGAACGTTTTTGAGTCAAAACTAGTCTAAGAGTGTCGAGTCTTGTGTGAACCATGTCTTTGAATGCTTGAATGAATTGTCATTATGCTTATGTGTGGTTTGGATCTTTGTAATGTTTCTGATGAGCGTGGACGAAAGTCTGCAATCATCTAGTATTGGATTAAGGTATAAGGATTTTATAATGAATAAATAGTTGGGTTCCTTATCTCCTGTGCACACCATCTACCACTTTCTCTGTTCTCTGGGTTCCTTATCTTGTCAGTTCAGTGGACCTTCTTCAGTTTATCAGGACTAGCTCTGAGTTTTTGTGAGGAGTATGGCAGGGACCATAAGGGGGGTAGACTTTTTAGCACACCCTATAGTCCTAAACTCTATCGGGATGGATCTGATTTTGAGAATGAGCTGGCTAGCAAAATACGAAGCAGTCATACAGTGTTCTAAGCGTGCAGTTCAGTTAGTGGCTCCATCAGGAGAGAAGATTGAGTATCAGGCAATTAAGTCCTCAGAGACTGGTCAAGGTTTTGGAGGAATCAGAGAGGGTCACCAGGAACAAGGTGATACGCATGTGCAAGGTTCAGTGGAAACGTCACTTAGAAGGTGAAGCAATTTGAGAAAGAAAGGATGGCCTCAAGGCAGAATATCCATATCTCTTCCAATCTACATCCGAATCTCGGGGACGAGATTCATTTTAAGGGGGGTAGAATTGTAACACCCTAAAAATGCCCTATTTAAAAATTAGTAATTAATTGGTTTTTATATTGAAGTGCTCATAATTAATGTAGGAAAATAAATTTTTTGAATAATTAAAAGCAAATATAGGGTACAGAAACATTACTGTTGCATTCATGCTGATGCATTTATTTTTGAATTTGAATTTGAATTCAAGTGAGTGTTTGAATAAAAGAAAAACCTTTTCTTTTCTCTCTCTTTTTCTCTCTCTTTCCAGCCCAGCGGCCCAGTTCCTTCTCTCTTTTTCCTGCGGCCTGAGCCTTCTTTCCCGCGCGGCCCATCTCCTTTTCCCTTCCCTTCTTTTCTCCGCGGCCCACCAGCGCAGCCCAGCTAGCAGCCCGCCGCGCGCGCTCTCTCTTCCGCTGTGACTGACAGCTTGGACCCGCATGTCGGCGCCTCTCCCTTCCGCCTGCGCAGCGCCCTCTCTTCCCCCGCAGCCGCTGACCAGTGGGCCCGCTCTGTCGGCGCTTCTCTCTTTCTTTCTGCGACT
The DNA here is from genome assembly GCA_015342445.1 of Digitaria exilis. Classification (NCBI taxonomy): domain Eukaryota; kingdom Viridiplantae; phylum Streptophyta; class Magnoliopsida; order Poales; family Poaceae; genus Digitaria; species Digitaria exilis. The sequence goes on along the minus strand of JACEFO010001997.1, from coordinate 86,269 downwards.
GACGACTTGGGCCCGCATGTCATCTTCTCCTCCTTCCTCTCGCCGTGAGCGAGCAGAGCTCCTCTCCGTCGCGCCGCCGCGAGTCCGCCTCCGCCTGGACTCCGCTGCTTGGAGCGCACGCCTAGGACTCTCCTCGAGCCCCTTTATAAGCCGCCGCCAACCCCGTCGAGCCGCAGCCCAAACCTAGACGCCGCTTCGAAGCTTGCAGCGCCGCCGCCGTAACCCTAGCCGCCGTCGTCGTCTCGAGCTCGTTTCGCCCGCGCTTTGCCGCCTAGATCAGCACCAGAAGCTTCGCCGTGTGGTAAGGAACTCGCCGAGGCCCTAAACCCCCTCCCTCTCGCTCTCCCGCGCTTGCTCGAGCTCGTCGGAGTTCTCAATCCGCCGCCGCTCGTCGCCAGCCGCCACCGCCGTCCCATCCTCGAGTAGGACCCCCAAATCGAGTTCCCCGTCTTCTCCTCTCTCTTTTGAGCCAGCCGCGGCGAGGTTTGGAGCCCCGTAGCCCCCAGCCGAGCCTACTCCGGCGAGGTCGCCGCCGCGCGCCGCCGCGAGCCGCTGTGCTCCGGTGAGCCGAGAGCCCGATCTGTTCTGAGCCGTTCAGATCCAATCCGACGGCCAGATCTAAAAGCCGTTTTAAACCGAGCCGGTTCCCATAAACCGTGGTTCAAGCCGGTCCACGGTTCGGTCAATGGTGACATCAGCCGACGTCAGCATCCAGCCGTTGCCGTGGCGATTTTGCAAAAGAGCCCCTCTGTTTTTCAAAAATCAACCCGCGGTCCACCTCTATTCAAAAGTAATTACAACTAAATCCTTTTTCTTTTGGTTTAGCCCCTGTCCTTTTGAAAAATCATGCCCTCCGTCCTAGAAGTCGTTTTTACACCGCAGCCCTTGTGTTTTTATACAAAATTACGTTTTAGGTCCCTGGTTTCTTTCAAAAACACCCCTGGAAGCCTAAAATCTTTACCAGCAAGCCCCTAGAGCTCGTTTTTAGCGTAGTTTCTCCGTTTTAACTCCGATTTGAGTGATTTTCGCACTCACGTGTTCGTAGTGAAGCGTAGAGTAGTTCTAAAGCCTTCTTTTCATCTTTTGTTTATGTTTGGTGTACTGTTCTAATTAAATATCTTGATTGCATGTATGTGTGGATGCTTGTGTGATGATCGATGTGAGTAGTTGCTGAGCCGTTCGAGTTTGCCGACGATCCCGTTCTCGAAGAACAAGTACAGCAGCAGTTCTCTGAGGAAGGCAAGTATAACACGGACCATCCTTGTTACCTATTCACCGATTAATCACATAAATCATATGCATGTGTCTAATACTGTTAACCATTAAGGATGTTCCTAGTCTTTACCCTATTCCTTGTTACCCGGGGTTTTATGCATTATGGTTAGATTATGCTACGCGCTGCAACCAACATTTATTTTTAATGTCAATATTGAATTAATGGTTCACTTCAATGATGGTTAAAAGATGCTTTTTAGCAACATGGTTCGGGGAACTAGAGCATGTGCTGTGTGCTTTGTTCTAGTGTCTCTATAAGGTTTGGTCTAGGGAATTAGAGCATGTGCTTTGTGCTTTGTTCTAATGTCTCTCCATAAGGTCCGGTTTAAAGCGGCAACCCAGGAACCTGTTCGCCGCCGTTGGAACTATAATGGCTCTGGTCTTGGATAACTAGCTTGTACGTCTCTAGCTCGCTAGTGGTTACCGAAAGGCGTATGTGGGGTGCATGGGTGAGAGTATAGTTTGATCCATCGAGGACAGTTTTATCCGTTGGCTATGCCCCGTTAGGTAAAGTCCCGTGATGTAAGCGCCCGAGGTACGGCAGCTTCACACGTTGCGATGATTGCGCTCTCGCTCTGGACGCCATTGACCCCCTCACGTTGCGCCCTGAGCGTACGTCAATCTCGATGCCTCGGGTTATGCTGCCTATGTTGAACCAAAACGGCTACTGTGCTTGTTAGGGTGTTTTGTGAAAGTCCTCGTAACATAAATTCTTGTGGATTTATGTGACCGGTGGGTAAAGGGCGAAACCTCTGCAGAGTGTTGATCTATCATGATAGCCGTGCTCACGGATACGAGCGGCCTGGATCCTATTTGATTAGAAGATGATATTAGTGGTTGATGTTGGTTTGATCTATAACCACTTATACCTTTTTAATGGGTTATTATTTGGGTTCTACTCATTCGTAGTAAGTTGGATGATAATAAATGTGACATCTCTGATGTCAAAAGAATTAAAAAGTGCAATTAAAATCAATGCAACAGGGAATTGGGTTGAAATTCAAAAATTCGTCAAAAATTCAATTATAATTCAAAAACAAGGGTTGTTTGGACACCCAACTGAAATCTCAAGACTTGGGTGCTGAACTTAAAAATCTCGGACCAAAAGAGTAGTTGTCATCACCTACAGCCCTTCGCGACAACCTCGCCACGGCGTTCGTTCCGCTCGATGACCCTCGAGCGGGGATGTCCGTGACGATCGAGCCTAGTCAGTATTGTCCGTGACGATCGAGCTATGTCCGTGACGATCGAGCTATGTCCGTGACGATCGAGCTATGTCCGTCACGATCGAGCCTAGCCAGTAGTTTTTGTCACGATTCGAGGCCGCACGATAGGACCCTCGAGGCCCCGACGTTCCGGCACGCTCGAGGCTCCGCAGCCAAGCTCGAGGGGGCACTTACCCTCGAGCGACGTTCCGTCACCCTCGAGGCTCCGCAGCCAAGCTCGAGGGGGCACTTACCCTCGAGCGACGTTCCGTCACCCTCGAGGCTTCGCAGCCAAGCTCGAGGACTTACCCTCGAGCGACGTTTCGGCACGCTCGAGGCTTCGCAGCCAAGCTCGAGGGGGGCACTCACCCTCGAGTGGCGTTTCCGACCATTCGAGGCTCGGCAAGCTCGAGCTTGCGGTTCAAGCTCGAAGCGCCGTAGCGCCTGGTCGAAGTGCCTGGTCCAAGCTCGAAAGTTGTGTCCCACACCTCAGACCCCAACTTTTAATTTTACCCGTTTCGAAGTTCAGTTCGAATTTTTGGAGAAAATTCGAATTTGGAAATCGGAGCTCCACGGGCATGCTACAGTGCCCCTGGCGCGCGCTGCGCTGGCCGGAGCTCGGCCGCCACGTGGCCGGCGAGCGGCGCAGGCGGCGCTGAGCTGGCCAAGCCGCGGCGGACGCTGGCGCTTGTCGCCTAGCTCTTGTCCGGCCACTCCCGAGCCATCACTTCGCCGCTGTCGCGTCGCCTCGCCTCGCGCCGCGGAGCGCCATCATACGGTCGCGCGCCGCCGTGGCCGCACGCGCGCTCGCGCCGCGCCGAGCGCACTGCAGGCGGTAGAGTCCATTCGCGTCGCGCCAAAGCCTCTGCTGAGGATCTCCACTTCATCACGCAATGATCTTTGACGCCCAACCGCGCGTGTGCGCTCTGTTCGAGCTCGCCGCGCCATCAATGGTGACCGCGACAGCCACCCACGTGCTCGCACGCTCCCGAGGCCGCACTGTGCCACTCTCGCGTGCGCAAGCACTCCACCGCGCACTCCCACCCCTCCTCTCACTCGCTCACTTGGCCATTTCCACTTCCCCGCGCTCGCTCGGTCTTCTTCCTCCTCGCGACGCGCAAGCCGAACCCAAGCTCTTCGCGAAATTCCTCGTCCACGCTCCACCATTCCCAAATCCATCCCGCACGGAGCTAGTCCACTCCACCAGCTCCAAAACCCCCAACTTTCCCCAAGACATTGTCCCTTCTCCGGCGAGAATTCGTGAATTCCCCCAAATCGCGATTTTCGGCCGCCGGAGCACCCGCACGTCGAGACCCTACTCCGAGCCGTCCCCGAGCTTCCTCGAGCACGCCATTAGCTTCCCCAAGCTCTGCTGGTGCTCAAGGACCTCTCCCCCCCCTCCGCAACGACCCCGAGCTCGCCGGCGTAGAAGCCGCGGCGGCCGCGCCGCCACCTCCTCGTCGCCGGCACAACTCCGACCTCCCCCAGCCTCCAAACCGTCCTCAAACGACTCGTGGTGAGCCCAGGATCATTTCCCCCCACTTCCCCGAGCCTAGTTCGCCGCCGTTTGGCCGGCGCAACTCCGGCGAGAGCCGAGGGCCTTTCTTCATCGTCTTCGTTTGTCTAGGGGTCTCTGTGCAAAAGTCCAGGGACTCGTTCGCGAAGTTTTGAAAGTTCTAGGGTTCCCTGCGAAAATAGATTCTTAAAACTAGATTTGTTTTTCCCGAATCTTGTAAAATCCGTTAAAAATCGTACAAAAATCAGAAAAATGCACAAAAATACTTTTTGGATTTATGAGAGTCTAAAATACGATCTCTATTAGACATGTTTATACTTTTGACGAACTGTTTTTGAATTAAAATTCAAACTATGAAAATCTAAAGTTGTGCACCATTTCAAATCCAGAGCTACGCTAGGGTTGAGCTTTGGATATGTTGTTTGTAGTGACTTTGGACAGCTTGTGTCCAAAAGGGGACTTAAAAATATGAACTACAGCTCCTGTTATGAATTAAAATAGGTTTTCTGTCTTTTTGCAGTGCAGAAATCATTAAAAATAATCTGGGCAGTGAAAAATCGCCATTTTGCTCCAGAGGACTAAAAACTTGTTAGCACACCTGTGAAAAGTGAGGAACTTAATTTTTGCTCTGTTTAGGAGGGTAAATAATTAAATATGTGTTTTTGGATGGAAAATTATTGAGGACTACCCAAGGGTTATTTTGAGCCATCACTTGGCCAGAGCCCTCCTCATGCTTATGCCTAGCTTTGGTAGGAAAATCTCCTGAAATGGATGAATTTTCAATTTTATATGAATTAATTTCAATTCTGCTGGCAGCAACTTGATATAATTTTTATAAATTATGTGTAGCTCAAAATTAGCTAAATTTTGGAGTGAGCTTAGCTCTTATACTCCAGTAGCTGTCATAAAGTTTATAGCTAAAATTGATAAACAGAAATGGAGGAACAAAAATGAGAAGTAATCTAGATGGAAATTGATTTATATAAAAGAATAAACCTTTTTGGTTAATTGGTTAATATAGAATGGATAGAATCTGAAATTCCAGAACAGCACCCAACCTTGAGAAGAAATAAAAAGAAATCTCTTATATATGTACACAATCACCATCGAAATCGATAAAACTTTTTCCACACCTACACTTGTTTTTGTGAAGAAAATAGAAATGCTTAAGCATGTCTAGGTGAATATGGCCTTCAAGGCCTTAATCTTAGCATCTATAGGCAGCCGCCTTAAAATATGCATCTCATGTAGACGGCGCTATCCCGGACGGCGACTACACCCTCATCCCCGCAGACGAGGAAGGAGTCCCGGAGCACGGTGCCGGTACAGAAGTGACCAACCCGGAGGCTAACTCTCAATTCAAGCAAGAAGGCAAGCCCCGGAGCATGACCTAACCTTTACCAAATTATGCACTTTGAATTCTCTATGTTTGTGCATTTACGTTCAAGGAGTTGATTGAATACCTTAGCTGCACATTTCCTAGTACCTATGACTTGCAATACTAGTAGGAAAGGGATCGATAGTGCATTGCTATAGGTCCGTTACAAGTCGAGTGATTTCCTGTCACTCGCGAGACATAGGAATTGCTTGTCTTTACTTATGTTGGAATCATAAGGATTGACGGGCGGGATGATAGATGTAGATCTCCCGTCCGTGTATGATAATTGATTAAGGTCGAAATGTGTGGAAAGAGCTGTCAAGTTTTTGAACGTACCACATGCATGCCGATGTATGGGGATCGGTAAGCCCGGTACCAGATTGAAGCAGCTAGGGCCGATAGCCATCTCTCCTTGGAAACTTTGTTTTCCCCTGCCGTACACTTGTGGATATATGCGTGAGACTGTGAGTGAAGCAGTAAACCTTTATCCTAAGGAAATGGACCCGGTTCCGAATTGTGGATCGATGGGAAAGGTTGGGAAATGCTTGTGCCTTTTATAGCAAGCAGAGTATCCGTGTGTGTTGGGTTTCCCCTGGCCAGGTAGCACAAATTCGGTTCGAACTGTCCGCTTCTCGCGGTTAATGAGACTGCTTGACCGCCTTGCTACATTGAGTAATAAGTGGAATTATGAGATTATGAATTTGTTCTATGAATTAATTTGTATTGCTCCACTTGCATGCTTAGAGAGGATGCTAATCTAGAATGGTTAAATAAACTAGAAACTGATGCTAAAACTTGAAAGCAAGGATCTACCTTTAGTTGCTTTTTGGCAAACAAACCCACCAGCCAAAAGCCTCTCATTGTCTAGATGTCGGTGATGTAGTTTTCACCAGACGGGTAAGCCTTGCTGAGTATTAGTATACTCAGCCTTGCTTGTGGCAATGATTTACAGGTACACCTTTGGATGTCGATGCTTTGTCTTGGCCTACCCAGGTTCCACCTGGCTGGCACATCGAATGGGTTCCGTCCTCTGCCGAGGATCGGGAGGAGTAGCATCGTGGCAGGCTTCAGCACGGTGTTATTGTATCGTCGTTAGATTATCTTCCGCTGCAATGAAACTTTTATTTCCGCTGCAAGACTTTGTACTCTGATTTAAATTGAACTTGGTTTGTAATAACTTGTGATACCTATTTATGTATGTTAAATTGTGGAATGTTGTAATCTCTGGAACTCACCTTCGTGTGGGCGTGCTGTTGTTTCGATCGAGAAAAGAACGTGGTTAATCGGGTTTAATCCGACGGCGCTCCAGCTTATTCCGGATTAAGTGTCTGACTACTTGATTAGTGGTCCCGAGGTACTTAACTTGGAATAATTTCGGAGTGGAACCGCCACAGCTGGCATCAGAGCCGAAGCAGCAGACCGGAGAGAGCAACAAACCTTAATAAACAAATTTTTGAATAAAACTTGCCACTCGTACTTCCGATGCGCTTTGCAAAGGAAGGCTATAAATAGGATCGTTAAGGATGTTACCTAGAGCGTGAAGCCTATGTGGGTTAAGGGATCACGATGTGATAGGTGGCAAATAGTATATTATACTGACTTCCAGCACATTTCATTCTGTCATTTACTTTACGCAATGGTGGGCGCAAGGTACGGCGATTGCTGTAACGTACCACGGCACTATATGAAAATATAGTGGCGGCACATAGTCAATACGCTGTGATGGCGTATGAAACTAGAATAGGATGGTGGGCGCAAGGTACGGCGATTGCTGTAGCGTACCACGGCATCATATGCAAATATGATGGCGGCACAAAGTCAATACGCTATTCCAATAGCGTATGAAACTGTCAATATGTTGCCTTGGTGACATATGAACATTGCCCGTTCAATGTTAAACGATCGGGTGCCACCTCTATAGTGGGTGGTAATGAATGGAGACGCTTTCGTGAGTGCTGGCACGAAAGGTTGATTATAAATGCTCTGGAATGGAATTTTCTGCAGGTACACTAACCGCGAATCCGTATGTTGAAACGGTTAGAGAAATTCGACTAGTTAATATAGGGAGAGACGGATATTGCCTAGCCACCGGCACTAACTTCGTAAGCCAAAAGTTTATTGGCATGTGTGTTGGCGAGAACGAATAGGCCGCTCATGCTTTGCATCTCACCGGATTAATATCGAATATTAATAAGTGACCAAATCGAACCGCCGTCAAAGAAATTGAAATCACAACCCAAAAATCCTGCTGAGAACAATCTGTTTGCACCCTTAATTCGAAACTGAAAATGTTGTCGAACAAAAAAAGTGTTCAACACGAAAGTTGTCATAAATATTATGAAGTAAATGCTGGAGAAATTTCAACGAAAATGGTTCAGTAAAATTGGAGTTATGCTAAAAATGGTAACCCCCTGTCTGCTGGAAATTTCTGGGGACAGTGAGATAAAAATTTAATTTTTACACCATCTTAACGACAGTTTCTGCTCGAACCTCCAACATGAAACTTGTTAGGAATTACTTAAACAATGTTCTGGCCAAATTTGGGAATTTTTGAGCTTGTAGATTTCTAGTTTTGTAATTTTTACCACCCTGCACAGAATCTGTTCTTATTCTTTGGCGCTACCCGGTGCTCACCCTTGCCCCTTTTTCCTTTTGGTTCAGATGGACGCCCTCGCTGACCTGGCTAGCTACCCCAACGACGTGTCTTTCTCTGATTGCTTGGGATGGGAAGGCTTCCCTAGCATCTTGTGGTCGGTTCTACAGGCACTTGGCTACCCTACATGCCACAATATGAGAGAATCCTCATCCGAGACCGTGGTGTGACTCGTTCCCGTGTGCGTTTGGTGGTACATCGTCACCCGCCGTGTCCTAGTTCCCCCACCTGGACGGTGGAAGTTCATGGACACCACATGGAGACGACTTGTGAGCTAGCTGCTTTGAATGGCATCAGTTCTTTTTGTGCTCAGAACCAGAGCTTGGTAGAGCACCAGTTGCTTGGGCTGTTTCCACCAACTCAGCCGGATGATCCCCACTGGATGAGGCGCTACCTTAGCTCTCCTTTGAGGATGGCGGAGAACCCCGTCGCAGCAGCCGCTTTGATGATGAGGTGGATACGGGCGTATCACCGTTTGCAGGCACTTCTTGGACGGTCGCAGAGCGAGATGCTCAACATTGCTATGGACATGTCCGCTCGCGCCCGTGACATAGGGGTTGAGAGGACCTCTTTGTCCATTGAGGTGACCACTAGAGATGCCATGATTGCTGACTTGGAGAGGCAATTGAATGACCTCCAGATTGCACACAACAACACCCAGAATGAGTTAGCACAAACTAGAGATGAGCTTGAGGAGGTACATGGTACCTTGGAGCATGCCAATGCTATGCTTGCCGCCCATGACGCTCAGCACCTTCTTGAGCAAGAAGGAGGGAATGGTGAAGGAGAGGCCCCCGATTCCGACATGGACACCGAGGGAATGTTAAGTAAGATGGTTTACTTACACTTGCAACTATTCAACAAAATCCTGGATGGGTAACAGATGGAGCAATGAATGGTCAGTCGTTTGCTGAGTTTCCGGAGGATCTGCCGTACTTCTAAGCTGTGTTCAGCCAGTCGGTGTCCCTGTGGATTTGAGGCTCTACCTAGTTGAAACGTTTAATAGTATTAAGTCTTCCGTTGTGTTATTTGTTTAAGACTATGTCTTGTGCCAAACTCTGTTATAAACTATTTTATTCGAGCATTGTGTTCTCTGTGATTCAATATTTGTAATCTATATGTGTTCTGTGGACATCCTGGGCACACATATGGAAGCATTCGGATTTCTTGGAAATCTGGGTGTTACATTTGGTGCAACGTCATGCATGGAAAGGCCTCGAAAGAGCACGCCCCAGGGTGCGCCTTCTGAGGTATGAAGGCATCCTAGGGAGCTACATGGCCCCGTGCGCCATGGCCACCCCATGCGAGCCTGGACAGGAGAAGGATCTGGAGGTGCATCTTCCCCCAAGAGGGGGTAAGCGTTGTCCCACGCGAGAGTGTTTCACCGTGGTTCCCCCGGACAACTTAATGAACGGGGCGAATATGGCGGACCACTCCGAAATTATTCCAAGTTAAGTACCCCTGGACCACTAATCGAGTAGTCAGGCACTTAATCCGGAATAAGCTGGAGCGCCGTCGGATTAAACCCGATTTAACCACGTTCTTTCTCGATCGAAACAACAAGCACGCCCACACGAAGGTGAGTTCCAGAGATTACAACATTCCACAAATTCAACATACATAAAGAGTATCATAAAGTTATTACAAACCGTGTTTGAAATTTAAATCAGAGTATCAAGTTCAATGCAGCGGAAATAAATAGTTCATTGCAGCGGAAAGATAAACTAACGACGAACAACGTAACACCATGATGAAGCCTGCCACGGTGCTACTCCTCCCATTCCTCGGCAGAGGACGGTATCCACTCGATGACGTTCTCGCAGCGCGAGGCAAGGCGTGCTGTCGCGCGGCGACGTGACGGCGCGGAAGGCTTGGACAAACGCGCGAGGACAAGAGCCACCCGACGCCGCAGCTCGGCCAGCTCGGCGCAGCTTCCGCCGCTCGCCGGCCACGTGGCGGCCGAGCTCCGGCCAGGCGCAGAGCGCGCCGGGGCCGAGCTGGCAGCCCCGTGAAGCTCCTTTGCCCCCTTTGAATTTTCTCCAAAAATTTGAACTGAAGATGAAAAAGTGTAAAAATAAAAGTTGGAATTTCAGAAGTGGGACACAACTTTCTTTTTGGGGTGAACCTGAAATTCCAAATTTTTCAAGCTCAAACAACCCAATTTCAAAAAGGTGTTCAGAACTATTTTTCGAGTTTTTGAGGGGCTAAACTGCAAAATTTTTTCAAAAGTTCCAAACAGTGACTAGGCCTTGTTTGTGATGACAAACAACTTTTATTTTTGGAGATTTTTGAGTTTAGTCCAAAATTCTTGAGATTTCAGTTGGGTGTCAAACAACCTTTGTTTTTGAATTTAAATTTGAATGTTGATGATTTTTTGAATTCCATCATCACTTTTTCCCTTTTTAACCTGTTTCAAAGGTGTTTCCTACATTTTTACATCAGAGATGTCACAGCGAACAGGGCTGAGACCCGGCTAACTCCGGAGCAGATCGCGGCGAAGCAACAAGAGCTGGAGGACATGTGGCTTGCCATCGAGATAGAGCAAGCTCAGCTCGACGCAAACATGGAGCCTTCTGCTCGGGTGCGAGCCCGCGAGGTGGGCCAGAGGATCGAGTCTAACGCCGATGGCTACCCTCTCTTCGACCGGGCGAGCCAGTACATCGCCGCGGCAACGCTGCTCAGCTGGCAGTTACCTCAGCCGTCCACCCCGGAGGAGCGCCGAATCCAGAATGGCCTGAAGTCGCTCCTTGAGCGTGCTGCGGTGCGACAGGCGGCGAGCTCCGCGGGAAGAAGGCGGTTCTCTAGGGGCGGGGCCGGGAACTCGCGATCTCCCAGCCCCATCGACCGGAAGAAGCCGGCTGAAGGTTCACGGTGGGAAGCCCCGAATCCGGACGCCGCGAAGGTCCAAGACGGACTAGGTCTAGATCGCGACGTGCGACACACCATTGAGGCTCGACGCCGGGATAAGTCGGAAGAACCGGAGGATCGTGTCCCACGTATCAGGCACCGCCGGCGTGAGGTGCATGTCAAGGCAGAAGAGGATTGGGATTTGAACTCCGACTCTGATTGCCCCGGCCCAGCCGCCTTCTCCCACGAGATTCGTACCATGGCAATTCCCCCGCGGTTCCGTCTCCCCACTAACTTCAGCAAGTATGATGGGGAGACAGATCCTTCGGTCTGGCTGGATGACTTCCGGCTTGCGTGCCGGGTGGGGGGAGCTTTCGATGACAAAGTCATCATACGCAACCTCCCCTTATACTTGGCGGAGCCGGCCCATGCGTGGCTCGAGCGATTGCCGAATGGAAAGATCCGTAATTGGGCGGATCTAAGGAGTATCTTCATCGGGAACTTCCAGGGCACCTGCGCGCGCCCAGGCAAGGTCTGGGACCTCAAGAGGTGCAAGCAGAGGCATGGGGAAACCCTGCGAGAGTACCTACAACGGCTCTTCCGGCAGTACAACAACCTCTCCGACGCCACCGATGCTGACGCCATTGTTGCGCTGATGGGAGGTACCAAGAACCGACCCTTGGTTAAGGAAGTCCGACCCGCTGGCAGGGAGTGCCCGAAGACGATCAAGGAAGTCCTTGACATGGCCGCTAAAGAAGCACAGGGAGAGAAGGCCGTTCTGGCGCATTTTCCCGAAGATGGGGGAAAAAAGAAGCACGAGGAGACAGCCGACGAGGCAGGGCTGTCCGACCATCATGAGAAGAAGAAGAAGAAGAGAAGACAAAGAAGGGTCGAGTTTGTCGCTGTGGCAGACCCAAAGCCCTCCCGACCCCAAGGCAGGGCAGTCCAGGGTCAGAGACGAGACGACCGACCCCAGGGATGACGACCCAACGAGGGTCAAACCCCTGACTACTTCGAGCAGCTGCTCGAGGGTCTGTGCCCAAACCACGTGACCCCCGTCAAGCATAAGTACCTCGAGTACGGACTCATGAGGAAGTTCCTCATGGGCAGGCTGGATGGGGTCAGCCCGACCCCTCAACCACAGGGGAAGGGGACGGCGACCGACTCATTCCCTCAACCCGACGAGTGCCTCATGATCTTCGGTGGCCCAGAGGCACAGGCGTCGAAGCGGCGTACCAAGCTGATGGAGCGCGACGTGTTCGTGGTTCATCCCACCAACCAGGAGTTCCTCCAGTGGTCCGAGGCTGCGTTCACCTTCGACCGGTCTGACCACCCGAAGTACGTCCCACATCCAGGAAAGCTTCCACTGGTGGTGGCTCCGATAATCGGAAGGAAGCGTGTCTCCAAGGTGTTGATGGATGGAGGGAGCGGCCTCAACATCCTATACGCGAGTACGCTGGGCGCACTGTGCGTCCCACGATCCCACGTGCGGCCTGAGCGGGCTCCCTTCTACGGTGTAGTCCCGGGGAAGGAGGCCATCCCGTTGGGGAAGATCACCCTCCCAGTCACCTTCAGAGACCGGGAGAATTTCCGCACCGAGACACTCTGCTTTAAGGTGGTGGATTTCGACGGCTCCTACCACGCCATCCTGGGAAGGCCATGCTACGCGAAGCTCATGGCCGTCCCGAATTACATCTACCTCAAGATCAAGATGCCGGGACCCAATGGCGTCATCATCGTAGGCACATCCCCGCAGGTAGCGTACAAATGCGAGAAGGAGAGCTGCGCACTTGTAGCAGCGCTCGTTGCATCTTGCCAGCTCACCAAGGCCAAGGCGGCCGTGGAGGCCTCTAAGGAACTCGCTGTCTCTCGAGGGGCGATGGACGTCATGGCGGCAATGGTTTCTGTCCCTGGGGGCCAGGAAGCGCGTGACGCCCAGAGTGATGACGGCCCCGCAAGCAAGAAGGCGATGCTCGAGCTGGAGGCCGAGAGGCAGTTCCAACCATCAAGCGACACCAAGAAGGTGCTCCTCGATCCCCAAGGTTCCAGGAGCAAGACGCTCATCATTTCCTCCACCCTCACGGAGAAATAGGAAAGCGCGCTCGTCGACTGCCTCCGGGCGAACATCGGCATGTTCGCATGGGTTCCCGCAGACATGCCGGGAATTCCCCGGGAAGTCGCCGAGCATTCCCTGGACATCCGCAAAGGCGCGAAGCCTGTCAGGCAGCCCACAAGACGATGCAACGAGTTCAAGCGAAATATCATCATTGAAGAAGTAGCCAAGTTATTAGATGCAGGGTTCATTAGGGAGGTTCGCTACCTAGAGTGGTTAGCAAATCCTGTACTCGTCGAGAAAAAGAATGGGAAATGGAGAATGTGTGTCGATTACACTTGTCTCAATAAAGCTTGCAAAAAGTTTCCCTATCCCCTCCCTCGCATCGACTAGGTCGTAGACTCCACGTCCTGGTGTGAAGCCCTGTGTTTTCTCGATGCCTATTCTGGGTACCACCAGATCGCGCTCAAAGAATCCGACCAATTGGCTATTTCCTTCGTGACCCCGTGCGGTGTATTCTGTTACACCATGATGGCCTTCGGGCTAAAGGACGCGGGTGCAACGTTTCAGCGCTGCATGAACCAGTGCTTAGGGGACCTCATCAGGCAAACCGTCGAGGTCTATGTGGACGACATCGTAGTCAAGTCCAAGCAAGCCGACGACCTAGTCCAAGACTTGGAAGCCACGTTCGATCGCTTGCGGGTGAACCGCATCAAGCTTAACCCAGAGAAATGTGTGTTCGGGGTCTCGAAGGGCCTCCTCCTGGGATTCGTTGTCTCCACCAGAGGCATCAAGGCGAACCCCGAGAAGATAGCAACCATTACCAATATGGGGCCGATTAGCTCCGTCAAGGACATTCAGAAGCTAACAGGCTGTCTTGCGGCGTTGGGACAATTCGTGGCACGCTTGGGTGAGCGAGGGCTTCCCCTCTACAAACTTTTGAAGAGGGCGGGCTGCTTTGAATGAACCGCGGAGGCCCAGCAGGCATTGGACCAGCTCAAGCACATGCTCACCAAGCCACCCATCCTGGTGCCTCCACGCGAGGGGGAGCGTTTGCTCTTGTACGTGTCGGTGACCACGTAGGTGGTGAGCGCCGTCCTAGTGGTAGAGCGCGAAGAGGAAGGACATGCCCTGAAGGTCCAGCACCCAGTCTACTACATCAGCGAGGTGTTGACTGAGTCAAAGACGCGCTACCTCCACATCCAGAAGATGATCTACGCCATCCTCATCGCCAAGCGTAAGCTCAGACATTACTTCGACGCCCATCATGTCACCGTTGTGACTGAGCATGCGTTAGGAGAGGTGATCAACAATAGGGAAGCGACAGGGAGGATTGCCAAGTGGTCCCTTGAGCTTATGGGCTACGACATCTCCTACGCACCAAGGTCAGCAATCAAATCTCAGGTACATACGGATTTCGTTGCTGAGTGGATGGAAACCCAGCTTCCCCCGGCCCCGGCTAACCTCGAGTTCTGGGTCCTCCACTTCGATGGAGCTCAGAACCAAACCGGGTCAGGGGTCGGGGTCGTCTTCATTTCCCCTATGGGGGTGATGGTGCGTTACGCCATACGGCTACACTTCCCCGCATCAAACAACATGGCAGAGTATGAAGCTCTGCTCGCCGGCCTGCGGATTGCCAAGGAGCTCGGCATCCACAGGCTGGAGGCTCGCGGTGACTCTCATCTTGTCGTGGATCAGGTCCATGGCGACGCCAAGTGCCACAATCCGAAGCTGACGGTTTATTGTGAGGCAGCGTGCAGAACGCAAGAGAAGTTCAAGGGCTTGGGCTTCGTCCACCTTCGGCGGGAGTACAACAAGGCGGCCGATGAGCTAGCCAAGCTTGCATCCTGGCGACAGCCAGTTCCATCTGGAGTATTCGTAGATGACCAACATCAGCCATCGGTGAATTTCAGTGATGAAGCACCTTCCTTGGGGACGGGCCCGGAGCAGTTGCTCAGACCCGATGGAACTCTCGACCCAACGAGGATAGTAGCGGCCATCGCATCCGACCCCGATGAAGGGCCAGACCTCAAGGAGGAACAACCCTTGGAAGACCCACTCGAGCCAGAGGGAGATTGGCTCACCCCATTCTTAAGTTGGCTCGTCGACGGAGCCCTCCCTGCTGGACGAATGGAGGCCCAACGCCTCATCTGAAGGGCCAAGTCCTACATGATAATCGAAGGTAACCTGTACCGCCAGGGCCATAATGGTGTCCTCCAATACTGTATTCTCAACAGAGAAGGGAGATCGCTGCTGAGGGACATACACGGGGGAGTGTGTGGCCATCACGCGGCGCCCCAGTCATTGGTAGGGTCAGCCTTCAGGCAGGGATTTTACTGGCCCACAGCCATCGCAGATGCCGAGCAAATCGTGCGAACTTGCGAAGGTTGTCAATTCTACGCCAAGAAGACACATTTACCAGCCCAGGCGCTTCAGACCATACCCATCACCTGGCCATTTGCGGTTTGGGGGTTGGACATGGTCGGGCCATTGCCAAGAGCGTCCGGGGGCTACACCCACATGGATTGAAGCACGCCCTCTAATGGAGATCACGTCAGAGCATGCGGTTCGCTTTTTCCGTGACATCCTGTGCAGGTTCAATGTTCCGAATACCATTATCACTGATAATGGGACCCAGTTCACAGGGAAGAAGTTCACCCGTTTCTGCGCACAACTATGGGATCGAGGTGGCATGGGCAGTGGTCGCTCACCCGCATACAAATGGGCAGGTTGAGCGCGCCAACGGCATGATCCTGCAAGGGTTGAAGCCGCGAATATTCAACCGATTGGTCAAGCGCATTCACAAGCTTGGCGCTAAGTGGGTGGAGGAGTTGCCCTCTGTCCTGTGGAGTCTGCGGACGACCCCAATCCGCGGCACGAGCTTCTCCCTGTTCTACATGGTCTATGGTTCCGAGGCGATCCTTTCGACGGATATAGACTATGGCTCTCCAAGGGTTCAGACCTTTGACGAGGAAACAAATGCGGCCAATCTCGAGAACGCTACGGGCCAGTTAGAGGAAGCCTGAGAAGTGGCAGTGGCGCATTCGTCCAGGTATTAGCAAGGCTTGAGGTGTTACCACGCGCAACGGGTGCGTGGCCGCGCGTTTCAAGTAGGTGACTTGGTCTTGAGAATAGCCCAGGATCGTCGTGGCTTCACTAAGCTTTCACCTCCTTGGGAAGGCCCCTACACTGTAGTACGGGTCCTCCGCCCGGGCTCTTATAAGTTGGCAATACCAGATGGAACCCACATATCCAATGCCTGGAACATCGAGAAGCTGCGGCGCTTCTACCCATGACCGCCCGCGGAGGGGGGAGCGGGTACGACCCCAATGCGCCCAACCCCACGGAGGGATCGGCTGCAAATCTATACCTTCCCAACACGAGAGGTTCGACGAGGACCCTCGTAAGAAAAAGGCCCAACAGGCCGAAGCCGAAATTTAACCGGGGTTGAACACAGTCCAGTCCTTTCCTTTTATGGGAAGCCTCCGATGGCAGATAGCACCCATTTTTAGTACCACATCGCCGGAGGAGGGAGGAGCCGCACAACTTAAAAACGGTTCCACCACGGACGAACCATTCGGCAATAATGCCCCGGAGACAGAGGCTACCATCCAGCCACCGGAGCCCGTGTCTCCGGGGGCACTATCGCCGACGCAAAACTTTCGAAGCTACAGTAACCGTGAGCTCCTGGTCGTGACATGTCCCCACACCAGCCGCAAGCTTACGGCGCTACGTCAACTCCTCGTCGCACGATAGAACACCCGACAGGGGGGGCCGTGAAAACCCTCCCCTTGGCTTCCAACCGGCCAGATAAGTGAACTCTCTACACTTTCATCTTTTTTGATTGAGTTCATTGCCATTTTCGTTTGAGCTTGCTATTTGCCATCCGGCCCTGTAATTCTAAGGAAACCCCGGTGCCGCTAAAAGGGGTAGGCAGAGACGTTTGGCGCAGCTGCGTTGCGACAGCCTACGCCCCGCGGCTATGGATCGCACGGTTGCCGAGCCAAATGGCCGACCCTGCCAACGTACCCAAATGCATATAGCCGGGCCGGGGGACCCCTTCAAAATGAATCAGGTCGATAATGTGCAAAAGCGTTGCCAACAACGCAGCTCAGATCGGAGAAACTAACTATGTTTTGGGACCTGTTGGGTCTGTCTTTTTGCAGGGGGTCAACGACCGGGTGTGGGGCTGTGCCCAACCACGGTGAAGGAAACTACACGCATAGACTCGGGGGCTCAAAGATAACTTGCCCAACAAACTGTCCAGTACCCGGATCCTCCAGGAGTGCAAGGCTCGGATCCGAACCAGATGGTTTTACAGGCTCAAAGATTTAGCCCACTGAAGTCACCTCATAGCCAAGCCTAAAGGCTCGGGGGCTCGGCACAACCATCAGATTTGCCTTGCCCGCCTCACAACCAAGCCTAAAGGCTCGGGGGCTCAGGGGCTCGGCACAACCATCGGGTTTGCCTTGCATGCCTCACAGCCAAGCCTAAAGGCTCGGGGGCTCGACACAACCATCGGGTTTGCCTTGCCCGCCTCACGGCCAAGCCTAAAGGCTCGCGGTTTCGGGGGCTCAGCTGAACCATCAGGTTTGTCTTGTCCACCTAACGGCCAAAGCTTAAGGGCTCGAAGGCCCGATTGGTAACCAAGGATCGTCAAAGAAACAAAGATAACGCCGCAAAGGCCGCCTCAAGTGGCGCCTCCCAACCAGCCCACGAAGAAACTGGAAGGCAGACCCCACTCGGGGGCTGGCAGGGGTATAACCACGAGAAAACAGATAAAAGCCCACGCGTACGGGGCCAAAAAAGCGAAATACAACGAAAAAGAAGGAAAATAAGCTAATTATTACAAAAATATTTGGAAGCATGGGAGTCCCATCGATGCGGAACCCCCCAGAAGTTCAATCCCTCTACGCAAGGGCACGGCAGTAGTTTAAGGTTTTAATCCCTCTACGCGAGGGCACGACAGTAGCAAGGCAGAGCAAGCAAGAGCGGGGATATCTTCACAGGGCCTGATCAGGGTCGGTGCCGTCCACCGGGTTGCCCTCCGCGTCAGTCGTGGGCGCCAGGCCGTTGGCAAATTGCTCGGCAGGTACCCTGACTTCTTCGGCCATGGCATCTAGGGCCTCCGAGGTGAAGTCGTTGGGGAACCCGGCGGCCATCCTGTCGAAGTGGATCCCGTCGTAGTGGGAGCACACCAACATGAAGGCCTCTTGAACGCCACGCACCAGCGACTGTTTGGCGAGGGCTCCGACGCGCGCAGGGACTTAGTCGAGCTCCGCCGGGAGACGCGCTGGATCGCCACTCATCGTGTAACACCCAGATTTCCAAGAAATCCGAATGCTTCCATGTGTGCCCAAGATGTCCACAGAACACATATAGATTACAAATATTGAATCACAGAGAACACAATGCTCGAATAAAATAGTTTACATCAGAGTTTAACACAAGACATAGTCTTAAACATATAACACAGCGGAAGTCTTAATATTATTAAACGTCTTAACTAAGTAGAGCCTCAAAAGTCACAGGGACACGGACTGGTTGAACACAGCTAGAAGTACGGCAGATCCTCCGGAAACTCAGTAAGCGACTTATCGTTCATTGCTCCATCTGTTACCCATCCGGGATTTTGTTGAATAGTTGCAAGTGTAAGTAAACCATCTTACTTAACAAGTATAACACGGGTTATGCAAGAACAAAGGCTTGGCATGGTTATATTGCATTAGCACTTTTAGTTGTCTCATTTTATTATCATCCAATTTACTACAAATGAGTAGAACCCAAGTATGAACCCATTAATAGCAATGTATAAGTAAATATAGAATAAACCAACATCAACCACTAACATCATCTTCTAATAAAAAAGGATCCAGGCCGCTCGTATCCGTGAGCACGGCTATCATGATAGATTTATCACTCTGCAGAGGTTTCGCCCTTTACCCGCCGATCACATAAATCCAAAGAACTTATGTTACGAGGACTTTCAAAAAACACCCTAACAAGCACAATAGCCGTTTTGGTTCAACATAGGCAGCATAACCCAAGGCATCGAGATTGACGTACGCTCAGGGCGCAACGTGAGGGGGTCAATGGCGTCCAGAGCGAGAGCGCAATCATCGCAACGTGTGAAGCTGCCGTAGATCGGGCGCTTACATCACGGGACTTTGCCTAACGAGACATAGCCAACGGATAAATCCGTCCTCGATGGATGAAACTATACTCTCACCCATGGTCCCCACATACACCTTTCAGTAACCACTGGTGAGCTAGAGACGTACAAGCTAGTTATCCAAGACCAGAGCCATTTTAGTTCCAACGGCGGCGAACAAGTTCCTGGGTTGCCGCTTTAAGAACCGAACCTTATGGAGAGACATTAGAACAAAGCACGAAGCACATGCTCTTATTCCCTAGACCAAACCTTATAGAGACACTAGAACAAAGCACGAAGCACATGCTCTAGTTCCCCAAACCATGTCGCTAAAAAGCATCTTTTAACCATCATTAAAGTGAACCATTAATTCAATATTAACAATTAAATAAATATTGTTCGCAGCGTGTAACAAATACTAACCATAATGCATTAAACCCAGGTAAACAAGGAATAAGGTAAAGACTAAAAACATCCTTAGTGTATAACAATATTAGACACATGCATATGATCATATGATTAAATGGTGTATAGGTAATCAAGGATTATCCGTGTTATACTTGCCTTCCTCAGTGGACTGCTGCTGCACCTGCTCTTCTGGAACGGGATCGTCGGCGAACTCGAACGGCTCGTCAACTACTCACATCGATCACCACACAAGAATCCACACATACAGGCAAACAAGGCGTTTAATTAGAACAGTACACCAAACATAAACAAATGATGAAAAGAAGGCTTTAGAGTTTCTGTACGCTTCAATACGAATACGTTAGCGTGAAAGTCACTCAAATCGGAGTTAAAACGAAGAAACTACGCTTAAAACGGGCTCTAGGGGCTTCCTGGTGAGAGTTTTAGGTTTCCAGGGGTGTTTTTGAAAGAAACCAGAGACCTAAAATATAATTTCATATGAAAACCCAAGGGCTAACGAGTAAAACAGCCATCTAGGATGGCAGGCACTATTTTTCAAAAGCACATATGCTTAACCAAAAGAAAAAGGACTAAACTGCAATTATTTTTGAACTACGTTGGACCGCGGGTTGATTTCCAAAAACTACAGGCGTTCTTTTGCAAAATTGCCAGGGTGACCGGTACGTGGCTGTTTTAACCTAGATTGACTCTGATCTGGGCCGTCAGATTTGCATCCTAGGGTTACGGTTAGATGGGGGAGTTTGGTCGCCGGAATTCGCGGCTCGCGGCGGCGCACGGCCGGAACCTCGCCGGAATCGAGCGCCGATGGCGCTACAGAGCTCCAAAGCTCGCCGCGGTTGACCTAGGAGAGAGAGGGGACGATGACGAATCCGTTTTGGGGGTTGTGCTCGAGGATTATGCGGCAGTGGCGGCTGGCGACGAGCGGCGGCTGGCGAAGTACGACGGCAAGCTTGCGCAAGCGCTACGGAGCGAGAGAGAGGGGTTTAGGGGCTTGGCGTGCTCCTCTGAACCTTGCGGTGCTCCTGGACGGCGTCTCATTGTCAATGGGGCGACGAGGCAATGGATTAACGGCGGCGGCGCTCAGAGCTAGGGTTTGGCGGCGGCGGCGCTGGGTAGGGCCCGTGGCGGCTAGGGTTTTGGGGTTGGGGCCAGGCGAGGGGTGGCGGCGCTTATAAAGGGGCCCTTGGCGTGCGGGTCAAGCCCGGGGTTCGGTTGGAGATCGGTGCGGATCGGGGAAGCAGAGTCCAGCTCGGTCACGGAG
This sequence comes from Digitaria exilis, assembly GCA_015342445.1. Lineage (NCBI taxonomy): Eukaryota > Viridiplantae > Streptophyta > Magnoliopsida > Poales > Poaceae > Digitaria > Digitaria exilis. The sequence continues at coordinate 65,501 of JACEFO010001997.1, read as the reverse complement.
TGAGGTAGGAGAAGGCGCAGACATGTGGGCCCGGCTAGTCAGCGACAGAAGGAGAGAAAGCAAAGCGGGCGGGCTGGCGCGTGCTGGGCCTGGGACGTGCGAAGGAGGAGGAAGAGAGGGAAGGAGAAGTGGGCCGCGCGGTGAAAGAAAGGGAAAGGACTGGGCCGGCTGAGAAAGTGAGGGAGAGAGAAAAGAAATGGTCTTCCTTTTATTCAAACACTCCTTTGAATTCAAATTCAAATTCAAATTTGAATTCAACAATCAAAAATAAATGCTCTAGCATCAATGCAACAATAAATGTTTTTCTACACCTTATATTTGCTTTTAATTCTTCAAAAATTTTATTTTTCTACATTAATTATGAGCACTTGAATATAAAAAGCAATTTATTCACTATCTTCAAAAGGGGCATTTTTAGGGTGTTACACATCGGCATCTCGAGAGCGTCCAGCATCGAGACGGCCACGGCGCGTAGCTCTCCGCAGCACTCCACCGCTCGGTGGAGGTCCCCGGGGAGCCGCTCAATGTCGTCGGACAGAGGGAACCCGAGCCACGACAGGACTGCCCTCGCCGTGTCGCGCAACATCCCGAAGCGCGATAGCAGCGTGCTTCGGTGGGTGATCCAGTCAGCCACGCGGGACTTGAGCGCTGCTAGGGAACAAAACCATGGTTAGGCCATGGGCGAACCTGCAGAAAGGGAGGTTGACAGGGTTGAACAGCGAGAAGAAGTAAGCAGGGACATACCATCGATCTCCGAGTACTTCTCCTCCAGAGACTTGTGCGCCGTAGACAGGGCGGCCTCCAGATCCCCGATCTGTTCGGTGGAGGACTATACCTCAGTGCGAAGGTCGGCAACAAGTTGGCCTAGCTGGGCGCTCGCCTTCTCGGCATCCTCCTTCGCAGCCACCGCCTGGTTGCGCTCCGCCTGGGCGTCGATGCACGCCCGGACCACCGTAGCTCTTTCCTCCCTCAAGGTGTTGAGATCGGCCTAGAACCCTGGAAGGCCGGCGTCAGAGATCATCTCCGGACCAAGGCAAGTGCTAGAAGAAAGAAACAATTGCGAAGTAGGGCATACCACTGCGAACGTTGACGGCGCTGGTACGGTGGCTGCCGAGCTCGGACCGCAGCGTGGCTAGCTCCTCTTGGTGTGCCAAGGCCTGATTGGCCAGCTCCCGCTCTAGCTCCGAGATGCGGCGGGCGCTGCCTAGTCCCTCGAAGTGTTGGCAACGTCCCACGCACGACGGGCCTGGTTGATGGCCTCCTGCTCGATGCTCCGGGCCCGGGAGAGTGACAACAGCATTGACTGCGTCGACCAGCGAAATGAATCAGAGCCCCGATGAGGGCAGGCTCAGAAGGCGATCGTGAAGCTAAGCAAAAACAGGTAGAAGAAATAAGTCACGTACCCGGCTGGAAGGAATCTCCACGGTGCGAAGCGTCAGGGCCATCTGCAGGAGCGTTGTGGGGAAGGTGGCCATCTGCTGGAGGCTTTATAGCCAGTCGTCGATCTGCAAGATGTGTGCAGGGTCGATCGCAGGCTCACCCTGAGCAGATGGGACCATCCCATGGTCGTCGCCGACCCCGAGGGCTCCGCCAGCTCAGCGGAAGATGGCGGCGCAAAGACCGACACCAGTGAGAGGGCTGACGAGACCACAGGAGGCCCTGACTCGGAGCGTGCGCGCGCCTCCGCCTCGCCGAAGAGGTCCTCCACGGACCATCGGCTCGCCTCCACGCCCTCCCTAGGGTTCGCCGTGGGCGGCTCCGTGGCGGACGGCGCGACGGGGTTCGCGAGGGGTGCCTCCCTGGGAGCGCCCACTACCGCGCCCTCGGTGGGCGCCCCAGCAGCCGAGAGGGGCTCCGTGACGCTCACCGTGGTGCTCGCCCCCGGCTCACCACCCGCGGCGGCCACCGCGGATGCCTCGACGTCCATCGCCCGTTCCACCGCACCCACGGCCTCCCCAGCCACGGGAGAGGTGGCCAGCACGTACGTAACCCCCGTCCCGGTGGCACAAATAGCCGGGGGAGAAGGGAGTGGCGGGGGTGAAGCGGCGGCCATCTGGGCAGGCTCCGCGCCTCCCGGAGCTGACGAACAACCCTCGAGGGTGGGAGGTCGAGCTGACACCTCGGCTTTGGTCGGGCATGGGTCGGCTTGCCGAGGCACGGCGGGCATCCTCTGCTCCGAGGAGTCTGGGACGACCGCGGGTGGCGCGTCTTGATGGAGACGATTCACCGGAGCCGAGCCAGGGCCCGACCCCTGGCCGATCCGACTGCATGCATGGCGACATTGGTAAAAACACTAACGACATGGGAAATAAAAAGGAAAGCGAAGCAGTGAGAGGATCTAAGGCGAACCTGCTTGATGTGCCGGGGCGGCGAACCTCCAGCTGCATCGGTCTGGAGGACGAGCGTGAGCGGGATGCCCCAGCGGGCGGGGCGCCTGGAGGTGGGAAAGGTAGCTCCTCCACGACGATGGGCGCCGACGGGAGTTCCCTGTGCGCCACAAAGGCCTCCACGGTGTTGTGACATCCCAGATGTTAAAAACCTTAAAAATACACTAAAAACAGGGTTAAGGGACAGCTTTGGGTTAAGCACACTTAAATTGAGCTAAATTTCGAAATTGAATTTCTATAAGGCCATTTTGACACCCGACTGGAATCTCAAAAATTTTTTACTAAACATGAAAATCTCCAAAAATAAAAGTTGTTTGTCATCACAAATAAAGCCTAGTTACTATTGGGAACTTTTCCAAATTTTGCATTTAGGCCCCTCAAAAACTCTTAAAACCGGGCAGAACACCTTTTCAAATATGGCTTGTTTGAACTTTGAACTCGAAAAATTCGAAATTTCAGGTTCACCCCAAAAGGAAAGTTGTGTCCCACATTTCAAACTCCAACTTTTGTGTTTGCACTTTTTGAAGTTCAATTCAAATTTTTGGAGTTTGACACGTTTGAGTCCGGGAGCTCCACGGGCGTCCCGATAGGCAGCTCGGCCAGCTCTGCCCGAGGCCGGCAGCGGCCACCACGTGGCCGGCGGGCGGCGGCGACCCGGCCAGGCCGGCCAAAGCCACGGCAGCCGCGTCTATCCTCCCCGCGCACACGCCAGCGCCCACGTCGGGTCAAATCGCGCACTGCACGAGCCGCTTTGCCGCGGCGAGCGGCCACGCCATCATGGCGAGCCGAGCTCTGCCATTGGCTGCCGGCGCGCTCGTCATGCAGAGCCCCTCCGCGACTGGATTCCCTCCTGCTACGTGCCAAGAGGCTCTGTAACGTATCTCCGCTCGCTCACGCCATGATCCCCCTCGCCCAACCCCGTCCCGCGCACTGTCCGAGCTCGGGGGCGCATCAATGGCGCTGCCTGTGCCCTCCGCCTTGCGCGAGTTCCCTAGGACGACCAGTCAGCTCTAGCTCACTCCAAACGATAGCCAAGCGACCCTCATTCCTTCCCCCAGCCAGCGCCCAGCCATTTCCCTTCTCCTCGCGCTCGCTCCCACCTTCTTCAACCTCCGGCCGCGTAGAGCCGAGCTCGAGCTCTCGCGCCGCAAACCAAAATCCCCCGCAAAACCCTCCATGGCTTTCCAATCCCCCGCACCTGAAGCTTGCCCATCCACCTAGCTAGCCCCTCGACCCTTTCCCAGCTCGAGTCGAGCAGCATTCGACGGGAATCGAAGCTTTTCCCCGCCGCTCGGCCATTTCTGCCGCGAGCTCCACCTCTACGTCGAGCCCTATACTCCGGCCATCCCCGTCTCCGCCAAGCCTCACGACGAGCTCCGCCTTCGTCCGGTGAAGCTCACGTGCCTCTCCGCGCCTTGCCTCGACCCCCGCAGACGGCTACCGACGTCGCTGGAGCAAGCCGCTCTGCCGCTCACCGTCGACGAGCCCCACCGCTTCACAACCGTCCTCGAGCGCTACCCCAAACGACTCGCGGTGAGCGCCTCATCGTTTTCCCCCACTTCCCCCGCACCGGTTCGCCGTCTCCTCGCCAGAATTCGATCGCCGGCGAGCCAAGGGCCTAGATGCATTCCCCATTTTAGTTCTAGGGTCCTCCGTGTAAGTTTCAGGGACTTGTTTGAAAGGTTTTAAAAGTTCTAGGGTCTCCGGCGAAAAAGAGATTCTTAAACCTAGATCCATTTTTCTGAGATCTTGTAAAATCCACTACAAATCGTAGAAAAATCAGAAAAATGCAAAAAATACTCCCTGGACTCATGAGATTGTAAACTCCAATCTCATAGTTGCATGTATACACTTTTGATGAATAGTTTGTGAATTAAAATTCAAACTGTGATTTTAGAGTTTTGTGCACCAATTCAAATCCTGAACTCGTCTGTAGTTGAGCTTTGGATATGTTGCTTGTATGGTCTGTAGAAGCTTTGTGTCCAAAGGAGACCTAGAAATATGGCCTGTAGCTCTAGTTATGATGGTTTGTATTGTTTTAAAAATGGCATGTGGAGTTTTAAAATTACAGAACTAAAACACTTGCATAGAAATAATGGTTTGTATTGTTTTATATATGTATGCAATCACCATCATCAAAGCATAAGACTTACACCACACACACCTTCTCTAATTTTGTGAAGAAAAGAATAAACCACTTGTATGTCTAGGTGAATATGGCCTTCAAGTGCCTTAGCCTTTAGACTAAAAACCAGCAGCAACTCTTAAAACTTGTGCATCTCATGTAGAAGGCGCTCTCGCTGATGGCACCTACAACCTCGTCCCCGCCAACAAAGAGGAAGCTCCCGAAGGTGGTGCTGACGTGATCGTGATTGACCTGGAGTCGATTGCCGGCGTAGCCCAAGAAGGTAAACCCCAGAGCATAACCTAACTTTCAAATTGTGCAACTATGAATTATTTATGCTTGTGCATTTACGTTCGAGGAGTTGTTCGAATACCCTAGTTGCATAATTCTAGTACCTATGTCTTCAAATACTAGTATGATAGGGTCGATAGAGCAATGCTTTAGGACCGTTACAAGTCGAGTGATTTCCTGTTACTCGCGAGATATAGGAGTTGCTTGTCTTACTTATGTTGGAATCATAAGGATGGACAGGCGGGATGGTATGTGTAGATCTCCCGTCCGTGTATGATAATTGGATTAAGGTCGGAACGTGTGGTTCTATGTGTCAAGTTTTTTAACGTACCACGCACATGCTGACCTATGGGAATCGGTAAGCTCGGTACCAGATTGAAACAGCTAGGACCGATAGCCATCTCTCCTTGGAAATATTTTGTTGCCTTGCCGTACACAAGTGGATATATGCGTGATGCCGTGAGTCAAGCGGTAAACCTTTATCCTAAGGGAATGGACCCGGCGCCGAATTGTGGATTGATGGGAAAGGTTGGGAAGTTCTTGTACCTTTTATAGCAAGCATTATCCATGTGTGTTGGGTTTTCCCTGGCCAGGTAGTGAAATTTGGTTCGAACTGTCCGCTTCTCGTGGTTAATGAGACTGCTTGACCGTTGTGCTGCATTGAGTAATAAGTGGAACTATGAGGATGATGAACTTGTTGTATGTACTAAATTGTATTGCACCACTTGTATGCTTAGGGAGGATGCTAATCTTTAATGGTTAACACTATTAGAATTTGATGCTAAAATCCTGAAAGTAAGGATCCACTCTTAGTTGCTTTCTTGCAAACAAACCCACCAGTCAAAAGCCTCTCATGTCTAGAAGTCGGTGATGTAGTTTTCACCTGACGGGTAAACCTTGGTGAGTATTAGTATACTCAGCCTTGCTTGTGGCATTGTATTTCAGGTACTGCTTTGGAGGAGGCGGTGAATTCCGTCCCCTGGCCTGCCCAGGTTCCACCTGGCTGGCATGTCGAGTGGGTTCCGTCCTCAGCCGAGGATCGGGAGGAGTAGCACCATGGCCGGCTTCATTATGGTGTTACTATGTATCGTCGTTAGTTTAAATTCCGCTGCAATGAACTCTCGCTCTTTTACTTGAAATTCAAACTTGGTTTGTAATAACTTGATGAGACTATTTATGTAAGTTGAATTTGTGGAATTTTGGAATTTCTGGGACTCACCTTCGTGTGGGCGCGCGTGTTGTTTCGATCGTGAAAGTACGTGGTTCATCGGGTATAATCCGACGGCGCTCCAGCTTATTCCAGATTAAGTGCCTGACTACTTGATTAGTGGTCCGTGGGTACTTAACATGGAATAATTTTAGAGTGGTCCGCCACAGGTGCAGTCCCCCAGCAGAGGGGAATGACCTCCGGGGTTCTCCTCCTCATCGCACGAGGAGGCCAGATCCGATCCGACCTCCTCCCCCAAGCGCTCCTTGCGCTCCATCTCGCGCCTCCGCTCCTGCGTGCGAAGGCGTCGCATGGTGCCCTCCCTCTTGCGTTTCCAGTCGGCCTCCCCCTGCCTCCCGGTTCTTCCGCTGGGTCTCACTCCGGGCGGCCACCTCCTCGGGCAGGATTCCCCTTGAAACGAGCACACCCCCAGGAGCCTCGCGATACTGCAGGATGTGGACATCAATCGTGCATACGGAAAAGAAAAGAAAAAGACCAAGGCAAGGTACAACGAGAATGAGCAACTTAAGAGGTCTACGGCCCCAAGACCGGGAAGCATCGGTGGCTGGCCTGGGGTGGGGATCACCATGGAGGTGGCCCATGAGGAGTCGACTGTGGCGGTCCACTCCGAAATTATTCCAAGTTAAGTGCCTTGGGACCACTAATCATGTAGTCAGGCACTTAATCCGGAATAAGCTGGAGCGCCGTCGGATTAAACCCGATTAAACCACGTACTTTTCTTAATCGAAACAACAGCACGCCCACACGAAGGTGAGTTCCAGAGATTACAACATTCCACAAATTAACTTACACAAATAGGTATCACAGTTATTACAAACCAAGTTCAAATTTAAATCAGAGTATGAAAGTTTTGCAGCGGAATAAAAGTTTCATTACAGCGGAATTTTAAGTTCATTGCAGCGAACGAAAGCTAACGACGATACAAGTAACACCGTGCTGAAGCCTGCCACGATGCTACTCCTCTCGATCCTCGGCAGAGGACGGAACCCATTCGATGTGCCAGCCAGGTGGAACCTGGGTAGGCCAAGACAAGGCATCGACATCCAAAGGTGTACCTGTAAATCATTGCCACAAGCAAGGCTGAGTATACTAATACTCAGCAAGGCTTACCCGTCGGGTGAAAACTACATCACCGACATCTAGACAATGAGAGGCTTTTGGCTGGTGGGTTTGTTTGCCAAAAAGCAACTAAAGTAAGTCCTTGCTTTCAATTTTAGCATCATATTCTAGTAAATTTAACCATTCTAGATTAGCATCCTCTCTAAGCACACAAGTGGTGCAATACAATTTAATTCAGACAACAAGTTCATGTATCTCATAATTTCACTTGTTACTCAATGTAGCAAGGCGGTCAAGCAGTCTCATTAACCGCGAGAAGCGGACAGTTCGAACCGAATTTCTGCTACCTGGCCAGGGAAAACCCAACATACACGGATACTATGCTTGCTATAAAAGGTACAAGCGTTTCCCAACCTTTCCCATCGATCCACAATTCGGAACCGGGTCCATTTCCTTAGGATAAAGGTTTACTGCTTCACTCACAGTCTCACGCATATATCCACAAGTGTACGGCAGGGGAAAACAAAGTTTCCAAGGAGAGATGGCTATCGGCCCTAGCTGCTTCAATCTGGTACCGGGCTTACCGGCTCCCATATACCGGCATGCATGTGGTACGTTCAAAAACTTGACACACTCAACTACACATTTCGACCTTAAATCAATTATCATACACGGACGGGAGGTCTACATCTATCATCCCGCCCGTCAATCCTTATGATTCCAACATAAGTAAAGACAAGCAATTCCTATGTCTCGCGAGTGACAGGAAATCACTCGACCTGTAACGGACCTAAAGCAATGCCCTATCGATCCTTTCATACTAGTGTTGCAATTCATAGGTACTAGGAAATGTGCAGCTAAGGTATTCAATCAACTCCTTGAAACGTAAATGCACAAGCATAGGAAAATTTATAGATGCATAATTTTAAAGTCAGGTCATGCTCCGGGGCTTGCCTTCTTGCTCAAGCTGGGGGTTAGCCTCCGGGTTGGTCGCTCTTGCACCGGCACCTTCCTCCGGGACTTCTCCCTCGTCTGCGGGAATGAGGTGGTAGTTGCCGTCCGGGATGGCGCCTTCTACATAAGATGCATAACTTAAGGCGGCTGCCTAAAGATTCTATGACTAAGGCCTTTGAAGGCCATATTCACCTAGACATGCTTAAGCATTACTATTCTCTTCACAAAAACAGGGTAGAGTGTGGGAAAAGTTTTATTTGACTTCGATGGTGATTGTGTACATATATAAAAGAGTTCTATTTACTACTTCACAATTTAGGGTGCCGTTCTGAAATTTCAGAGTCCATCCATTTTATTCTAACTAATAAACCAAAAAGGTTATTCTTTTATATAAATAAATTTTTCCACCTAGATTCTTTCCTATTTTTGTTTCTCCATTTGTGCTCAACATTTTTACCTATAAACTTTATGACAGCTACTGGAGTATAAGAGCTAAGCTCACTCCAAAATTTAGCTAATTTTGAGCTACACATAATTTATTAAAAATATATTAAACAGCTATCTGCTTAAGTGAAATAAATTCATATAAAATTGGAAATTCATCCATTTCAGGAGATTTTCCTACCAAAGCTAGTCATAAGCATGAGGAGGGTTCTGGCCAAGTGGTGGCTCAAAATAACCCTTGGACAGTCCTCAAAAATTTTCTATCCAAAAACACATATTAATTTATTTGCTAGCCTACACAGAGCAAAAATTAAGTTTTTCATTTTTAACAGGTGTGCTAACAAGTTTTTAGTCCTCTGGAGCAAAATGGTGATTTTTGACTGCACAGATTATTTTTAATGATTTCTGCACTGCAAAAAGAAAGAAATCACATTTTAATTCATAACTGGAGCTACAGTTCATATTTTTAGGTCCCCTTTGGACACAAGCTGTCCAAAGTCACTACACACAACATATCCAAATATCAACCCTAGCGGAGCTCTGGATTTGAAATGGTGCACAACTTTCAATTTCTACATTTTGAATTTTAATTCAAAAACAGTTCATCAAAAGCATACACATGTCTAAAGGAGATTGTAGTTTAGACTCTCACGAATCCAGGGAGTACTTTTGTGCATTTTTCTGATTTTTGTACGATTTTTAATGGATTTTACAAGATTCGGGAAAAACAATTCTAGATTTAAGAATCTTCTCCCGCAGGGAACCCTAGAACTTTCAAAACTTCACGAACAAGTCCCTGGACTTTTGCATAGAGGCCCCTAGACAAACGAAGACGATGAAGTTATGCCCTCGGCTCTCGCCGGAGTTGCGCCGGCCAAACGGCGGCGAACTAGACTCGGGGAAGTGGGGGAAAAGCATCCTGGGCTCACCACGAGTCGGTTGGGGACGGTTTGGAGGCCGGGGATGGTCGGAGTTTTGCCGGCGACGAGGTAGTGGCGGCGTGGCCGCCGCGGCTTCTACGCCGGTGAGCTCGGGGGCATTCGTCGAGGTTTGACGGGTCCTAGAGCACCAGTGGAGCTCGAGGAAGCTAATGGCGTGCTCGGTTGACCTCGGGGACGGCTCGGAGTAGGGTCTCGACGTGCGGGTGCTCCGGCGGCCGAAAATCACGATTTGGGGGAAATCTCGAATTCTCGCCGGAGAAGTGACAATAGCTTGGGGAAAGTGGGGGGCTTTGGAGCTGAGGTAGGGGGCTAGCTTCGTGCGGGACGAATTTGGAAATGGGGGAGTGTAGACGGGGAATTTCTCGGAGAAGCTCGGCTCGGTTCGCGCGGCGCGAGGAAGAAGACGACCGAGCGAGCGCGGGGAAGTGGAAATGGCGAAGTGAGCGAGTGAGAGGAGGGGTGTGAGTGCGCGGTGGAGTGCTTGGGCACGCAAGGGAGGCACTGTGTTGCCTCGGGAGCGGGCGAGCGCGCGGCGCGGCGCGAGCAGGCCGCCATGAATGCGGAGCGAGCTCGGGCAGCGCGCGAGCGACTCGACCGGGCGAGGGGATCCTCGAGTGACGTCGGGGGATCATCAACAGTGCATTTGGCGCGGAGTGGAGGAGAATCGCGGCCTGCGGAGCAGCTCAGCGCGACGCGCGCGCGCGGCCACGGCGGCGCTCCGACCGCATGATGGCGTTCGCGCGGCGCGAGGCGGAGCGGCTCGACGACGGCGAAGTGACGGCTCGGGAGGGGCGAGACAAGAGCTAGGCGACAAGCGCCAGCGTCCGCCGCGGCTCGGCCAGCTCGGCGCCGCCTGCGCCGCTCGCCGGCCACGTGGCGGCCGAGCTCCGGCCAGCGCAGGGCGCGCCAGGGGCACTGTAGCTTGCCCGTGGAGCTCCGTTTTTAAATTCGAATTTTCTCCAAAAATTTGAACTGAACTTAGAAAAGTGTAAAAATAAAAGTTGGATTTTGGAAGATGGGACACAACTTTCTTTTTGGGGTGAACCTGAAATTCCAAATTTTTCAAGCTCAAACAACCCAAAAACAAAAAGGTGCCCAGAACGGTAATTCGAGTTTTTGAGGGACTAGACTGCAAAATTTTCAAAAGTTCCCAACAGTGACTAGGGTTTATTTGTGATGACAAACAACTTTTATTTTTGGAGATTTTCAAGTTTAGTACAAAAATCTCGAGTTTTCAGTTGGGTACCAAACAACCCTTGTTTTTGAATTAAAATTGAATTTTTGATGGATTTTTGAATTTCAACCCATCATTCCCTGTTGCATTGATTTTAATTGCACTTTTTAATTCTTTTGACATCAGAGATGTCACATCGACAAGCTCCGCGAGCCGAGCCCGAATCTCGTCCTCCGAAGGGACGACGCGCGACACGACCCTGGAGCGGAGCTCGGCCTTGGAAGTTGTGGGGAGCATCTCGAACAGGCGCAGCCGCCTGGCCATAAGTGGGGCGACGCGGCGCCGGTGGAAGGCCTCTGCGATGCCAATGCCGGTGAGGTGCAGCTTCAACTTCTTGCGATCTGCGACCTCAGGGCCGTACTGCCAATGCGCCAGCTCCGTCGCCGGCGGAGAACTTGCAGGGTCGAACAAAGGAAGGGTGGCCCCGGAGTGGTTCCTTAGGTAGAACCACCCCTTGTTCCAATCCTTGTTGGAACCTCGGAGCTCCGAGCATGGGAACATGTCCACGCGGGATTGCTTCGCTTGCAGCGAGCAGTATCGCCACGGGGCCAAGATCCCATGCGGGCGGACGAGCGCCGCCTTGAAGAAGAGGATGAAAAGGTTGAAATCTGGGTCGATGCCAAGATAACCCTCGCACAAGGCCACGAAATTGGCCATCTGCTGGACATCGCAATCACGAGGTCCAAAAGGATATTGGCCAGCTCACGAGGTGCATGGGTGGCATGACATCGCAATCAGAAGACAGGAAACCCGGGAACAGTGGGGTCGGGAATGAGAGCCCCCGGACTGACTCTTCACGAAGAGGGTCGGGACCCCCGCCATTCGACAGGCACCGGGGTTTAACGCCAGAGCGGTATCCAAGTCGCGCCCTTAAAATTCCAGGAATTGTCAAGAGTTAGCAAGAAACAAAGAAAAAAGAAACCCCCTTTAAAATCCTTCCCCATGGAACCGACATGACCTCACACACGAGTCCTTGACTCCTCTGCAAGGTCGGGAGCTACTGTGGGGGTCATGGATTAGGGAGCCCACTGTCAGAACGTCAGCTAATGATGCATAGACGAGGAAAGGCCCTAATAACGAAAGGAAGGGGCATTAGTTCCATTCGGTCAGAGGACTCCGTCTCGCCCGACCTACCAAGGACCTAGAAGATGGCGAGTCGGGTGCGTCCGTCTCGCCCGACCCCTGACCCCCTGACGCCAGGGGGTGAAGGGATCAGGCATGTCCGCCACGCCCGACCCTCGACCCTCCGGGTCGGGAGGTAGGCCCCCGCAGGGGGTCCCGTCTATCTTTAAACATGTACAGTAGAAAGGGGAGGGGGAGTCCTGAAGACCCTCCCAAGTCAAACCTGGCTTGTGAAGGAGAAGGCGTGTGGCCTACGCCTTCTCCCGACGAACACCCGACATCACCTGCCCTCTTGGCAACTGATAAAGCTGATCTTCAGCACTGCGCTTGGGAAAAGGTAGCTGCATGTGTGCCGCAGCGCTAGCGGCCAAGAAGGAAGCTACCGCGAAACTGCCGAATGGAAGGTGAAGGACACGTGACGGCCGAGGAAGGGGTTGTCAGTAGCGCACTAGGCCGACAACGCGCAACCGTCGGGGGTGTCCGACCCTCGACGGTAATTAGGTAAAACGATATTGTAAGGTCGTCCTCTTCTTGCGCTATAAAAGAGGAGGACGTTCCCCCTGCGAGGGGATCCGATCTTTTGGACTCTCGATCTCTAGAGCACTTAGTCCCCTACACGCACACTACACCCACACAAGGCTTGAACCGGCCTTCCTTGTAACCCGCCGCCAAGAGAGCAATACAGTCTGTCTCCCGTTGCACTGGACGTAGGGATTACTCCCGAACCAGTATAAACCCTTTGTCTTGCGTCTCTTGAACCATTCTCCACCAAGACGTGCGTGTTCTGTGATCGACACTCGCCGGCGTGAGGTACCCCGTGTACCACCCACCGACAACAATGATGAGCTAGCAAATAAAATTAAGGTCCTTGAACAAGCAGCATCCAACAATGCATTCACTTCACCGATCATTGAAAAACCTATAGTGGATGCATCTATTTCTTGCATTGATTTAATTGATGAATTTTTCTCACCATCTTGCAATGAGACTTGTGTTGAGAATTTGGTTGTAGAACCAATTGATGACTTCATTGTTCAAGAAAACGAAGAGCTTAAGCAAGAACTTGAGAAGGGTGCAACCGTGACTTACTACTCATTCCATGATGAAGGCCACAAGTCCTATGAGTGCAAGAAGAGGAAGAAGGAAGAGAAGAAGAAGATCACTCCCAACACCAAGCCCTATTTAAAGGTTGACAAGGCAAAGGGCACACCCTATCTACTCAAGAAGAAAGACAAGAAGGTTGTGGCTCACTTGCTCAACAAGCAAAAAAAGGGGTGGAACCAACATATTTGGGTGCCCAAGGAGATCATTGCTACTGTGAAGTGCTCCAAGAAGGTTTGGGTTCCAAAGGCGACATAGAGTCTGTGGAACTCGGGAGGATTTGGAGGCTCGGCCACAAGAGAAGAGCAATTCAAGCAAAGAGCCAAGCTTATCAAGATTTGGATTATTAGAAATTATAGTAAATCCTGTACCCAAATCCTCTTAAGGTAACATAGGTAACTAGTTTTAAATTCATGTAATTTCAATTAGCATCTAGTTCCTTTTCATGTCTAGGATTGCATGTTCATATCTCTATTCTATTGCATTGCCTAGCTTTCCTTCATATGACAAGTTGCTTGTGTTTTCTCTCTAACCCATGAGCAACTTGCATGGTTTATTAGTTGTAGGAAAATGGCACCTAGAGCTTTATTTCATATATTATGTGTGTCAAATTTACAAACTATAAGAAAATTCCCAATGTCATTATTGTCTAGTGCATGCCTCTCACAAGTAATTCAATTGCTTGTATGCACACATTTAGGGGAGCTATGTTATGGTTTGTGATTTTGAGACTAACCACATTCAAAGGCTAATGTCCTATGGAACTCTCCCTTGTGCATTTGATGTCTTCCTCTTCGGTGTTTGATTCCAAAGGGGGAGAATTCTAGTGACCAAAGCAAGTACACATTAAGGGGGAGCCAAACTTAAGGGGGAGGATGCAAGAAAGCAAGAACCCCAAGGGAGATTGTAGACTTCAAGCTTGGGGGAGATTGCAAGAAATTTGGTCTAAGAAAGGGAGAAAAGTGGCATTAGAGTAAGCCTTATGTCCAAATTGACCACACAAGGGGGATTTTAGTCAAATTGGTAAGAGCAAGGTATAACTAACTCAAGTCTTCCAAGCATTTCAAACAATTGTTTCAATTTGTACCTTGAATACATATGTTCCTGCTTCTGCATAGTATCCTAGCAAGTAGTTGTTTTTTTATTTAATATCTTTTTATCTCTTGCTTTGGTTGTGTTGTCATCAATCACCAAAAGGGAGAGATTGTAAGGAAAATGGCCCTAGGCCATTATTTGTAATTTTGGTGATTAATTGATAACATAACCATTGGAACTAATGTGTTTGTTGAGATGCATCTTTGTAGATATTACTAGGTCCAAGGATACTTTGGAAGACATTCAAATGATATTCAACATTCAAGTGATCAATATCCAAATGATAGTTATCTGAAATGTTGAAATAGAAGAGGCAAAATGTTTAAACAGTGAAACCAAAATGTTGAATTAGTGCAAACAAAATGTTGAATGCAGAACCATCGAATCAGTCGGTTCTGAAGGTGGAAGGTGTGTTTGCCTTTGGAAAGCGACGGTGCCCATCGAATCAATCGATGGTGCTAAAGGCGATCGAAAGGCAAAATGTTGAAACTGCACCGAAGAAATGTTGAATCAGTGACGGAAATGTTGAATCAGTGGAAAACAAATGTTGAACAGGTCCGTCGAATCAATCGATGGTATTGAAGGCCAGAAGTGCGTTTGGCTCTGTTTGGCGACAACTATTTCGACGGGGACCCACCGAATTAGTCGACGGTACGCAGAAAATGCGCAACGGCCATATAACAGCTAGTTCCTTTGGTTGGAGCTATAAATATGGGTTGCCTCGGCCATTTGAAGTGTGCTTGAGTTGGGAGAAGCTATAGGCAAGTGTTCCACACATTTTCAAGAGCTCAATCCACCAAAGTGCTAATTAGAAGATCTAGTTGATTAGCAAAGTGATTAGTGCTAGTCTAGACCTTTTAGCGCAACTCTTAGGTGTTTAGCCTAGATCCTAGCGAGGTTTGCATACCTCTTTTCTTACTGGTGCTTGCATGCACCAAGTGTTGTAATCCGGGGCTTGTAGTCTTACGAGACCCTCCAACCGAGTTTGTGGAGAGGCCGTCGGTGCTTGTGCAAGGGAGGAGAGGCCCTTGGCATTTTGGCTGAAGCTCTACCAACTACCAAGTCAAGGCGGTGAGGAGCATCCGGGGAGGGACGAGCGGAGACCCACTTGCACGTGGAGAAGTACTGTAACACCCTAAAAATGCCCTATTTAAAATTTAGTAATTAATTGGCTTTTTATATTGAAGTGCTCATAATTAATGTAGGAAAAATAAAATTTTGAATAATTAAAAGCAAATATAGGGTATAGAAACATTATTGATGCATTTATGCTGGTGCATTTATTTTTGATTGTTGAATTCAAATTTGAATTTGAATTCAAATGAGTGTTTGAATAAAAGAAAAACCTTTTCTTTTCTCTCTCTTTTTCCCTCTCTCTTTTCAGCCCAGCTGGCCCACTCCTCCTCTTCCTTTTTCTTCCCGCAGCCCAGCCAACCTCCCCGCGCGGCCCACCACTCTAGCCCAGCAGCGCGGCCCAGCAGGCCCGTTTCCTTTCTCATCGCGCCAGCCCACTCCGCGCTCTCTCTCCCGCTGTGACTGACAGCCTGGGCCCAGCTCCGCGCGCCTCCTCTCTCTCTCCCTATCACTGACATCCCGGGCCCACCTGTCGGCGCCTCTCCCTTCCGCCAGCAGCGCGCCCGCACTCCGTCTCCGCCGCTGACTGCCTGGGCCCATGCGTCAGGGCCGTCTTCTTCCTCTCGCCGTGTCCAAGCAGGACTCCGTGCCGCCGCCGACTCCGCCTCGCGTACGCCTCCGCGCGGCTTGGCGCGCACGCCAAGGAGACCCCAAAGCACCTATAAAGCTGCCGCCAACTCCCCCTCCTTCGAGCCCTAGCCCCTGCATCTCAAACCCTAGCCGCCGACCACGAGCTCGCGCCGTCGCTGCCAACCCGCTGTTTCGCCGCCGCTTTGCAGCCACGAGCTTGTCCAGGAGCTTCGCCGTGCGGTAAGGAACACGCCAAGCCCCTTTACCCCCTCTCTCTCGCCTTTCCGTGTTCGCACGACCTCACCGGAGCCGTCAACCCGCCGCCGTGCGTCGCCAGCCGCCACCGCCGCTCAATCCTCGTCCACAACCCCCAAATCGAGTTCGCCATCGCCCCCTCTCTCTCTAGGACCTTTCGCGGCGAGCTTTGGAGCTCTGTAGCGCCGTGGGCGCTCGATTCCGGCGAAGCCCCGCCGCGGCCGCAGGCGGCGCCGCCGTGCTCCGGTGAGCCGAGAGCCCGATCTGTTCTGAGCCGTTAGATTCAAAACCGACGGCCAGATCTGAAAACCCATCTAAACCGAGCCGGTTCACCGTGAACCCGTGAACCGTGGTTCAGGGCCGGTCCACGGTCCGGTCCACGGTGACGTCAGCCGACGTCAGCAACCAGCCGCCGCCGCGCCTGTTTTGCAAAAGAGCCCCTGCAGTTTTCAAAAATCAACCCACGATCCACCTCTATTCAAAAGTATTTATAGTTTAGTCCTTTTTCTTTCGGTTTAGCCCCTGCTCTTTTGAAAAATAGTGCCCGCCGTCTAGAAGTCGTTTTTACTCGTTAGCCCTCGAGTTTTTATACAAAATTATGTTTTAGGTCCCTGGTTTCTTTCAAAAACACCCCTGGAAGCCTAAAATCTTTACCAGCAAGCCCCTAGAGCCCGTTTTAAGCGTAGTTTCTTTGTTTTAACTCCGTTTTGAGTGATCTTCGCGCTCACGTGTTCGTAGTGAAGCGTAGAGTAACTCTAAAGCTTTCTTTTTATCTTTTGTTTATGTTTGGTGTACTGTTCTAATTAAATATCTTGTTTGCATGTATGTGTGGATGTTTGTGTGGTGATCGATGTGAGTAGTTGCCGAGCCGTTCGAGTTCGCCGACGATCCCGTTCCCGAAGAGCAGCTGCAACAGCAGTTCACTGAGGAAGGCAAGTATAACACGGACCATCCTTGTTACCTATGCACCATTTAATCACCCAAACTCATGTGCATGTGTCTAATATGGTTAAACCCTAAGGATGTTCCTAGTCTTTACCTTATTCCTTGTTACCCGGGGTTTTATGAATTATGGTTAGTCTTTGCTACGCGCCGCAACCAACATTTATTTTTATGTTAATATTGGACTAATGGTTCACTTCAATGATGGTTAAAAGATGCTTTTTAGCCACATGGTTCGGAGAACTAGAGCATGTGCTGTGTGCTTTGTTCTAGTGTCTCTATAAGGTTTGGTTTAGGGAATTAGAGCATGTGCTTTGTGCTTTGTTCTAATGTCTCTCCATAAGGTCCGGTTCTTAAAGCGACAACCCAGGAACCTGTTCGCCGCCGTTGGAACTATAATGGCTCTGGTCTTGGATAACTAGCTTGTACGTCTCTAGCTTGCCAGTGGTTACCGAAAGGCGTATGTGGGGAGCATTCGTGAGAGTATAGTTTGATCCATCGAGGACGTTTTTATCCGTTGGCTATGCCCCGTTAGGCAAAGTCCCGTGATGTAAGCGCCCGATGTACGGCAGCTTCACACGTTGCGATGAATGCGCTCTCGCTCTGGACGCCATTGACCCCCTCACGTTGCGCCCTGAGCGTACGTCAATCTCGATGCCTCGGGTTATGCTGCCTATGTTGAACCAAAACGGCTACTGTGCTTGTTAGGGTGTTTTGTGAAAGTCCTCGTAACATAAGTTCTTTTGGATTTATGTGACCGGCGGGTAAAGGGCGAAACCTCTGCAGAGTGTTGATCTATCATGATAGCCGTGCTCACGGACACGAGCGGCCTGGATCCTTTTTGATTAGAAGATGATATTAGTGGTTGATGTTGGTTTGTTCTATAACTTACACCTTATTAATGGGTTATTACTTGGGATTCTACTCATTGGTAGTAATTTGGATGATGATAAAATGAAACAACTAAAAGTGCTACTGCAGTTTAACAGTGTCCAGCCTTTTGTCCTTGCATAACCCGTGTTATACTTGTTAAGTAAGATGGTTTACTTACACTTGCAACTATTCAACAAAATCCCGGATGGGTAACAGATGGAGCATTGAACGATCAGTCGCTTGCTGAGTTTCCGGAGGATCTGCCATACTTCTAGCTGTGTTCAACCAGTCGGTGTCCCTGTGGATTTGAGGCTCTACCTAGTTGAGACGTTTAATAATATTAAGACTTCCGCTGTGTTATTTGTTTAAGACTATGTCTTGTGTTAAACTCTGATATAAACTATTTTATTCGAGCATTGTGTTCTCTGTGATTCAATATTTGTAATCTATATGTGTTCTGTGGACATCCTGGGCACACATATGGAGGCATTCGGATTTCTTGGAAATCTGGGTGTTACAAGTACCGTGGTTACAACACTTGGTAAAAATACCTCGGTAAAAATCGATGTGCTGGGAGTTTGCTTCTCTACCCTTTACTTTCCGCATTACTTACTTGCACTACTTTCCACATTTACGTTTCCTAGACTTGCCATTGTAGTATAGGATTGGACCTAGGGCGCAAAACTTTGTAGTGGTAGAGATAGCAACACATAGAGAAAATCTAGAACACATTTAGATAGAAATTGAAATAGGTTTTTATATATGCAATTGGAGCCTTAGTTTTTAGAGACACCTAATTCACCCCCCCTCTTAGGGTGTCACGGTACCTACAACCTCCAAGAGTAAGAAATGTCACAGTGCTTTCTTGACAACAACCGTAAGTGCTCAAGCTATGAATTACTCTTTCTCAGCACACAAATCCTCACACAAATTCACTCCCAGCCCAACGCAAAGATATGGCTAGAAATACAAAAAATCTCACAAAGAGAAGTTGGGGAAAAGCTTCTCACTGGTTCCCGTTGTCTTGCGAGCGTAGTAGATGAATGGAACCAGCAACAAGCAAGTGAAGGAAAAAAATGCGTATAAATAATGAACACAACCTTTACTAGCCATTGGGGACCGACTAGACCTTTGTTAGCCCACAATATATCAGACCGGTGTGATTGCCTATCCCCGGTCAGCCCCAAACTCATAAGTCATTTCTTGGTTCACCAAAGAAGTCGAACCTACAATTGTTAGCAGAGCTGGGACATATAGCACACTCAGAGATTGACTCAAAGGCCATTCTTACCTAGGTTACCTAACAGCACTTTTGATTTTTTTTTTGTCATTAAGTGAATGTTGCATCCCTACGTCATACATATATTCAAGTTAAAACATAAATACAATGAAATCCACTTGAGCTTGTAAATCTTCACCACTGTCATACTTTGATCAATATCAACTTGAGGCGTACACAATGTTATAATCTTTAGCACCACCAATCTTGAGCTAGTGACTTGATATTCCCTCTTCTCGCCACATTGAGTTTAGCTTTACTTTGACATCAATAATGAAATCCAATTTGAAAACCTTCTTCAAATTCTTGTTTTTGATTGATAATGATTTTCCATTAATTGCAAGCTTCCAATAGTAACACCAATATATAGTACATAAGCTCATGTCTTTGTATACCAAACTCATGAAGTCTTGCAATAATTGCTTGATAATAATTAATCATATTCTTTTCTAAACGATCCCTTCACTTAGTCAATCAAGCTTTCAAATGATTTAGAGTCTTGACACGTCTCCATATTTAAATCAACCTTAACTTGTCATTGATCACACAATATCATCATTGGATCATATACTTGCTTGCTTTTTCATTATTGTGAGCCATATAACAATCATTCAACATATGTGACAATATAAATAAATGAATATGAGAATAAAAACATGTTCTAAGTGTTTCCTTGTGATCAATGTAGGAATAGAGAAGATAATGGGTACCTGAAACCCTATGGGGTTTGCACTCGGGAAACATGTTAATTTGGGTAAATTTTCTTATTCATGGGTTTGTTAATGGGGAAGAAGCCATGCCTATTTGAATTTGCATGCATAGGTTTGTTCCTATAGAATGCGAGCCTAGAACCCATGAGTTTTTAAATCCGGCCCAATATAGTGCATACTATCATTTTATTTTGTTAAGTTTATACCAAACATTATCTTTATATTGTCACCAAGTATTGAGTTGATACTTAGCAATCCTGTTTCATAGAACACTTTATGGAGCGAACTATAAATTTGTTGCTTATTTTATTTTATTTTTTGAGCTATAAACTTGTTGGTCATTATTTTAAACTTGTTTTTGTTTGCTTCTTAAATTGGAACATGGTTGGTCATGAAAAGAAGGTGTTTGTTGAGCTGACAACATGGTTGATCATGTAGGGTTGTTGACAGGCACAGGTGTACTCGCTAACCCAATGAACCTGAGTTTGGGAAACATTTTGTACTCATCTTGGGCATGTGTTTTAAGGGGTCTTGATAATTTTCATAGGCATAATATGCCAAAATCTAACGGTTTTGTATACGTTGGTATCCTAGATAGGATATAAGGTTAGCTCCAAATATGTTCATTCTTGTCTAGGATTTATCTCAATAATATTGAAAAATATTTACGGGGTCAGACTGCTGGAGATGCTCATTGCTCAATACTAGGTTGCTCGTATCCAAAATCAAAATGTTTTTTTCACTCTCTAACAATGGGTGGGGGACTGGGGATGGTTGCTTCCCCCCCCCCCCCCCCCCCTCATTCAGCAGCGAGGAAATAAATGTGGTATTTCCCAAAGAAAAAATTGATATTAGGGAAATGATTGGTAATTCATTGAAGCTCTCTCATCTCCAAAATCTAATCTCTCGAATAGCAGCTTTTTGGTATTAGGGATGAACAGGAGTGATGCGCTAGTGGTGCTCTTATAATTTTTCTTTTTTGAACGAAAGTGGTCCTCTTATAATGGTACAAAATGCATATAAGGTTATAAGCTGATCAGAGGTTTGCTCCGATATATTCACCTGACTATACTGCTAACACTCTAGATGAAACAAGTGCTCGCGACTTGTAAACTCACCCAGAATCGCTCGTCAGGAACACCGTGCGGCACAGGGAATTCGAAGAGCTTTGCCTGAACTGTAGAGAGACACGGACGTCGTAAAACCGCAACATAAAACCCAGAGCAGGCAGTATTTCTGCCCTTTGCGTAAATACGTGCAGAAGAATCGAGGGCACTGGACAGAGGCATCCTTGCTTTGTCCAACCTTGAGGACCTACATGCAAATGATGTGGACAAGTAGGGCCAGGGAGAAAAGAAGCTAAGCTATCCCCTTTACTTTTCTTGAACGTGAAGTCTGAAGGATCAAGCTCCAGTCACCAATTCATCACAACAAATTACAACCCCAGCGTCGACTTTATACATGACGAATCCATGGGGAGGCTTTACATTTGAATTGGCTAAAGTTACAAGGCCAGCAACAAGTTATTTATATACATAATTACTGTTGTCAGTAACCCTACATGCTGGCCACTCTAGTGGGGGCTTCTGTATCAATTTCAGATTCCCTGTTCGATTTCTCCGGCTGTGGATGCTGCAAAAATAACAGGTAGGATAAGAATAGCAAACCAATCAAACAATTGGTTGTGTAGTGTTAAAACCTGAGTATAATTCTGATAAATACAAATGAACTTGTGTTAACCATCCTTCAATGCCTGGTCAACTCACTAACTGGCCATGCACATTAACTGCTATTTTTTGCATGTATTGATGAACGCACAAGGAATTTCATGATTAACCTTCAAAAAAAAGGAATTTCATGATTAACGAAACATTTTTTAATATTTGAAATGATTGTGGAGATCTGCTAGCAAAATGTCCAACACGTATGTAGACTATCATTGAACGTAGTAAGACATGAACTTATGTCGAGATCTCTGAAGTCGGTTGTAAAACATTAAATTATAACAAGCAATTGGTAAGATGGCCAGTTTCAATTCCATTTAACTATATGATGCAATCGAATGCAGTGAAATAAAATAGAAACAATGTGTACCATTGATTTTTTGCTATCATGCTTTGCTAGATAGAGATCCAATGCTCCTTCGCCACAAAGAATCTTAGCTCCAATTCCATGTTGATTTGAAGATCCAGCAGACACATCAACAACCACAGCATCTATTTTGTCTTTTCCAGTTCGTGTCTCTGGGATCTGATAAGATATTTATTTTTCAGAGCAGTGGAATATAGGACTCATGGAATAATGAGAGGGAACATATTATCAGCTAACTGAAAAATCACGATGATACAAATTAACCACCAAGAAATATGATTCAATACAAGGGTACATCAATTTACCTATACAGTAAACATGTGGTGTCTCATTTTTGGTTTACCACTAAGGCCTACATCTAATCAAATAGCAGCAATCTAGATTCAAATACTTAGGTTTCATATTTAACTAGATCATAGTATATCACAGATGAAATATTATTTTTATCAACAAGAAACATGTAGAATACGGGCAATAATTAGTTGCCACAATAATATATATGGCAAAAAAATTGGTCCTTCAGTTTTTTTCTCGAATAGAGCCTTGGGTTCATTGTTGATGATGCCGCTGTATGACCCACTCGACATCATTAAAGGCTCTTAGGTTCTTTACCCTTTTTATTATGCAATCCAAAGACAGAGTTCCACAAGAGCTAGAACAAAATTATATGTTTCAGAACACTAGTTTTGCATGTCAGGCAAGTGCTGTGACAAATGTACTACTAATGTCGTGTTTAGTTCCAGAAGTTCTTTTGGACTTTACTATTCACCCCTCTCAGAAAACACGTTTTCCAAAAAAGTTTCCCTCCAATTTAAACTTCCCTATTCATCCCTCTCACATAACACGCTTCCCAGAAAAAGTTTTTTCTCCCCCCACCAACTAAACACACCCTAAAACTTGTACCGACCAAATTAATGGATTTCAGTATTATGGTAGCAAGAAGAGAATAGCATATACCTCATACATTGCTTCGGTCAATATACTTTCTAATATGGACCTTAACCCTCGAGCGCCAGTATTTTTCGCTATTGCTCTTTTGGCAATAAGACGTAAAGCCTTCTCCATGAAATGCAATTTAACCTAAAGTGTAGAACACAAGAAAAATAAACAAGCATTAAAGGGGCAACATTACAGAAGTTAAGGCAGTAGAGTTTTTAACAAATCCTCACATCATTCATTTCAAACAACTTTGTGTACTGCCTGCCAAGAGCATTTTTTGGCTCCGTGAGAACCTATAGAAAGAAGCACAGCTGTATTAGCTATGAAATTAATACAAGCCTGTCTACTTAGGATGCTAGGAACAAGTGTTTAGCAAATATATGATACGAAGATAGCATTTACGTTTTGCAAACTTCATCATATGCAGAAGTAAACCTTGAAGGGAAATGTGTAAAGTATACAGTCATACAAAATAAATATTTCTTTTAAAAAGAATCTCCATGCGTACAGATTGGCACAGCAGTGAAAACATAATAGCTGAAAATAGCCTGTAAACGCTGCAGGCCTCAGTAGAGTACCTGTAAAATAACGCGGCATGCATACCAATTCTAGTTTCTATAGCATAAATCTAAGAATAAATTCAGCCATTCAATGGATCAACTTTGCATAAATAACTTCATCAAAAATTAAAAATGCTCAAGGATAATAAAAAGGCTAAAGGCAAAACAGAATGCAGATACATCAACTTCGCATAAATAACAACATTAGGGGCTACCTAAAGAACCCTGATAAAGTGAAAGTGGCGAAGGAATGACAAAATTACCTCAACAAGTTGATCTTCGCTGAGGGACGATAGACTCACAAGAATTGGAAATCTACCAACAAACTCTGGAATCAATCCATATGCAATGAGATCACTACTTTCAACCTGCAGAAGTGGAATCCAGATAGTTTAAAAACCTACCATGAGTCTAGCATGAAAGCAAAATAGAAATTTATGGTTATACTATTTGGAAAGGGGCCATTGGCCAGTAGAGCATACTAAATGAAACTCATTTCTTAATTTTACTCACTGAATCCAGTAGAGAAGATGTTATCTCAGCATTTATGACACCACCAGTTCGCATATTTGAACGAACTTGCGCTCGGAAACCAATTGAAGAATCGTGTCTCCTAGAAAAAAAAAACCAGGAGAACCTTGAGTATTCAAACCTTTGTGATATCACAACTGCAAAACATTAAAGACGATATATATAACCTTTCCGAAATAGTTTTCTCCAAGTCCACAAAAGCACCACCACAAATGAAGAGAATGTTTTTTGTATCAATCTGCAATACAAGACAGATGAGATCAAATTCTGAATGGTTTTCTTTCGCAGCTCTAGCTATCGAATGAACAAGGGTGAGTGTACAGTTACACCAAACCAAACTGATTGGTTCTCTGGTTTTTTTTATAAAATTCGGTTACCAAGAAATCAGAACCAAATGGTTTCTAAAACTTTTGGGACCAGAACCAAAGTTCTCAGTTAGTTCAGTTCAGTCTTGGTTCGGACCGAACAAACCGACTTCCAAAATCAAAATACAAAAATCCCAAAAATCAACAGCACATAGCAAAATAAAAAAAAAAATCAACTACCCAGTGGCCACCTTGCTCATCTGCAGGCTGCAGCGTGTGGATCTTGTAGAGCTTAGTGGAGCTCAGATGGGGACACGGCTCGAGGGAGTGGCGGCAACAACATGGCACAGCACGGAGCAAGCTTGCGGCAGAGCCGGACACGGTTGTGGATGGAGGAAAGGCGCTGGCCACCGGTATTGATGTCGACGGGCAAGCACGCATGTGCAGCGCGGGAAAAACAAGCGAGTTGGACTAGGACTCAGGGTCACCCAACGTCATCAGGATAAGGATAATGATACTGTTGGGGGAATGGCCCAGTCACAACATGGGCAGGGCCATTCCCCCAACACCTGGGAACGAATGGGCTGTATTTCAGGTTATTTGGTTAATCCAACCATGGCCAAAAACCAAAGTACCCGTATTTAATTCGGTTAGTGAGATCTGCTGTCGGAATTTGTGACCGAAATATTCGGTTTCGGTCTCAGTTTGGTTCGGTTCCTCAGTCCCAGTTAATTATGCCCACCCCAAAAATGAACACCTAATGAAAACAAGTGCAAGTGGTAAAGATGGTTTTTTGGCTCACAGGGATGTTAGGATGAAAGTCGGCCATGTTTAATATGTTAAAGGACATCGAAAAGATTCTGTCTTCAAATTCTTCTCTCACTTTAAGGTTGATGAGAGATCACAAGTATTATTGTAGACAAAAATGACATGAAAAATACTAAATAAAAGCTTCAAATTGACGTGCTATTATCAATATCAAATGGCATAAAAGTAAAATACTAATATCTCATACTCTGTTGTTCTCATGTTTCCGCATCTCCACTATCCTACATCATTTTCTTTATGTATAAACAAACTCTGATATGGTAAAACTAGGGATAGCCTGAAGAACCTATTCATTGCCCTCCTCTAGGAGCCTCTGACTACTTTTAGGGGCATCGCAGTGTTTTTTCAACCAGAGGGGGGGGAGGGGATTGACCGCCTATCACCTCACGGGAGGCCGCAACCTGTCCCTGCAGCGCATCAATTGATAGTCGGAAAGGGAAAGAGAGGTAAGAGGGGGAAGGGAAGAGAGCAGCGGCGCATCGCTCCATCCAGCCACTTCAGCCTCTTGCTGCCCCACGTCCACGGCCTCCATTGATTCGCACCGTGATTGCTCCTCCAACCTCTGCTCCATCGATTTGTGCCGCCGATTCTCTCCTCCGACCTCCGCTCCATCGATTCGCGCTGCCACTTTGCTGCTCCAACCTCCGCTCCGTCGGTCCGCGCTATCGACGTCTCCTCCATATCCGCATCTCCCTCGATGCCCCTCCTGCAGTCCGTCCTGCCCTCACGGTTGGTCAGACGTGTGTGCATCTTCCTCTCCCCCTAACTCCTCTTCTCCTATCTTGGTCTGTCCTCTGCTGCTTTCAAGTCTGAGCGTGTGTGTGCCCTCCTCCCTCCTCTGCTCCTATCTTGGTCTGCCCTCTGCTTTTTAGTCTGAGTGTACTGCATCTAGGCCTAGTTGCTTATAACCTTGTTCTTCACCTAACATTTTGTTAGTTTATTGATCTGTGCCTTTGTGATATGTGGAAGTGGGAGGATGTCTACCACATGGGCTCCAAAACATGCAGCAACAGCAACAAGGTATGTTTGTGTCACTCCATCTAGGTTAAAGTATGCATATAGTGTCGCCTTGCCGCACG
Organism: Digitaria exilis; assembly: GCA_015342445.1. Lineage (NCBI taxonomy): Eukaryota > Viridiplantae > Streptophyta > Magnoliopsida > Poales > Poaceae > Digitaria > Digitaria exilis. Next base: position 39,424 of record JACEFO010001997.1, on the reverse strand, counting down.
CCATACTCGCTCAAGCATCTGGAAAGGGTGGGCCGCGACACCTTGCCCTACCGCCATAAAAAACATGTCGAGGCATCTTCTTGCTTGCCTTTGATGGATACAAATACTCTCTTTATATAGAGAGGCTTACTTCACCAACACGCTAATTACCTATTCTAGTTTAATGGGAAAGGTGATCTAAAAATCAGGTATGTCCTGCTTTGGATCCCTGATTACACATGTGATAGATACCAATATAAGACATTAAGGGTGCGTTTGGTTGGAGAGCGAGTAGAATGGAATGGCTCCATTCTTGATTTCAGGGATAGAACGGTTCCATCTCAATGTTTGGTTGAAGGGATGGAACGGTTCTATTTTTATGTTTGGTTGGAGGGATGAGTATGAAAAAGTTAACAGATCTGTTAGCTACAGTTATTTCGGTCCCACCTGTCTGTGTCCGTCTCTTCTCCTCGTCTTTATCTCTTCAGCCTTATCTCCTTGGACAGAGAGGAAAGCAGATGGGGCAGCAAATTAGCATGCCATCGATTGAGGGGCTCAGGTCTCAGGGGAGCTAGGAGCGGCAGCACAAGCCTCAACCGGCCTGCACCACGATGAGCAGAGGGCGCTAGCGCTGCAGCGAGTGGAGCAGAACGCGCCAGAAGCTGCGGCAGCTCCGCGAGCGACTCTCCACCAGGAGCGGTGGCGCTGCTGGGAGGGCGGCCATGGTGGTGCTGCAGCTCCTTTTGCCCCACCAGAAGCAAGACAACGGTTGCGGCAGGGACGAGCAGGGCCGTGAGGACTGAGGAGCTGAGGGAGGAGACGGTCAGACAGACAGGAGACGCCGTGCATCCAGGACGAGTTGGTTCGCTCGATTTTGGAGGATGAAGCCGTCCCAAATCTTTGGGAATATTCTTCACTAAGGGATGAGCTCATCCTAGTGCTCCTCAACCAAACACATGTAAAAATAGGATGGAATGGCTCTATCCCATGCCATCCTTCCAACGAAATATACCCTAATACCATAAAAAAATGTTTGCATCACAATATGAGAACACTTATTCTGAGCCAGAGAATAGTCGTACTTATAGTAGATGCACGCAACCATATAGAACTATATAATACTCATCCTCATGGTAGATACAGGGAACCATAAAGACTATACAGTACTCTGATTTTTTATAATGAAAAACAGTACCAAAACAAACAAAATCATATAAAAAAAAGATACCTGGATATTATCACCCCGTGGATGCCTTCTGCCCCCTTTCTCAGGAACACTAACAACCTATCTTGACAGCACAAACATAAGTTGTAATAAGGTAAGTAACAAAACTATTTTCCTATGCATATTATAATATATATTTCATTCTGAAAAATAGAAACTGTCATGGGCAGTTAGAGGCCTTATGGTCCAGTTCGTCAAGCCCATTAGGGTTAGGTTAGGGATAAGATTAGATCCTTCCTTAGGGGTTAAGCTAGCCTCTCTATATAAGGAGGAGACTTGTACCGGTTGAGGCAGGCAATGAGAATATCAATCTATTAGGGTTAGCCCCTTCTATCCCTGCCCTTGTGGTCTGACTGCCGCCATCGGCGAGGTCGGGCTGCTAGGGTTCAGGCTCATTCCGATCTTGGTACATAACCGAAACACTATATCAAAAGTTTGATCTGGAAAATCATACAAACTTAATAAATATAGAAAAGAAATAAAAATTAATTTGAAGTTCGGAACAGCTTATTTCAGCCGCGAAACATAGAACCGAATAGACCTGTTATCCGCTATAAGGGTGCCTTCTCAAATTCCTTAAATGCACTACTGCTACTGCTAATTATTCTTAGATCAGTAAATATTAATAAGGATTCAACCTTTGCAGGTCATTTTGCACTTCTCAGAAACAAATGTGTTACTTGCTGGAAACAGTGTTTCGTACAAATCACAAATCCATACCGGAACTTTCACATAGATGCTGGAAATGGAAGTTAATTGAGTTCTCGATGGTATACGTACTATATAGCTTGATGTTCAACATAGGATTAAAAGCAGCCAATTATTTTTGCAATGGAACAGCACAACCCTAGACTAGATATCACAACTTGTGCACGGAATGATGTGGCGATCATACTCTACACTGATGGATAAGTCTTGTTGCTCTGGATAAGCCTTGTTGCCCAACAGCAAGGACAGCATGTTGGTGGTTTGCTGCCCTACAAGGACAGCATCTTGGACTGGTTGTTGCTGCCCTACAAGGATAGCATCTTGGACTGCTTTAGGATAGCATCTACGACATCATCTAGGACAGCATCCCTTAGCATCTTAGACTAGCATCTAGTATATGCTTGGCTGGCTAGCAGCCTCAGCAGCCTATAAATATGTATCCCCAACCCTTTGGTTGGCATGGCATTATGTGAGAAATAAACCCCGAAAATTCCCAAACTTCTAGTGTCATCCTCTCTCCATGAGTAAGAATTCAGTTGCTAACATCTGGTATCAGAGTCAGGTTGCTTTGCACTCTGAGTGTCTCTTGTTCTTCCCCCTCCCAAGTCTCCACCCGCTCCCAGCCACCAGCTGCAGCAGCAGCAGCAGCAAGGGCTTCAGCTACATCCCCTTCCCCTGCACATACGAGCAGCAGCGGCTCGTCTGAGGCAGCCACCTCCCCACGCAGCAGCTCAGTGACGTGCCATGTCCGCAGGACGGTCTCAGCACTCGGTCGCCTCGAGCGTGTGGCTCCGGCAGGAGGCCGAGCTCGCCGCAGCAGAGGAGCGCGAGCGAGCAGCAGCGGAGGCCGCTGCAGCAGCAGCGAGGGCGTCAAGGCTGGCAGCGGCGGAGCTGGCTGCAGCAAAGGCAGAGGTGGAGGCAGCGGTGGCAGCTGATGCAGCACGTGTGCGGCAGTAGAGCTCAAGGCTCTACGCGGCGGTAGCATCAAGAGCTCTGTCTCTGCCGATGGCGATGGCAGCACCGACGAGGAGCTCAGGATTGCAAGAGATGGGGCTAGAGGGCGAACGGAGCAGTGGGCAGCCGAGCACCCCCATGGGTGTGTTGGCGGCAGCACAGACGGACGTGGACGCGCCGGTGGCGCCCCAGGCAGGGGTGCGCACGACGGCGGCGCTCCCGGCGGCGGCGACCGGGTCGACGAAGATCGCGGCCTTTACAGGCGGCGCGTTTCTCCCTCCCCGGACCGGCGCCACGGTCACCACGGGATCCAGACCATCGTCAGGGACGTCGGCCCCAGTGGTGGGTGGCCTACTCTCACCAAGACCAACTACATCGAGTGCGGCACATGTGGGAGGCAGTCCGGTACAGCGACGTCGGCTACGACGACGATCGGCGGGCACTGGATGCCCTCATCGCTGCAGTTCCACCCGAGATGCAGTTCTCGCTTGCCCAGAAGCGAACTGCCACGAAGGCTTGGGACGCCATCGCTGCGACACGCATCGGCAGCGACCGCGCCCGCAAGTCCACACTGCAGGCACTTCGCAAGGAGTGGGAGAACCTGGCTTTCAAGCCAGGTGAGGACATTGATGACTTTGCCCTTCGTCTCGACACTCTTTTGCAGAAGATGGCGCAGTACGGCGACGACACCTACGGCGAGGAGAGAGCTGTCGAGAAGCTCTTCCGCTGCATCCCCGAGAAGTACAAGCAGATCGCTCGCTCGGTCGAGTCTCTGTTGGACCTCTCTACGATGACGATCGAGGAGGCGATTGGTCGCCTCAAGGTCATCGGCAACGACGAGCCACAACTCCTCTCGAGGCCCATCACCATTGGCGGAAAGCTCCATCTCACTCGGGAGTAGTGGGAGGCTTGCCAAGGTGACAGGAAGAAGGGGGAGTCTTCTTCCTCGACAGGCGGCCGCAAGCGCGGCAAGCCACGCAAGGGGCGCGGAGGCGCCCAGGCCGGGGCGCGAGGACGCACCAAGGGCGACTCCCGTGGAGGCGCCCGGGGCGGTGACGCCGGCAAGCCCAAACCGGCACGAGACAATAGCTGCCGCAAATGTGGCAAGCTTGGCCATTGGGCCAAGGAGTGTCCGCTGCCACGACGTGGCCAGGCCCACATCGCGCAGGCGGAGGAGGAGCCGGCTCTGCTTCTGGCACACGCAAGCATCGAGCTATCTCCAGAGGCATCGGCCGCAGCGGCTCTTCTCCACCTTGACGAGCCGAGGGCACAGGCCCTCCTCGGCGACGGCTCCGACAACGACAAGATGGACGGGTGGTGCCTCGACACCGGCGCCACCCATCACATGACCGGTCGGCGGGAGTTCTTCACCGAGCTTGACTCCAGCGTTCGAGCCTCCGTCAAGTTCGGGGACGCCTCCGGCGTGGAGATCAAGGGCGTCGGCTCCGTCATCTTCACCGCCGAGTCCGGTGAGCACAGGCTGCTCACTGGAGTCTACTACATCCCCGCTCTGAAGAACTCCATCATCAGCTTGGGACAGCTGGATGAAAACGGTTCGCGCATGGAGATCAAGGACGGAGTCATGAGGATTTGGGACCGCCATCGTCGCCTTCTCGCCAAGGTAACCAGGGGCGCAAATCGACTCTATGTCCTCAACGTGCAGGTGGCACAACCCCTCTGCCTTGCTGCTCGTCGGGACGACGAGGCATGGCAGTGGCACGAGCGTTTCGGGCACCTTCACTTCGAAGCCCTGAAGCGGCTTAGTGCCAAGGAGATGGTACGAGGCCTGCCGTGCCTTGACCATGTGGAGCAGTTCTGCGACGTCTGTGTGCTGATGAAGCAGAGGCGGCTTCCCTTTCCCCAAAAGACGAGCTCCCGAGCCAAGGAGCGGCTTGAGCTCGGGCACGGGGACTTGTGTGGCCCGGTGACACCGGCCACACCAGGAGGACGACGCTACTTCCTGCTGCTCGTCGACGACCTTTCCCGCCACATGTGGGTGATGGTCCTCGGCGGCAAGCGAGAGGCTGCGGACGCCATCAGGTGCACACAGGCTGTGTAGAGGCAGAGTGTGGCCGCAAGCTGCGTGTGCTGCGCACCGACAACGGCAGTGAATTCACGGCGGCTGAATTCACGTCGTACTGCGCGGATGAGGGCATCCAGCGCCATTACTCCGCGCCGTACAGCCTGCAGCAGAATGGCGTCGTCGAGCGGCGCAACCAGATGGTTGTGGGGATGGCCCGGGCCCTCCTCAAGCAGAGGGGGATGCCGGCTGGTCTTCTAGGGAGAGGCGGTGGTGTCGGCTGTCTACATCCTCAACCGCTCGCCCACCAAGGCCCTCGATGGCAGGACGCCGTATGAGGCTTAGCATGGGCGCAAGCCGTCGGTCTCCCACCTGCGGGTCTTCGGCTGCCTCGCGTTTGCCAAGGAGCTTGGCCACATCAACAAGCTCGACGATAGGAGCACTCCGGGAGTGTTCATCGGCTACGCGGAGGGTTCGAAGGCCTACCGCATTCTTGACCCGGAGACACAACGTGTGCGCACGGCGCGCGACGTAGTGTTCGACGAAGGGCGAGGATGGGCATGGGACAAGACGGTGGACGACGGTCCGACTCCGACGTACGACGACTTCACTGTTGAGTACGTCCACTCCGAGGGAGCTGGGGGAGTAGGCAGCTCCTCTTCACCGAGCGTGCCTACCCCAGCCACCGAGCCTTCACCAACTCCGGCGCCCGCTACTCCAGCAGCGCCACGCTCCCCACCTCCGTCTTCGACTGCGACAAGGTCTTCGCCAACACCACCACAGTCGGCGACCCCACACACTCCAGCACCGGCAGCCACCCCTTCGGGCACGTCTACTCCAACACCAGCTCATGTTGAGCACAACCCGGTGGAGTTCGCTACTCTCTCCTGATGAGGAGCGTCTCGACGTGAACTACGACGGCGAGCCATTGCGGTATCGCACGTTGGAGGGTCTTCTCGGTGACCAGCCGGTGCCGGGACTGGTGTCCACGACCTGGAGGGGCAGTTGCACCTTGCGTGCAACGACGGAGAGCCTCGGTCTTTCGCAAAGGCCGAGGGAGACGCGGCATGGCGTGCCGCGATGCAGGCGGAGATGGACGCGGTTGAGAAGAACCACACTTGGGAGCTTGCTGACCTCCCTCGTGGTCACCGCGCAATCACCCTTAAGTGGGTGTTCAAGCTGAGGAGGGATGAAGCCGGCGTCATCGTCAAGCACAAGGCTCGCTTGATGGCACGCGGCTTCGTGCAGCAAGAGGGCATCGACTTCGACGATGCTTTCGCCCCCGTGGCACGGATGGAGTCCGTGCGACTTCTCCTTGCGCTAGCTGCCCAGGGAGGCTGGCGCGTCCATCACATGGATGTCAAATCGGCCTTCCTCAACGGCAACTTGAAGGAGGAGGTCTACGTGCACCAACCGCCGGGATTTGCGATCCCCGGCAAGGAGGGTAAGGTGCTACGTCTGCGCAAGGCCCTCTACGGCTTGAGACAGGCACCGAGGGCGTGGAATGCCAAGCTGGATTCCACGCTCAAGGGGATGGGCTTCGAGCAAAGCCCGCACGAGGCGGCCATCTACCGGCGGGGCAATGGTGGAAACGCCCTGCTGGTGGGTGTCTACGTCGATGACTTGGTGATCACTGGCACCAAGGATGCGGAGGTAGCGACGTTCAAGGAAGAGATGAAGGCCACCTTCCAGATGAGCGATCTGGGGCCTCTCTCCTACCTGGGGATTGAGGTGCACGAGGACGACTCCGGGATCACGCTTCGACAGACCGCCTACGCCAAGCGAGTTGTTGAGCTAGCCGGGCTCACCGACTGCAACCCAGCTCTCACTCCAATGGAGGAGAGGCTGAAGCTGAGCCGTGACAGCACGGCTGAGGAGGTGGATGCCACGCAGTACATGCGTCTTGTGGGGAGCCTTCGCTACCTCGCCCACACACGGCCGGACTTGGCATTCTCCGTTGGCTACGTTAGTCGGTTCATGCAACGACCGACGACGGAGCACCAACAGGCTTTGAAGAGGATCATCCGCTATGTTGCGGGGACTCTCGACCACGGCCTCTACTACCCGAGGTGTCCTGGGGAGGCACACTTCGTCGGGTACAGCGATAGCGACCACGCCGGCGACATCGACACCAGCAAGAGTACGAGTGGGATCCTCTTCTTCCTCGGCATGTGCCTTGTTAGCTGGCAGTCAGTCAAGCAGCCGGTGGTGGCCCTATCCAGCTGTGAGGCCGAGTACATCGCGGCCTCCACCGCCTCAACTCAGGCGCTCTGGCTTTCTCGACTGCTTAGTGATCTCCTTGGCAGAGACACTGGAGCGGTGGAGCTCAGGGTGGACAGCAAGTCCGCTCTGGCCCTGGCGAAGAACCCCGTTTTCCATGAACGGAGCAAGCACATCCGGGTGAGGTATCACTTCATCCGAGGCTGCCTGGATGAAGGGAGCATCAAGGCGCGCCACATCAACACCAAGGACCAGCTTGCGGACCTGCTCACCAAGCCCCTTGGGAGGATCAAGTTCCTTGAGCTCTGCTCCAGGACCGGGATGGTTCAACTCTCTCACAAGACGACGCACAAGACTTAGGGGGAGAATGATGGATAAGTCTTGTTGCTCTGGATAAGCCTTGTTGCCCAGCAGCAAGGACAGCATGTTGGTGGTTTGCTGCCCTACAAGGATAGCATCTTGGACTGGTTGTTACTGCCCTACAAGGACAGCATCTTGGACTGCTTTAGGATAGCATCTAGGACATCATCTAGGACAGCATCCCTTAGCATCTTAGACTAGCATCTAGCATATGCTTGGCTGCCTCAGCAGCCTATAAATATGTATCCCCAACCCTTTGGTTGGCATGGCATTATGTGAGAAATAAACCCCGAAAATTCCCAAACTTCTAGTGTCATCATCTCTCCATGAGAGTAAGATACACTACCAATCCATTGGAAATTGACTCCACAACAACAAACTAAGAAAACTATCTCCAAAAGATAAACGCCCTGTTCGGCTGGCTGCTCTGCAGCCAGCCGAACAGGCCCAAAGATAAGCGCAACATAATATATAATTACAGAACTTAATTTTTCACAAAAGCCCCCAAAGCATAATAAACTACAAATGCATAGCTTCAAAGATTTGATGTTGACAAACTTACCGTTCCCTCAAGCATTTTCAACAGTGCTTGTTGAACACCTTCACCTGAAACATCTCTGCTAAGATTGATGCTTTCAGCCTGCAAAGCATTACAATTCGAATGTAGATAAAAGGTCAAAATATATGATGAAAGCATAAATATGAACTTATGATTCAAAGAACAAACCTTCTTTGTTATTTTATCAACTTCATCAATATATACTATCCCTTGCTGAGCAGCAGCTACATCAAAATCAGCAGTCTGTGCAAAGGTACAAAAGAGAAAGGTAAAAAGTCTAGCAGCGCACCAGGGAGCCAAAATATGAACTTTTCTACTACTTTCCCTACCAGAATTAGTAAATTATTCAGATCATCCCTAAGAAGATAACCTATATTTTATAAAGAGAGGTCTGCTTGACTCCTAAGGAAGGTATAAAGGTATCTAACCCAATCCCAACAAGCCATATCTAGAAAATAACCTCCAACTTCCTCTTATCCTATCTTAACATGTGGGAGGGAATTGGGATCTTAATCAACTACGGAGGGCTGGTCCACTGCCCATAACAACTATGGTTCAGCTTCGCAACAACTTATGCTGTCCATAAGTAACCTAAAATAGAGCCGTTGCTAATTTGAAGGATATCTTCTAATAGAGAGTTTGCCATAACATACTTAAATCTTCTAGAACTCATATTATCATACAAAAAAAAATCGAGGACAAAACAGGAAGAACAGATTGTTTGAAGGTTAACAATCACAATGCAGATAAAATAAAATGGAGTATTGTATTAACAGTGAGTTGAGTCATACCGCTAGGAGCTTATATAAAATAGATTCAACATCCTCACCAACATATCCAGCCTACAAAATTGAAAAAGAACAGAGTCAAAGTAAGTTGAACTCTGAGTACAAACTCAAGCAGTTCTATCAAGCTAGGACAAAGACCAACACTCTCAAAGAAAGCATTACACTTGCTAGTCATTACATATAGTAATAAAGAACTTCATACAAGAAAAAGAGAATAAAAGAAATTTATGTTAGTGTCATAATATCCACACTATCAAAACAGCAGCTCTTGAGGGGGGGGGGGGGGAGGCAACATCTATGGTCTGTAGGAGTACATCAAGAAAATTGCATCAACAGCACAACAATCAATTCAATCCAACACTGCAGTGGAAAAAGGAACTGGATGACAAATCATTAAAATATGGACAAAACAGAAGAAACCTACACAAGAGCATACGCATTGGTTTGAAATATCAGGAGATTAGTCTCACTGTCAGCCAAAACAGGATAACAAACTTTACAAAAAAAGTAAAATTATAATAATGTGCTCTTTGATTTGTAGCAGGATCAAAATATTTGTACTAGAGTAACAGCAAGATCAAGCTGAATGAATTAATAAAAAGCATAATTCAGCATACCTGAGTGAGGGTTGTTGCATCAGCTATAACAAAGGGCACGTTTACAAATCTTGCTAGTGTTTTTGCCAGCAGTGTTTTCCCTGACTTTGGGAAAGATTTTAGAATAATAAGTAAAACATTCATAAACATAATTACATAAGGTCCACAAGATTATGATTGCATAAATGAAGTAACATGAAAAGTAGGGATAAGCTCAATTCGGTTACTACGATATATTTTGTTTCGCCCAACCAGAATGTACCAGTAACAAGAGGGAAAATATTCAAAAAAATGAAAGCTCGGTTTCACATTCAAATAAAATGAGACATCATATGCTATGTTCAGAAAATCTCAAATGCACCACTTGATATGCTCTGAAGTTAAACAACACATATCATATCACTTTACATTAGGTACATGATTGCAAGGCTAATAGACAGTGTTATAATAACCACCCAATATAGTTGTTCTTTTATGCATGCTTCAACAAAGCTACAACAACTATCCAGTAAAATAGTGTGTTAGTATAGCCGCATGCAAAACAGAGAAAGTGGAAACAAAGAAAAGGGATAAGCTTGAAGTAGATGTCTAATTTCAATGCAGTATCTATTTATGGACGGTTTTAGACGATTGTGAAATATAAACACTGAGATACTCCAGGGTCAAAGCATGTACCCGAGCCCGTAGGACCCATGACAAGAATGTTGCTTTTCTCAAGCTCTACCATGTCAGTATCACTCGTGCAAGAATCGCTTTCGCTACAATCTCCGGTGGACCTGAAGCCCACATGTTCTGTTCAATTTAACACCAAATGGTACAAAACAACTCTTGGAAAAAACAATGCTTACACAATACCTACCTGCTGGAGAGTGACTCACAATATATCCTTTTATAGTGATTATAAACAGCTACAGACAACACCTGCATTTATATAGAGAAAAAAGAACATGCTTATAACACAGTCTGAAAAATATCCAAGTGTCATTAAAGTGCTAGAAGAAAACAAGAAGGTAAGAGCATATAGCACAACTCGCTACCTATTTGGTGATCCATAAATTGCATAATACTACCTCCATTTTCGAATGGGTTACACCCAGGGATACATGCAGTTTAACTATAAAAATTTTGGCCATTAATGTACACAAGTTTTTAAATATTTTTTAAACATGGAAATGTGTTGTTAGATTAGTCATGGCACATATTTCCAAATGACTATATTTTAGGAAATTATGATAACAAAATTCCGAGAGTAATGGTCGGTGAAACACATGCATTAAAACCGAACTAGTAGATGACTCCAACCTCCATGCAATCAGATAAAAAAACGTGTTCAAAATTTGCTAAAGGTTTTTCTATGAGAAAGAAAGACCTTCTTGGCCCGCTGCTGGCCGATAACAAACTTATCGAGCCCACGGCAAATTTCTTTAGGCGTGGGGAACCGTCGGCCGAGATTAGAGCCACCCCACCCGCCGGTTTCCCCGCCCCCGTCCTTCCCATCAAACCCTTCCCCGCCGGGGCCCGCGACCCTAACCACATCGATCCTCCCCACGGCGGCGCCCGCGGCTGCGCGGTCGCCGGGGGCATCCCCAGGCTGGCGCCAGATCTCCGGCGGCTTCCCGCCATCCGCGCCGCCGGCCCCGCTGCCGGCGACGGCGTCCAGGGCGGGGGCTGCAGCGCGGGGGAGACGGCCTTGCTCCTGCTGCTGCTGGCGCCGGAAGAGGGTCCACGGGCGTCGGAGGGAGCCGGGGCCGCCGCCGCCCTGCTGCCCCTGCTCCGCGGCGCGCCCCGCGTGGATGCGGCGCGCGGCGGAGAGCGCGGCCGCCGCGGCGCGGGAGGAGCGTACGGCGGCCGACATGGAGTGCGCGGCGCGGGGTGGTGGGGATTTCGTGCGGGGGAATCTCGCAGGGAGGAATGGAACGGGATCGAATGAAAGCACCCTCGAAGAGGAAATATCTTGTGGATTTTGGGGACGCAAAGCACGGGGTTGCCCACCTTGGGAGAGCTCCTGGAGTGTAGTGGGGCGCCGGTGTTTCTTTCTTGTGGCCTGGTGGTTCCTATCCCTTTCCGTGGGCTGCTTCGGCAGCCGTGAGAAAAATAAAAACAATAATAAAAAAAAAAAGCTAGAGCATCTTCAGACTGTGCCCAAAACCTCTATTACTAGAAAGAAGTAGAATGGTTGGACGCGCCCTACCAATATTTCCACTAAGAACAACTTATAAAAACAGCGTACAACATACAGGTAGTAGCGGAACTGTATCTCCAAAAAACACATGTAGAAATAAATGCACGACAAATGTCTATATATATGACATTTTTATATCCAACACAACAATACAAGCTTAAATTCTTATCATGTACTCCCTCCGTCCCAAATTGTAAGTCATTACAAGATTCTTGGAGAGTCAAACTATCTCAAGTTTGACCAATTTATATAACAAAGTACTAAGGTTTATGATACCAAATAAGTATCATTAGCTTCTTCATTAAATGTATTTTTAGATTATATCTATTTGGTTCCATAAATTTTTATGATTCATTCTATAATTTTGGTCAAACATAAAAAGAGTTTGACTCTCCAAAAATCTTAGAATGACTTACAATTTGGAACGGAGGGAGTATTAATAAAAAGAATTATCATGGATTCAAGGAGTATGAATGACACATTCCAATGGGAAGTATTGGCCCTGCTGGTGGCAACTCCAACATAGCTTCATCTAAATCCATAAATCGTTACACAAAATTTTGACCTTCGGGTGCCATAACCGACCCATGTTTTGGCCTTTAAAATGTGATTGGAGCAAAGGCATATCCGCTCCTTTTTATGTTGAGTGATCTCCAAAGTATATAAACAAAAGAAAGTGAGATGTTTGGACATCGACAAACTGCATATTTTTCTAAAGAAAACTACATATTTTTCTTAAGAGTGAACATCAGGTTGTGAGAAAGTCTACCCTAGCGATATAAACTGCATTAGGGAACATCATATTGTGAGAAAGTATTTTCCCATTGGTGTCTTTTTCTTAGCGAAGCTATAGTGTTGTTTTTCTGGATTCAGGCAAAAATTGTATCTCACATCCAGCAACATCCTCCCACTGCAGGGCTGCAGCCCTGAACCATCCCTCTGCCTAACTTGTTGTGCACCATTAATTAAGACCTTAGTGTATACATTTATATTTTTTTTACTCTGTCTCCTTTCTGTTGTTCTTGTCATAAGTCAAGCCAGGAGACAATGAAGGATTAAATGAAGAAATCTATTTTGAACAGATGAATGGTGAGAAATTACCATAGGATCATTTAGGGGCTTCTTGATCATGTTCCCGAGTAACATGATACAAACGCCCTGCAGCATTGCTCCAACAATCCCAGCTGCATATTGACATATAGCACAATCAGGTTTACTCGCACATGTTGCTATACTGATGTCTCTTTACTGAAACTTAGTACATTTATCAACATGTGTCATGTAGGTCAAATTTGCAAAGCTAACAGAAAGATCCTAGAATGTTAATGCATGCACCTAGTTCCCTAATTCTTCGAGAACCATTTCTCAAGTCATATTTGAAAATAATATAAGAACCATGAGCTGATCAAGAATATTATAGTACTGTTTTGAAAGAAGGCCACATTAAATTTGGGTGCCGTACTACAACCAAACAGAAAAAATGTGAAAGGACATTTACAATGAACGACAGTTGGCTGCATACCTGTTGAGTGCTGATGTCAACTCCTGAAAGCCAGCAACCAAATCCACAATGCCTGAATTAGTTCAGGGTAATTATATAAAGCAGTGAACATAACTGAAAGAGCAGGATACTTGGAAAGACACAGTCATAGGTAAAACTAAATAGAATATCTGATATAGTCCAAAACATGGTGTTGATGTATGGTAATTAGCAGCATAGCTCAAGTAGAGATAAGAAAATAAGATTAGCAGTTTAGAATATACCAAACACAGAGCATTTTACCTGTGAGATAATAGAATATATATTCCCCATTTTCAGTTATCTACAATTTAAAATGCTACTCATAGACCTGTAAGGTAAGAAAGAAGCATCCGTTTTCTCTTACAGGTTAAAATGCTCTGTGTTTAGGAGGATTAGTGACATGAAAAAACTGATTAAAACTTCTCAAAGTTAAACCCAACATGCTTTTATTCTCCTACAAAAAAAAAAACTCCTGATAGCAACTACAGATTTGGCAGGTGCAAGTTTAATTTGTAAAGAATTGATTGTGTGTACCTCTAACTTGCCATACGTAACCAGCCCCTAGCCTAGCATCAGGTTTTTCTTGACCGCTCCATTGCAAGAGCACAGACAAAATTAAAAGAACAAAAAATTCAAACAACATTATCGCAAAAAATTTTAGGCTTGTGATTTACGACTCAAAGATTATACTCAGTCCTGCAGGTACATAGAGTAAACTTAAAACATTCAGACACTTAGTTTTCTGTCTATTACAATTAGCTCATGGTGTCAGATACTAAGATTTACCTGTATGGTTGTATCCAAGGTCCTTGGCATTGTGCTATCAGGGACGTCTTTCATGAGAATGGTATATTTTTTTACAGAAAAAGAACATTATCATACTCTTCTACTTCTGCCAAGAACTCATTTAACCCCAATCCGCATTTTTATTTTCATCCAGATTCCTCCTTTCTTTGTCTGCAAAAAGAATAATTCAATAAAAAGTAAATATAAGGTGGAACAAAGTATTTTTAGGAGCACAAAAAATTATGAATGAACCATTGCTCTTGATATCTCTAACTCCAAACCACTGGACATATTCATGAATTTCATTATTCACCTCAACCTGATTAGCACTAAAAGGTACAAAATTACAGTCCTGGAGGTCTTCAAGCGTGGTGCGGACGGCGTGGAGACAGCAGATTATTAACTGAACAAAGAATGAGAAAAAGCTGCAGTTGTTAGTATCCTCTGGGTAAGAGCAAGGATAATAGATGTGTCAGCTAACAGGCGTCTCACGCTCCACGTAAGATGAGCTGCAGAACCGATGGCTGGGGGGCCCACGTCCCATTAATGGGTCATCCAGACTGCGCAAGGACGAGAGCCAGTGAGAGCACGGAGCTATGCCTGCGGTGAAAAAAATATTGCTTGCGCCCACTTGGAACCGGCGACCGGCGAGACGGCAGCTTCCTCTTCTCTTTCCTTTTCTCACTCCTCCACATCAGATTTGGCTGACATGTCCAAGCATTTAGCCCGCTTAGCTGGCTCTATTATACCTGCTCTAAGGATGCGACGATTCGCGGGCTCAGTGACCATGTCCTAGTCCAGGTTCCTCCTGAACCTGGACATGTAGGCGTGCTTGGTGAAGAAGAGTTGGTCTTGCTTCCGGCGCGTGAAGACCTCGACGAGGGCGTGGTAGCCGGCCACGATGGTGCCTCCTTCCACCGCCTCCCGCTCCACGACGGCGTCCCGCTTCGACGGCTCCAGCACTTGACCGCCGTGGAAGAAAGGAAAGAAGCCTCCTTTTTTTTACCTTGTCCTCCTGGCCGGCGTGCACGAGGGTCCCCTGGAGCGAGGTGGCGGTAGAGGTCAGCCTGATCTGCTGCCTCTCGATAGGGCTCCGCGAGGCCAGGAGGAGGACCAGGCGACGCGGGTGGCAAAACGCGCAGCGGATCTCCCCGCACGCTGCCTCGAACCCCGCAGAGGCCATGGCCACCGCGTAGGAAGTGGGCGCGGGAGAGGGCACGGATGGCGTCGCTGACCAAACAACCACCGAGGGAGACTGGCTGGATCCGCTGCCGTCACCATCGAATCTACGGCCGACGAGATCGGATTCGAGCGTGTAGGAGAACGAAAGAGAGGAGACGACGGAGCAGCTGGGGTTGGGCCGCGAGCAAGTACGCTAGGTGCGGCGGTGGCGGCATCGAGCAAGGGGAGGGAGAGGAACAAAGTGGTGAGAGCTAGGGTTAGGCTGATATTTTGATATGCTTGAATGCGGGTTAATTATTAGAAACTTTGAGGTGTTTTTTACAAAATAGCAAAAGGACAGGTGTGGCACCATGGAGAGCTCGCGGGGGCGCAAAGCGCTCTCGTGCGAGCAAAGACGGGGAGCCTTTATGAACTTGGATGATTGGGGTAGTCGTCGACCAGCCCCTTTCACGACCGCCCTCCAATTCCCGTTTGCGTCCTCCTCGCTCTCTCCCCCGAAAAACTGTCCGGTCATCGTGTGGGGGTCATGAATTAGGGGGGCCCACCGACACGGCGCCCATTAACGGCCGACGAGCAAGAGGAGAGCTTGATGATGAATAAAAGGCGATCACATCTTCTGCTGGTCAAAGACTCTTATCTCGCCCGACCCTTAGCCCAGGCAGAGAGGCGATGAGGTCAGGGACTCCCGTCTCGCCCGACCCTTAGACCGACCAGAGGGCGATGGGGGGTCGGAGACGTCCGTCTCGCCCGACCCTTAGACCGACCAGAGGGCGATGGGGGGTCGGAGACTTCCGTCTCGCCCGACCCCCAGCATGGGCAGAGGGCGACGGGATCGGAGACTCCCGTCTGGCCCGACCCCCGCCCCGCCAAGCCGAGGGGCCAGACCCTGCGGGATGGCCCATACGCCGCTCGGCCCAGCGCACAGGGGAGACCTCGGGAGTGGACCCAGAGCCAGGCCAGACTCGTAACAGAGAAAGAGTGCGGCTTACGCTTTCTCCCGACCGTCACCCGACACCAACGTAGGCCTGCCAACCGGAAAAGCTGATCTGCAGCCCTGCACCAGGGAAAAAGGTAGCTGCATGCGCTCCGCTGCACTAGCGGCCAAAAAGGAAGCTACCGCGAAGCTGCCTGGGGGAACGCCAAGGACACACGACGGCTAGTGAAGGGGTCGCCAGACGCACTAAGCCGACAGCTAGTAACCACCGGGGGCGCCGGCCTCCAGGGGTAGATAGGTAAAACACCATTGTACAAGCGCCCTCCTCTTGAACTATAAAAGAAGAGGGCACCCTCCTACGAGGGGATTCCATTTTCTGGAGACTCGGTCCTGAGAACACTTAGTCCCCTACACGCATCTTGCACCTAAGGCTTGAACCGACCTTCGTTGTAACCCGCCGTCAAGAGAGCAATACATCCACGAGTCGCCACCACTGGACGTAGGGTTTCTCCCGAACCAGTATAAATCCCTTGTTTTGCATCTCTCGAACCCTTGTTTTGCGTCTCTCGAGCGGAGCTCGGCCTCGGTGGTCGCGGGGCCCATCTCAAAGAGGCGCAGCGGCCTGGCCATGAGCGCGGCGACGCAGCGCCGGTGGAAGGCCTTGGTAATGACCATGACGGTGAGGCCGCACGACCGGAGCTTGGTGAGGCAGTCGAGGTGCGGCTTCAGCTTCTAGCGGTCAGTAGCCTCGGGGCCCCGTTGCCAGTGCGCCGGCTCCTTCAAAGGCGGCGAGCCCGCGGGGTCAAACGGAGGAAGGGCGGCCTCGGGGTAGTTTTTCAGATAGAACCACCCTTTGTTCCAATCCTTATTGGAACCGCGCAGCTCCGAGCGGGGGAACATGTCCACGCGGGACTACTTCGCCTGCAGCGAGCAGTACCCCCACGGAGCCATGGCGCTATGCGACCGGACCAGGGCCGCCTTGAAGAAGAGGAGGAAGAGATGAAAGTCTGGATCGATGCCCAGGTATCCCTCGCACAGGGCTACGAAGTTCGCCATCTGCTGGACCCCGTTCGGGGCCAGGGCATGGAGCTCCACGCCCAGGTAGTGGAGCACCTCGCGAATGAATCGGTGCACCGGCGCCGCGAAGCCATGTACGTGGTTGTGGCGGACCACTCCGAAATTATTCCAAGTTAAGTACCCCTGGACCACTAATCGAGTAGTCAGGCACTTAATCCAGAATAAGCTGGAGCGCCGTCGGATTAAACCCGATTTAACCACGTACTTTCTCGATCGAAACAACAAGCACGCCCACACGAAGGTGAGTTCCAGATATTACAACATTCCACAAATTCATCATACATAAATAGTATCACAAAGTTATTACAAACCAAGTTTGAAATTCAAATCAGAGTATCAAGTTCAATGCAGCGGAATAAAATAGTTCATTGCAGCGGAAAGTAAACTAGCGACGGTACATAGTAACACCATGATGAAGCCTGCCACGGTGCTACTCCTCCCGTTCCTCGGCAGAGGACGGAACCCACTCGATGTGCCATCCAGGGGGAACCTGGGTAGGCCAAGTAATGGCATTGACTGCCACATCCAACACCGTACCTGTAATAAAAGCCACAAGCAAGGCTGAGTATACTAATACTCAGCAAGGCTTACCCGTCGGGTGAAAACTACATCACCGACATCTAGACATGAGAGGCTTTTGGCTGGTCGGTTTGTTTGCCAAAAAGCAACTAAGAGTAGATCCTTGCTTTCATGGTTTTAGCATCATATTCTAGTAGATTTAACCATCCTAGATTAGCATCCTCTCTAAGCATACAAGTGGTGCAATACAATTTAATTCATACAACAAGTTCATCATTCTCATAGTTCCACTTATTACTCAATGCAGCCAGGCGGTCAAGCAGTCTCATTAACCGCGAGAAGTGGACAGTTCGAACCGAATTTTGCTACCTGGCCAGGGGAAACCCAACACACACGGATAATGCTTGCTATAAAAGGTACAAGCACTTCCCAACCTTTCCCATCGATCCACAATTCGGAACCGGGTCCACTTCCTTAGGATAAAGGTTTACTGCTTCACTCACAGCATCACGCATATATCCACAAGTGTACGGCAGGGGAAACAAAGTTTCCAAGGAGAGATGGCTATCGGCCCTAGCTGCTTCAATCTGGTACCGGGCTTACCGATTCCCATATATCGGCATGCATGTGGTACGTTCAAAAACTTGACACACTCAACCACACGTTTCGACCTTAAATCAATTATCATACACGGACGGGAGATCTACATCTACCATCCCGCCCGTCCATCCTTATGATTCCAACATAAGTAAAGACAAGCAACTCCTATGTCTCGCGAGTGACAGGAAATCACTCGACTTGTAACGGACCTAAAGCAATGCCCTAACGATCCTTTCATACTAGTGTTGCAAATCATAGGTACTAGAAATGTGCAGCTAAGGTATTCAATCAACTCCTTGAAACGTAAATGCACAAGCATAGGGAATTCATAGATGCATAAACTTTAAAGGTTAGGTTATGCTTTGGGGCTTGCCTTCTTGCTCTAGCTGGGGGTTAGCCTCCGGGTCGACCGTTCCTTAGCCGGCACCGTTCTCCGGGGTGCCTTCTCCGTCGGCGGGGATGAGATGGTAGAAGCCGTCCGGAATAGCGCCTTCTACATGAGATGCATAACTTTATAGTGGCTGCCTAGTGCTTCCAAAACTAAGGCCTTGAAGGCCATATTCATCTAGACATGCTAAAGTTCTACTTTCTCCTTCACAAAATTAGAGGAGGGTGTGGAAAAATTTTACGCATTTTTATGGTGACTGTGTACATATATAAAAGAATTTCCATTTATTGTTTTGGAGTTAGGGTGCTGTTCTGGAATTTTAAACCTTTCCATGTTTTATTTTAATTAATTATCAAAAAGGTCTATTCTTTTATATGACTCAATTCCACCTTAATTTCTTCTCATTTTTGTTTCTCAATTTCTGTTCATCCTTTTTATTTATAAACTTTATGACAGCTACTGGAGTATAAGAGTTAGGCTCACTCCAAAATTTAGCTAAAACTAAGCTACACAGAATTTATTAAAAATAGTACAAACTGCTGCCTACAGGAACAAGATAAATTCATATAAAATCGAAAATACATCCAAATCAGGAAATTTTCCTACCAGAGCTAGTCATGAGTGCAAGGAGGGCTCTGGCCAAGTGGTGGCTCAAAACAACCCTTGGACAGTCCTCAACAAATTTCTATCCGAAAACACATATCTATTTATTTGCTAGTCTAAACAGAGCAAAAATTAAGTTTTGCATTTTTAACAGAAGTGCTAACAAGTTCTTAGGCCTCTGGAGAAAAATGGTGACTTTTAGCTGCATGGATTATTTTTAATAATTCCTGGACTGCAAAAAGACAGGAATCACAAATTAATTCATAATTGAAGCTACAGTCCATATTTTTAGATCCCCTTTGGACACAAGGTGTCCAAAGTCACTTCAAACAACATATCCAAAGCTCAGCCCTAGCGGAGCTCTGGATTTGAAATGGTGCACAAGTTTCTAAATTCACAGTTTGAATTTTAATTCAAAATTGGTTCACCAAAAGTATATACATGCTAACATGAGATTGGAATTTACAATCTCACGAATCCAGGGAGTATTTTTGTGCATTTTTCTGATTTTTGTACGATTTTTGGTGGATTTTACAATATTTCGGGAAAAAGGGTTAAACCTTAAGAATCTTTTTACGCGCCGGCCCTCGGATCTTTTGAAACTTTGCGAACAGGTCCCTGACTTTTTCACTGGGAACCCTGGAAAAACGAAGAAGATGAACAAAGGCCCTCGGCTCATCGCCGGAGTTGCGCCGGCCAAACGACAGCGAGATAGGGTCGGGGAAGTGGGGGAAAAGAACCAATGGCTCACCACGAGTCGATTGGTGGCGGTTGGGAGGCCGGGTGAAACGGCCCGATTCTCCGATGAACGGAAAACCGAACTCTCTGTACCATTGTGATAGTCCCTGGGTCAGTAGCTATCATGTACAGAACTCATCTCAGTACAACATCAGTTCCGAACAACGATTACAAAGCATAATATGAATAATTACACCCGATTTACCTCGGTACACAGCTCTAGTACAAGCCCCTCGGGCTAAACAAAGGGAAATCCTGCGCAGCGGTAGCTAGAGCTTCAAGTCCTCGTCTTCAATCTTCACCACAGGCGTCCTTGAGCGGAACTCGCAACCCTATCTTCTTCGACATCCCTGTGATCGAACTCGACTTCGACCGCATACCTGCATGCTCACGACTGTCCCCAAGGAATAGGACAGGTCCACGTCACCAACTGTATGCAAGCTTTAAGTGGCCTATATTCTAAAGGGTAGACGATAATAGCAAGGAGCAGAAAGGCTCGAGGTTTCCTAAGCAAGCGGCATAATAATAATAGTATCTTCATCCCACCAATTCCCATAGATCTGTCCCGGGCTAGTCCCATCACACGATGGGTTCCCGACGGCATCCACCTCAACACACACCTTCAACTCTCGGCGTTGCGCAGCTTCATTCCTGGCATCTCAAGAGGGATAACCGGATCACAAGGCAGGCGGAGCACAACCTCCCTCTCCCCGGCTATCCCTACGCCCTCAGTCTCTCACCTATGGGGGAAGAAAAGCATATCCCAAAACAATGGCCGACCATACTGAAGAGCACTGCGCTATCCATGACCAAGATCACGGCTATACGTATAGATCATAACACTCTGCAGAGGTTGTACACCTGTACCCAACTCGGGCTGCGACTGGGGATCAACCAGTCGAGACGCAGCCCACAACTAGTAGACCTCCTAGTAAGAATGGCACCCTCCTGGTCTCCCGGGTCTGGATGCCTCCGCACGAAGACGTTGGCCCCAAGGAAATGTGAAAGCATACCACCAGAGCTGCCCATCGGGGGTGTAAGGCACGGGCACTCACCCCTTACACATTCACAAACTGTGATCTCCGCATTCGGGTGCCACCTTAGCTAGGCTAGTCGTTACCGGTCACATCTCAGGCAAGTTGGCGTGTACGGTACAGTGAACACAGGACAGTCAACAAGGTTTAAAATAATACCGGTACGGGAGGCAGTCTTCTTCCTCACCCTCTCAAGTAACCTCCTACACCTGGCTCCAAGTCATAAAACCACTAGGGGGTCCAACCCCCCCAGGGTACCCTAGGGGGCCATCTCCCCTAGAGCCCACGAGGTGACCCAGAAGTCATCTCACCCCGATATAAGATCAGGTTGTTATTACCCACACCGGTAAGACCTAGTAAGGTCAAAATCGCCATACACCTTCCCAGTTTTATCCCCACACATGCCAAGAATATCTACCACATATCCCGCACACAAGCAAGCATCTCATCATCATCATATAACAAGGTACGATATGATAAGCAGTAGGTAACAAGGCATACGATAAGTAAAACAGGCTATGCAAGGTTCACAGCTTAAGCAACACATGCAAGCATAGCGTATCTAATAAGCAATGCCTATAGGTAATCAAAGAAGCAGTCGGGCGTGAACCTGGAGCAGGTTCTTCACTTCAAGTCTTGTGGTGGTTGTCGCGTTCGTCGAGGTAGTCCGGCCTTCCGTGAACTCCTAATGAGCGGATAAAATAAATAACGACATCTAATTGCAAATGGACTCCGAATAAGAGGCAATGAATATCCAAATAACTCCCAAACACTATACTAATGGGTTAGTCCAGATTTTAGGGAAGTTATGAAATAAGTTTCGCATTCTATAAGCTATTATCAATTTATTATTTACTTTCAAAGATTGAAATCATCCTTTTATTCGATTCATCTAAGGAAACGAGGAACACTTGTTAGTGGGTCCCGCATGTCAACATGTGGGCCCCAAAAGTTAGCTCAGGCTGGTCTGGTTAGTCTCAGGGTTCGGTTGTTAGAGGTGGTCCGAGGTCAGCGACCTTAGGCGACAGGCAAGGTAGGGCAATCCGAACTAGGCGGAAGCATGTTCGGTAGCAAGCAGAACAGGTTGGGTGGTTGTTGGAGAGGTGGCAAAAAGTGGTGGCCTGATGTGTCGCAAGGAGCAAAGCGAGCGTACCCTTGTTGGCGCATGCTGCAAGGCAAGGGCATGAAAGATACAGGTTCAGCCTTGGAAGTGTACATCAACCTTGAAGGGTGTGTTTATGTGAAAGCGGTCGTGGCCGTGCGAGCTCTGGCTCACAGCCGGCCGTGCGTCATGCGGAGGCAAGACTGGCAGGCGTCGTGCAACGACCGTGGCGAGGTGTTGCCTCGAGGCGTTGCACGACGGAGCCACGACTTGGGTTTAGGTTCAGGGGCGTATGAAGCTTGGCAAGCAATGCAGCACACGTCTGCGCCTGCAGCTTGGCGGCTGGTCAGCGCAGAGGCTAACACTTAGGTGCTAAGTGAGTGCAGCATGATCACCCCCGGGTGTCTGTGCTAGCTGGGTGGCCTTCTACGTGTGGTTCAGTTAGAGGACACACTCCGGCTGCACAACCAGTTGATGTGATAACTTGGTCGTGCCCAGAGTGCGGCGTGTGCAAGCACTAAGCGGGGCAGTTAGTAACGAGACTCGCTATGGAGCAACAAGACTCCGTGACCGTGCGTGCTTGTGCAGGTAGGAAGGGCAAGCTTAGTCCTGCAATGCGTAGACGCACGTCTACACCGCAGCTGAATAAGGCAGCCGGCACATGACTCTGTGCAACGTGAGGCTTGGTAAGGTTGTGAGACATGGATCAGGTTAGGGGCTAGGCAGGCGATGGTTGGCTTGACTGGCTTGAGTACTCAAAGGCGATAGCTTGGGTTTTGACCGACGTGCAGCTTGGATGGTCGGGTCCATGCTTGCAATGTCTAGCAGCTGCTAGGCGAGAGCAAGGTTGAGGCTTTGGTTAGGGCGGCACAGGGCTGGAGCTCAGACTGCCAGCTAGACGTGCTCGTGTGCGGACTCACGGTATCCCGCGGCCGCCGCACGGCTGTGACACGAGCGCGGGTGCTTGGCATCCCGAGGTCGCGGAAGTGTACAGCTGCAGCGAGGGGGACGGCAAGGCTGCAGGCAGGACGGTCAGACAAGCCAGATCAAAGGGTCGGACGGGTTCAGGTGCACGAGTGATCAGGCAAGGCATGGGTGAACGACAAGTGCGCAGGCCAAAGGTGTGGCCAAACTCCTCGCAGAGCGGTTCATCAGCAACGGATCCCATTCTCGTGAAAACGATAAAGTCTAGGGTCCTATTTGCAAAAGATCCAAAAAGACTAGCAAAAGTCTTCAAATAACCTCAACTTCATTTTTAAAGTGTTACTCAGATTTTTAGAGAAATTTAGAAAGTGGTTTCATATTTTTCTGAGTTAAAATGATTTAGTTATGAATTTTCCAAGTTTAAACCATTTTCTGAAAATGTTAAATGTTTATCCGAAAAAGAGAAAACCCAGAAAATACCAGAGGGTGACACGTGGCATGCTGACGTCAGCATGACATCATGATGACGTCACCACAGGGTCCACCGGGTGGTGACGTCAGCAGTGGGCCCTACTGACGTCAGCGTTGACGGGTCAACGGTCAACGTTGACCGGTCAACAGGTCAGTGGGCCCCACATGTCAGCATGTGGGCCCCAGTGGTCAGCGGCTGTGTGTCACTAGTCAGTGGGCCGTACACGTCAGCGCGGGCCCCAGCAGTCCGTGGGGATCGGCCACCGACAGGTGGGTCCCCGCGGTCAGGTCGGCTCGGCTGGGCTCGGCTCGGCCTTTGGGCCAAAACCGGCTTGGGCCGGCCTGCGGCCCAGAAGCGCTTGGCCCAGCACGGGGCGCGGCCGTGGGATCAGCTGCGGCAACGCGGCGATCCCGTGTGGCCAGCGCCCGTGTGGCCAGCCGCGCGCGAACCGGGGAACGGCCGGGCGTATGCCTGCCAGGCGCTCGGCGAAATGCCGCAAAGGCATGGCCAAACGCCGGCGAGCGTGCGCTCGCCGCGTTCCCGTGCGCAAGCATTCCCGTGTGCGTGTGTGCGTGTGGGTGTTCGCGAGCGCGAGCCAGTGCGTCGCGCACGAGGGCGTGTGCGAACACGGGGAAGCGCCACGACGCGGCTCGGCGGCCGAAACGGCGCGCTGCGACAGCGAGCTCGCGGAGCGGTGGCTACGCGCGCCCGCGGTCGCGTCCAGGGGCAAAGATGCCTACTTGGGGCTCCTGCAAAGCGGCTCGACGGCCGGACAGTAGGGATGGAGTCCTACGGCGGCGGTGCACTAGGGTTAGCTCCCGGCGACCCGCCGGAGCAGAGCAGCGACGCGGCGAGGCAACGGGCTCACCTTGGGCTTGAAGAGGGGCAAGGCGAGGCAGGTAGTGGTTGATGCTGAGGCGAGGCGGTGCTGCGCAGGCTCGGGGTGGCGGTACTCCATCGTCGAGAAAGACGAGGTTGACGACTCGCGGCGGCGAGGTACTGGCCCGGCTTGGTGGTGCTTGGCGTCGAGGAGGTAGACGAGCAGCTCGCGGTGGCGTCGTCCTTGACGGTGGGGGTGCTCCTCCTCGTCGTGGCGGCCTCCTTCTCCTTCTTCCTCCTCCTCCTTTCTCCTTCTTCCCCTCTTCTCCTTCTTCCTTCTTTTCCTCTGGTGGCGGCGGCGGCTTGGGGAAAATCCCCAATTGAGGTCTAGGGTTTTCGATTGGGGTGGTCTAGGGCTTATATAGGGCTGTGGCTAGGGTTAGAGGTGGTTCCCGGGGTGGTTGGTAAGGCGAGCGGCGGGGATCCTCGGCGTCCGCGCTGGCGGACACACGGCGAGCATCCGAGGTGCGGCGTCTAGGGTTTTGAGGGGCGGTAGGGGTTCACGGGTGCGCGGGGCAAGTAGGGTACGTGAGCAGCTTCTAGAGAGTTCCCGCGGCGGCCGCAGTCATGCGCTCGGCGCACGTCGCTATCGCGGGTCACGCGCGTCGCGCGACCGCGGCGAGAGGAAGGGGAGAAAGCTGACGAGTGGGGCCGTCTGGACAGAGAGAGAGAAGGGAAGGGAACGAGCGGGCCGGGCGCGAGGAGGTGGAGATCGGCACTGACAAGCGGGCCCATGGTGTCAGCGAGAGAAGTGAGAGAGGGAGAGAGCGGGCGCGCGGGGAAGGCTGGCGCCGACAGGTGGGGTCGGGGCGTCAGCGTGAGAACGAGAGAGAGAGAGAGAAAGAGCGCGCGCGCGAGCTGGGCCTGATGGGCCGCGTGCGAGGGAGAGAGTAAAAGAAAGAGAAAGAGAGACGGTGGGCTGGGCTGTAGGCTCATGTGGGCTGGTGAGTTAGGTTAGGGCCCAAACTAGATAGGTTAGTGTTAGATTTAGCTTTGAATTTGAAACTGAGTTCAAATTCAAATCCCACTCAAATAAAATCCAAACAAACTAAATAAAACTCAAATGGTCACCCTATCATAATTGTCCTTAGCAAAAATGAAATAACATCTACTTGCTTCTAAGATTTTAGGGGAGAAAGAGGGCACTCTTATTAGTTTTAAAGAAGTTTTTCATATTCACTCATAGAGTTTTTGAAATTCCAATTTTTCAAACAGTCAAAATTCCTGGTCTGTTACAGAGTACCCCCCTTACAAGAATCTCGTCCTCGAGATTAAGGACAAACTACTGTCTTGAAAACTTCCGACATAGATAACACCTATCCAAACGTATCGCTTGGGAGTTAGAGAGCACTCACCGGTCTAAAGTTTGGTCGTAGCCTGAGCTTCTCCTTGGCCTAGGTGGTGGAGGTGGCCCTGACTCTCTTGTGGTGGCGTCTTGGTCAGTGCTGGAGTCGTGATCTGTGCTGGAGTCTTCTTCAATGGCCTTATGTAGACTTGTGGCCCGGTTGTCCACAGTTGAAGTACGTGACCGGATTTCCTCTGATGATTGGTGTCCACGGAGACGGCTGCCACGAGGGACTCCCTCCCGGAGCCTGGTAGTTGGTGTTCTTGATCTCCGAGGACTGCGAGTGTCCTCCTCTGAAGTGAAAGCCTCCCTGGCCAGATCCTGTGTGATAGTCGGCCCTCGTCTGGCTGTTCCGCCCGAACCTTGGTCTTGGGGTTGTCCTGTCATGAAACTGGTACTCGGCGGTCCTCTTTCTTGTCCCTGAGGCTGTCTTCGAGACCAAGCATCTCCTTCTCGATAGCGTTGGCATGGTTTACCAAACTACGGTAGCCCGGTGCTCGGCACACTTCAAAGCTTGTCGAAGTCCACGGTGTAGTCCCCTCAGGAACTTGATTTGCTTCTGGTCATCCGCGTGTTTGTTCGGAGCATACCTCATCATACGAGTGATATGCTGGGAGTACTCCCCGACTCGCGTGAAAACCCTGTGTCATGGTTCGAAAGTCCTGTGCTTTCTCTATCATCCCCTACTTCGGGATGTAGTGTTCCTTCAAAGCCTCGCAAAACTCACCCCATGTGATTGCGGCGGGGTTCCTATGGGTGTTGCATTATCTCTCCCACCATGCTTTTGCTGACCCGGTCATCCGGTGAGCTGCGAAGGCCTCACATTCCTCACTATCGCAATTAGTCAGACCGATCTTCGTCTTCCTAACCCTGAGTCAATCCTCTGCCTCCATAGGGTTAGACGAGTAGTCGAAGGTAGGGGTCCTCAGCTTGACAAACCTCTCAATCTTCTTCTGGATGTCATCATCCTGGGCTGGTGGTGGTCCTGGTTTCCTGGAAGCGCTAGGACCACGTCTGCCATTCTCTCCATCACACGGGTCTGCTTATCGAGTACGTCCGCCAGGTTGTGCGCTGGAGTGGCGGAGCTTGCGGTTGCTGTTCTGGCGGCAGCTGTACTTGGGGCTCTGGTTGAGGCTGCGGGTCCTGAGGTTGCGGTCCATCCTCCTGCTGGTGCGTGTTTCTTCGGTACGGGGCTGGTTCGGCCTCGATCTCGTCATCCACTTCCTCTTGAGTGGGCTCCTCGAGATGAGCCGTCAGACGGCTGGAACTCCCCGACACTTTTCTTCACTCATCCCAAGGTGGTGGTCGGAGATAGGTTAGGGTTCTCGTCTAGCTAGTTGGAGTATAAGCACAAACATGACAATAGTTGCTAAATATATAATCCTACACTCAAGGGGAAAACATCAATATCAGATAACACCATGGAGATTCATTCACTCAGACATGCATACAAGATATATATATAAAGCGCTACCTCAAGGCTACTCCTAAACCTTGGAGGTCTCGCACACCAGACGTCGGACTACATCGTTAAGGTTTCCCGAAAGGTGGCATCTAATAAACATGATAAGGGGGGTACATGACAAGGTCCAAGCATAAGACTCAAACTACTACAGACTCCAGAGACTTTTCCGAACGACTTACATCACAGACTCAACTTGCTTCATTTGACCCATGATGAGGTCGGATGAACTTCGGCATCCCGTTCTTCACTGGGACGGTGCTGACCTCTCGGCTGGCTCTCGCATTTCGCGGAGTTTCCTTTTCGGACACTTGAAGGCCTTGTGTCCCACCTCCCTACAGTGGTAGCAGGTAGGTTTGATCCCTCCTGGGTTCTTGTCTCTTGGCTTGACTTGCACGTCCTCCCTTGACGATCTGCCCCCTGGATGTTCCGTGCAGAGTCTCTTCCGCTTGAGCCCTTCTTCCAGCTCAAGGGTCACGCCCTCAGCATTGGATGCTCGAGCTCCCTCTTCCCACAGCTGAGCTCCCTTGTCTTCGAGTGCATCCATGGCCATGATGATTCTCTCCTTCTCTTCAAGTTGAATCCTTAATTCCTTGGCCCTTGCCAGTTCTGTGGCTGCTTCTTTCTCTGCGTGCAACCTTCGAGCTTCACTCTGGTACAACCTTTCTTCAAGTCTTCCAATCTGGTGGTTCATGAGGAACATTGCGGTCTCAGCCCTCATCGCCTTCTCCGCCGATTCTGCGAGCATGGCGTAAGTGGAGTCCATTCCTTGCTTCAAGAAGGCAGTTTGTATGTCCAACCTTTCAAGTTCCCTGTCTTGTGCCTGCACGCAGAAAGAGGCGACACAGAGTCTTTCATCGGACTCGGAGGCGACGTCACGTTCAATCTGTCGTAACTCATCCACGTAAGTGCTGGGGCCTTGCAGAGCTTTCGGCAAGTACTGGTAGGTGTGGCGGTCCACTCCGAAATTATTCCAAGTTAAGTGCCTTGGGACCACTAATCATGTAGTCAGGCACTTAATCCGGAATAAGCTGGAGCGCCGTCGGATTAAACCCGATTAAACCACGTACTTTTCTTAATCGAAACAACAGCACACCCACACGAAGGTGAGTTCCAGAGATTACAACATTCCACAAATTAACTTACACAAATAGGTATCACAGTTATTACAAACCAAGTTCAAATTTAAATCAGAGTACGAAAGTTTTGCAGCGGAATAAAAGTTTTTTTACAGCGGAATTTTAAGTTCATAGCAGCGAACGAAAGCTAACGACGATACAAGTAACACCGTGCTGAAGCCTGCCACGATGCTACTCCTCTCGATCCTCGGCAGAGGACGGAACCCATTCGATGTGCCAGCCAGGTGGAACCTGGGTAGGCCAAGACAAGGCATCGACATCCAAAGGTGTACCTGTAAATCATTGCCACAAGCAAGGCTGAGTATACTAATACTCAGCAAGGCTTACCCGTCGGGTGAAAACTACATCACCGACATCTAGACAATGAGAGGCTTTTGGCTGGTGGGTTTGTTTGCCAAAAAGCAACTAAAGGTAGATCCTTGCTTTCAGGTTTTAGCATCAGTTTCTAGTTTATTTAACCATTCTAGATTAGCATCCTCTCTAAGCATGCAAGTGGAGCAATACAAATTAATTCATAGAACAAATTCATAATCTCATAATTCCACTTATTACTCAATGTAGCAAGGCGGTCAAGCAGTCTCATTAACCGCGAGAAGCGGACAGTTCGAACCGAATTTGTGCTACCTGGCCAGGGAAAACCCAACACACACGGATACTCTGCCTGCTATAAAAGGTACAAGCATTTCCCAACCTTTCCCATCGATCCACAATTCGGAACCGGGTCCATTTCCTTAGGATAAAGGTTTACTGCTTCACTCACAGTCTCACGCATATATCCACAAGTGTACGGCAGGGGAAAACAAAGTTTCCAAGGAGAGATGGCTATCGGCCCTAGCTGCTTCAATCTGGTACCGGGCTTACCGGCTCCCATATACCGGCATGCATGTGGTACGTTCAAAAACTTGACACACTCAACTACACATTTCGACCTTAAATCAATTATCATACACGGACGGGAGGTCTACATCTATCATCCCGCCCGTCAATCCTTATGATTCCAACATAAGTAAAGACAAGCAATTCCTATGTCTCGCGAGTGACAGGAAATCACTCGACTTGTAACGGACCTAAAGCAATGCCCTATCGATCCTTTCATACTAGTGTTGCAATTCATAGGTACTAGGAAATGTGCAGCTAAGGTATTCAATCAACTCCTTGAAACGTAAATGCACAAGCATAGGAAAATTTATAGATGCATAATTTTAAAGTCAGGTCATGCTCCGGGGCTTGCCTTCTTGCTCAAGCTGGGGGTTAGCCTCCGGGTTGGTCGCTCTTGCACCGGCACCTTCCTCCGGGACTTCTCCCTCGTCTGCGGGAATGAGGTGGTAGTTGCCGTCCGGGATGGCGCCTTCTACATGAGATGCATAACTTAAGGCGGCTGCCTAAAGATTCTATGACTAAGGCCTTTGAAGGCCATATTCACCTAGACATGCTTAAGCATTACTATTCTCTTCACAAAAACAGGGTAGAGATGTGGGAAAAGTTTTATTTGACTTCGATGGTGATTGTGTACATATATAAAAGAGTTCTATTTACTACTTCACAATTTAGGGTGCCGTTCTGAAATTTCAGAGTCCATCCATTTTATTCTAACTAATTAACCAAAAAGGTTATTCTTTTATATAAATAAATTTTTCCACCTAGATTCTTTCCTATTTTTGTTTCTCCATTTGTGCTCAACATTTTTACCTATAAACTTTATGACAGCTACTGGAGTATAAGAGCTAAGCTCACTCCAAAATTTAGCTAATTTTGAGCTACACATAATTTATTAAAAATATATTAAACAGCTATCTGCTTAAGTGAAATAAATTCATATAAAATTGAAAATTCATCCATTTCAGGAGATTTTCCTACCAAAGCTAGTCATAAGCATGAGGAGGGTTCTGGCCATGTGGTGGCTCAAAATAACCCTTGGACAGTCCTCAAAAATTTTCTATCCAAAAACACATATTAATTTATTTGCTAGCCTACACAGAGCAAAAATTAAGTTTTTCATTTTTAACAGGTGTGCTAACAAGTTTTTAGTCCTCTGGAGCAAAATGGTGATTTTTGACTGCACAGATTATTTTTAATGATTTCTGCACTGCAAAAAGACAGAAATCACATTTTAATTCATAACTGGAGCTACAGTTCATATTTTTAGGTCCCCTTTGGACACAAGCTGTCCAAAGTCACTACACACAACATATCCAAATATCAACCCTAGCGGAGCTCTGGATTTGAAATGGTGCACAACTTTCAATTTCTACATTTTGAATTTTAATTCAAAAACAGTTCATCAAAAGCATACACATGTCTAAAGGAGATTGTAGTTTAGACTCTCACGAATCCAGGGAGTACTTTTGTGCATTTTTCTGATTTTTGTACGATTTTTAATGGATTTTACAAGATTCGGGAAAAACAATTCTAGATTTAAGAATCTTCTCCCGCAGGGAACCCTAGAACTTTCAAAACTTCACGAACAAGTCCCTGGACTTTTGCACAGAGGCCCCTAGACAAACGAAGACGATGAAGTTATGCCCTCGGCTCTCGCCGGAGTTGCGCCGGCCAAACGGCGGCGAACTAGACTCGGGGAAGTGGGGGAAAAGCATCCTGGGCTCACCACGAGTCGGTTGGGGACGGTTTGGAGGCCGGGGATGGTCGGAGTTTTGCCGGCGACGAGGTAGTGGCGGCGCGGCCGCCGTGGCTTCTACGCTGGTGAGGTCGGGGGCGTTCGTCGAGGTTTGACGGGTCCTAGAGCACCAGTGGAGCTTGAGGAAGCTAATGGCGTGCTCGGTTGACCTCGGGGACGGCTCGGAGTAGGGTCTCGACGTGCGGGTGCTCCGGCGGCCGAAAATCGCGATTTGGGGGAAATCTCGAATTCTCGCCGGAGAAGTGACAATAGCTTGGGGAAAGTGGGGGGCTTTGGAGCTGAGGTAGGGGGCTAGCTTCGTGCGGGACGAATTTGGAAATGGGGGAGTGTAGACGGGGAATTTCTCGGAGAAGCTCGGCTCGGTTCGCGCGGCGCGAGGAAGAAGACGACCGAGCGAGCGCGGGGAAGTGGAAATGGCGAAGTGAGCGAGTGAGAGGAGGGGTGTGAGTGCGCGGTGGAGTGCTTGGGCACGCAAGGGAGGCACTGTGTTGCCTCGGGAGCGTGCGAGCGCGCGGCGCGGCGCGAGCAGGCCGCCATGAATGCGGAGCGAGCTCGGGCAGCGCGCGAGCGACTCGACCGGGCGAGGGGATCCTCGAGTGACGTCGGGGGATCATCAACAGTGCATTTGGCGCGGAGTGGAGGAGAATCGCGGCCTGCGGAGCTGCTCCGCGCGACGCGCGCGCGCGCGGCCACGGCGGCGCTCCGACCGCATGATGGCGTTCGCGCGGCGCGAGGCGGAGCGGCTCGACGACGGCGAAGTGACGGCTCGGGAGGGGCGAGACAAGAGCTAGGCGACAAGCGCCAGCGTCCGCCGCGGCTCGGCCAGCTCGGCGCCGCCTGCGCCGCTCGCCGGCCACGTGGCGGCCGAGCTCCGGCCAGCGCAGGGCGCGCCAGGGGCACTGTAGCTTGCCCGTGGAGCTCCGTTTTCAAATTCGAATTTTCTCCAAAAATTTGAACTGAACATGGAAAAGTGTAAAAATAAAAGTTGGAGTTTGGAAGATGGGACACAACTTTCTTTTTGGGGTGAACCTGAAATTCCAAATTTTTCAAGCTCAAACAACCCAAAAACAAAAAGGTGCCCAGAACGGTAATTCGAGTTTTTGAGGGACTAGACTGCAAAATTTTCAAAAGTTCCCAACAGTGACTAGGGTTTATTTGTGATGACAAACAACTTTTATTTTTGGAGATTTTCCAGTTTAGTAACAAAATCTCGAGTTTTCAGTTGGGTACCAAACAACCCTTGTTTTTGAATTAAAATTGAATTTTTGATGGATTTTTGAATTTCAACCCATCATTCCCTGTTGCATTGATTTTAATTGCACTTTTTAATTCTTTTGACATCAGAGATGTCACAGCCTACCCCCCTTAAAAGGAATCTCATCCCGAGATTCGATTAAACTTAGAGATAAAGAGGGGAGAAGAAATACCTCGGCTTATGAAAGGATGCCTTTGAAATTCTTCCTAAGATAGCCCTCGGTCTCCCACGTGGCTTCATCTTCGGAGTGATGACTCCACAGAATTTTGTACATTTTCACTCCCTTCCTTCGTGTTTGCCTCTCCTTCTCGTCGAGGATCTTGACAGGATGCTCATCATAAGAGAGATCCGGTTCAACCGAGAGTTCCTCTTGTTCAACAACCTCGGTCGGAACACGAAGACACCTCTTGAGTTGAGAAACATGGAATACATTGTGTACAGCTGAAAGTTTCTCGGGAAGCTTCACTTGATAGGCTACCGGCCCACATTGCTGAGTAATTTCATACGGGCCGATATAACGAGGTGCAAGCTTCCCTTTTAGCCCAAATCTCTGCACACCCTTGGTCGGGGAGACTTTAAGATACACATGATCACCAACTTCAAACTGAAGTGGCTTCCGCCGCTGATCGAAGTAGCTCTTTTGCCACGACTGGGCGGTCTTCAAATTTTCCTGAATAATCCTAACCTTTTCTTCTGCTTCCTTCACAAGGTCAGGGCCATAAGTATATCTCTCGCCTGCCTGGGACCAACACAACCGGGTCCGACATCTTCTACCATATAAGGCTTCGAAAGGTGCCATTTTAAGACTTGCTTGGTAGCTGTTGTTATAGGAGAATTCGGCCAGAGATAGACATTTCTCCCAATTCTTCCCATAATGGATAACACAAGCTCGTAGCATATCTTCAAGTATTTGATTTACCCTTTCCGTCTGTCCATCGGTCTGTGGGTGATATGCTGAACTACGGATCAGTTTGGTGCCTAGGGACAATTGCAATTGTTCCCAAAAGCGTGCTACGAACGGAGCACCGCGATCTGAAATTATCGTCTTGGGTACCCCATGTAGACAAACGATCCGCTCCAAATAAATCTCCGCGTACTTCTTAGCAGTATAGACGGTATTGACTGGAAGAAAATGTGCGGTCTTGGTAAGGCGATCCACAATTACCCAAATGGAGTCATGCCCCTGAGGGGTTCTGGGAAGTCCAACAATAAAATCCATGTTTATGTCTTCCCACTTCCATGAGGGAATAGGTAGAGGTTGAAGCGTGCCTGCTACCTTCAAGTGGCTGGCCTTAACCCGCTGGCAGGTGTCACATTCCGACACATATGTGGCAATTTCTCGCTTCATTCGAGTCCACCAAAAGTTTTGTTTCAAATCTTGGTACATTTTGGTGCTGCCGGGATGGATAGAAAATTTGGAGAGATGGGCCTCATCCATAATCTTCCTCCGGAGTTCCGTGTTTTTGGGCACCACGAGGCGATGTCCAAACCACATTACTCCCTGCCCATCTAGCCGGAAACACTTGTACTTCTCTTTCACCTTCTCCTTTGACAATTTCCTTTAAGGATTTTAATGCCCGCGTCATTCAATTGGGCTACAACAATCTGATCGTGCAAGGCTGGTTCAACTGCAATATGGCTGAAATACCCGTGCGGAACAATCTCCAAATTGAGCTTTGCCATTTCGTGACACAGGGTGTCAGCGTAGGACTCCACGGAAAGACAATGACAATGAGCCTTGCGGCTTAACGCATCCGCAACTACATTAGCCTTCCCGGGGTGATAATGGACACTAAGGTCATAGTCCTTTGCTAACTCCAACCATCTCCGCTGTCTCATGTTCAGATGTGCCTGAGTGAAGACATACTTGAGGCTCTTGTGGTCTGTGTATATGTTGCATGGAACACCCATCAAATAGTGTCTCCACATCTTGAGAGCATGGATAACCGCTGCTAACTCAAGATCATGAGTGGGGTAGTTTTGCTCGTGGGGCCGAAGTGCTCGAGAAGCATAAGCAATGACTCGGTTCTCTTGCATGAGAACACAGCCAAGTCCGGTGCCTGATGCATCGCAGTAGACATCATAGGGCTTGGTGCAATCGGGCTGAGCCAAAACTGGGGCTGAAGTTAAATGTCTTCGCAAGGTGTGGAAAGCTTCATCACATTTGTCATTCCACTCAAATTTGACTCCCTTCTTTAAGAGTTCGGTCATGGGCTTGGCAATCCGAGAGAAGTCCGGAATAAAACGGCGGTAATAATCGGCTAAACCCAGAAAACTCCGAATCTCGTGGACAGAAGTAGGTGGTCGCCAATCTAGCACCTCTTGCACTTTGGTTGGATCCACGGATATACCATCCTTGGAAACCGTGTGACCTAAAAACTTCACGCTCTCTAACCAGAATTCACACTTGGAGAACTTGGCGTAGAGCTGGTGATCTCTCAGCCTTTGAAGAACAATGCGAAGGTGCTCAGCATGCTCTTCCTCATTCTTAGAATATATAAGAATGTCGTCAATGAAAACCACCACAAACTTGTCTAGTTCAGACATGAAGACCGAATTCATGAGGTACATGAAGTAGGCTGGGGCATTGGTGAGTCCAAAAGACATAACCAAGAATTCAAAAAGCCCATAACGTGTGGAAAAGGCAGTCTTTGGAATGTCACAAGGCCTGATTTTGATTTGGTGATAGCCAGAACGAAGGTCAATCTTGGAGAACACTCTGGCGCCAGCTAGTTGGTCAAACAAGATGTCAATACTGGGGAGTGGGTACTTGTTTTTAATAGTTACCCGCATTGGAGGCCGGTAATCAATACACAACCTCAAGGAATGGTCCTTCTTCTTCACAAAGATAGCGGGACATCCCCAAGGCGATGTGACATCTCTGATGTCAAAAGAATTAAAAAGTGCAATTAAAATCAATGCAACAGGGAATTGGGTTGAAGTTCAAAAATTCGTCAAAATTCAATTATAATTCAAAACAAGGGTTGTTTGGAGACCCAACTGAAATCTCAAGACTTGGGTGCTGAACTTAAATCTCGGACCAAAAGAGTAGTTGTCATCACCTACAGCCCTTCGCGACAACCTCGCCACGGCGTTCGTTCCGCTCGATAACCCTCGAGCGGGGATGTCCGTGACGATCGAGCCTAGTCAGTATTGTCCGTGACGATCGAGCTATGTCCGTGACGATCGAGCTATGTCCGTCACGATCGAGCCTAGCCAGTAGTTTCCGTCACGATTCGAGGCCGCACGATAGGACCCTCGAGGCCCCGACGTTCCGGCACGCTCGAGGCTCCGCAGCCAAGCTCGAGGGGGCACTTACCCTCGAGCGACGTTCCGTCACCCTCGAGGCTCCGCAGCCAAGCTCGAGCACTTACCCTCGAGCGACGTTCCGTCACGCTCGAGGCTCCGCAGCCAAGCTCGAGGGGGCACTTACCCTCGAGCGACGTTCCGTCACGCTCGAGGCTTCGCAGCCAAGCTCGAGGGGGGCACTCACCCTCGAGTGGCGTTTCCGACCATTCGAGGCTCGGCAAGCTCGAGCTTGCGGTTCAAGCTCGAAGCGCCGTAAGCGCCTGGTCGAAGTGCCTGGTCCAAGCTCGAAAGTTGTGTCCCCCACCTCAGACCCCAACTTTTAATTTTACCCGTTTCGAGTTCAGTTCGAATTTTGGAGAAAATTCGAATTTGGAAATCGGAGCTCCACGGGCATGCTACAGTGCCCCATGCCGCGCGCTGCGCTGGCCGGAGCTCGGCGCCACGTGGCCGGCGAGCGGCGCAGGCGGCGCTGAGCTGGCCAAGCCGCGGCGGACGCCGGCGCTTGTCGCCTAGCTCTTGTCCGGCCACTCCCGAGCCATCACTCGCCGCTGTCGCCTCGCCTCGCCTCGCGCCGCGGAGCGCCATCATACGGTCGCGCGCCGCCGTGGCCGCACGCGCGCTCGCGCCGCGCCGAGCGCACTGCAGGCGGTAGAGTCCATTCGCGTCGCGACAAAGCCTCTGCTGAGGATCTCCACTTCATCACGCGATGATCTTTGACGCCCAACCGCGCGTGTGCGCTCTGTTCGAGCTCGCGCGCCATCAATGGCGACCGTGACAGCCACCCACGCGCTCGCACGCTCCCGAGGCCGCACAGTGCCTCCCTTGCGTGCTCAATCACTCCACCAAGCACTCACACCCCTCCTCTCACTCGCTCACTTGGCCATTTCCACTTCCCCACGCTCGCTCGGTCTTCTTCTTCCTCGCGCCGCGCGAACCGAGCCGAGCTTCTCCGAGAAATTCACCCCTCCACACTCCACCATTCCCAAGTTCGTCCCGCACGGAGCTAGCCCACTCCACCAGCTCCAAAACCCCCAACTTTCCCCAAGACATTGACCCTTCTTCCGGCGAGAATTCGTGATTCCCCCAAATCGCGATTTTCGGCCGCCGGAGCACCCGCACGTCGAGCCCCTTACTCCGAGCCGTCCCCGAGGTCAACCGAGCACGCCATTGGCATCCTCGAGCTCCACTGGTGCTCTAGGATCCTCGAACCTCGGCGAACGACCCCGAGCTCACGGCATAGAAGCCGCGGCGGCCGCGCCGCCACCACCTCGTCGCCGGCGAAACTCGACCATCCCGCCTCCAAACCGTCCCCAAACGACTCTTGGTGAGCGCCAAGAAGCTTTTCCCCCACTTCCCCGAGCCTAGTTCGCCGCCGTTTGGCCGGCGCAACTCCGGCGAGAGCCGAGGGCCTTTCTTCATCGTCTTCGTTTGTGTAGGGGTCTCTGCGCAAAAGTTCAGGGACTTGTTCGCGAAGTTTTGAAAGATCTAGGGTTCTCTGCGTAAAAGATTCTTAAGTCTAGGTTTGATTTTCCCGAAATTTGTAAAATCCATTAAAAATCGTACAAAAATCAGAAAAATGCACTAAAATACCCTCTGGATTCGTGAGAGTCTAAACTACAATCTCTATTAGACATGTTTGTACTTTTGACGAGCTGTATGTGAATTGAAATTCAAACTATGAAAACCTAAAGTTGTGCACCATTTCAAATCCAGAGCTACGCTAGGGTTGAGCTTTGGATATGTTGTTTTTAGTGACTTTGGACAGCTTGTGTCCAAAGGGGACTTAAAAATATGAACTACAGCTCCTGTTATGAATTAAAATAGGTTTTCTGTCTTTTTGCAGTGCAGAAATCATTAAAAATAATCTGGGCAGTGAAAAATCGCCATTTTGCTCCAGAGGACTAAAAACTTGTTAGCACACCTGTGAAAAGTGAGGAACTTAATTTTGCTCTGTTTAGGATGGTAAATAATTAAATATGTGTTTTTGGATGGAAATTATTGAGGACTACCCAAGGGTTATTTTGAGCCATCACTTGGCCAGAGCCCTCCTCATGCTTATGCCTAGCTTTGGTAGGAAAATCTCCTGAAATGGATGAATTTTCAATTTTATATGAATTAATTTCAATTCTGCTGGCAGCAACTTGATATAATTTTTATAAATTATGTGTAGCTCAAAATTAGCTAAATTTTGGAGTGAGCTTAGCTCTTATACTCCAGTAGCTGTCATAAAGTTTATAGCTAAAATTGATAAACAGAAATGGAGGAACAAAAATGAGAAGGAATCTAGATGGAAATTGATTTATATAAAAGAATAAACCTTTTGGTTAATTGGTTAATATAGAATGGATAGAATCTGAAATTCCAGAACAGCACCCAACCTTGAGAAGAAATAAAAAGAAATCTCTTATATATGTACACAATCACCATCGAAATCGATAAAACTTTTTCCACACCTACACTTGTTTTGTGAAGAAAATAGAAAATGCTAAGCATGTCTAGGTGAATATGGCCTTCAAGGCCTTAATCTTAGCATCTGTAGGCAGCCCGCCTTAAAATATGCATCTCATGTAGACGGCGCTATCCCGGACGGCGACTACACCCTCATCCCCGCAGACGAGGAAGGAGTCCCGGAGCACGGTGCCGGTACAGAAGTGACCAACCCGGAGGCTAACTCTCAATTCAAGCAAGAAGGCAAGCCCCGGAGCATAACCTAACTTTACACAAATTATGCACTTTGAATTCTCTATGTTTGTGCATTTACGTTCAAGGAGTTGATTGAATACCTTAGTGCACATTTCCTAGTACCTATGACTTGCATACTAGTTGAAAGGGATCGATAGTGCATTGCTATAGGTCCGTTACAAGTCGAGTGATTTCCTGTCATCGCGAGACATAGGGATTGCTTGTCCTTTACTTATGTTGGAATCATAAGGATTGACGGGCGGGATGATAGATGTAAGATCTCCCGTCCGTGTATGATAATTGGTTAAGGTCGAAATGTGTGGTAGAGTGTGTCAAGTTTTGAACGTACCACATGCATACCGGTATATGGGAGCCGGTAAGCCGGTACCAGATTGAAGCAGCTAGGGCCGATAGCCATCTCTCCTTGGAAACTTGTTTCCCCTGCCGTACACTTGTGGATATATGCGTGATGCTGTGAGTGAAGCAGTAAACCTTTATCCTAAGGAAATGGACCCGGTTCCGAATTGTGGATCGATGGGAAAGGTTGGGAAATGCTTGTACCTTTTATAGCAGGCAGAGTATCCGTGTGTGTGTTGGGTTTTCCCTGGCCAGGTAGCACAAATTCGGTTCGAACTGTCCGCTTCTCGCGGTTAATGAGACTGCTTGACCGCCTTGCTACATTGAGTAATAAGTGGAATTATGAGATTATGAATTTGTTCTATGAATTAATTTGTATTGCTCCACTTGCATGCTTAGAGAGGATGCTAATCTAGAATGGTTAAATAAACTAGAAAACTGATGCTAAAACCTGAAAGCAAGGATCTACCTTTAGTTGCTTTTTGGCAAACAAACCCACCAGCCAAAAGCCTCTCATTGTCTAGATGTCGGTGATGTAGTTTTCACCAGACGGGTAAGCCTTGCTGAGTATTAGTATACTCAGCCTTGCTTGTGGCAATATTTTTCAGGTAATACCTTTGGATGTGGATGCTTTGTCTTGGCCTGCCCAGGTTCACCTGGCTGGCACATCGAATGGGTTCCGTCCTCTGGCGAGGATCGGGAGGAGTAGCTTCGTGGCAGGCTTCAGCACGGAGTTATTTTGTATCGTCGTTAGATTGTTTTACTTCCGCTGCATGAACCCTAAATTCAGTTGTTATGACTTTTTAAATTCCGCTGTAATGAACTTTTATTCCGCTGCAAGATTTGTACTCTGATTAAATTGAACCTGGTTATATAACTTGTGATATCT